>JAPQWV010000625.1:0-327434 GCA_027422505.1 Craterostigma plantagineum | reverse complement strand
TTTTCTGTTTAGTAAATCCAAAAAGAAAATGAACAGAGGGACCGAAGATACTTTTCTCTGCTGAAACATTGAATGAATAATGCAAAGCAAGTTATTTGATGTTATCAGATGAATTTATGGTGCTAGAATTTGATGGGGTTATTGATTATCAGTTGGGCACCTCGGACGAACCCGAATATGATCTGGGTTTTGTTGTATTCCGATTTTTAATGTTTGGGCTTTACTTACAAAAGTTGGATATTGCTGGTGATTACAGCTGGCAATATTGCCCGCGGCCCCCGGCTCTGTTTTCAGGCCCGCCAGGAGGCGGGCCTAAAAAGCCCGCCCCGCGCAGCCCGCGGCTGACCCGTTATTAATAAATATATATTTTTAAATGATAAATATATATTTATATATAATTATATAATTTATATAATTTTTATATAAGTTATATAATATTTTTTATATTTTTTATAATTTATAAAATTAAAAAGATAATTAATAATATTTTCTAAAGTAAAAATATATTAAATATATTTATTGTTTTATTTTTATAATTTTCAGGTTTTTTTTTAATTTTTTAATTATGCGGGCTAAGCCGCCGGGCCCGCGGCCCGCTATTGGTGGGCGCGGGCCCTAGCTTTCTAAAGCCCGCCGGTTGGCGGGCTACGGCCGGCCCGCCCCGTCGGCCCGTTTTGACAGGTCTACTGGTGATGATGGTGTGTTTTGTTTGGGGGAATGTATTATATACTAATTTATGTCGATAATAAATGTTAATTTGATGGATTACAGATATAAAATATATGGACAAGCCGGCATATTTGGGGTAATATTGGAAATATTTGGCATGACATTGCAGTAGAAGCTTCTGATTATTCTCGGGCAAAAGCAGAGTGGTCACTCTTAGACGCTATAAGTATCCATTTGTTGTCGTCAACTTTATTTAGCCATTTCTATTTAATTTTTTCTGAATTTAGGTTGAAAATGCTACACTTTATTGGCAGTCATGAACCTTTTCCCGGGACCGTTAGTTCCAGACGTCGGCCTCTAACATGATTGTTAATGCTTGGGTCGTAAAGGTTAGAACTTAAACCATTTCTCCTTTTACGGAAGCAAAAAATTTGTATTGGAACACTTATTATGATTTATTTGTTTGGTTTGTAATGGCACATCCTTTTCTATTTTTCGATGACTTTAATAGACGTTTTGAAATTAAAATTTATATTGGAATTTTATTTAGGGTTTGTTATGTTTTTGCATGACCGTTATTGAAGCATTAGTGTAATATAACAAACAGGCGGTCGTACAAAATTTCAAATGAGCCTGAATCATTTAAGAATGACGCATCATTGAATTATGGCGGAACCCAGCAATAGTGCATTGATATGCAATGCAACATGTTAAGGCCGTAAGTGAAAAGGATAAAGCAGTAGTGCATTATTTTGTGTATGTGTTTACTTGGTCTATATAACTATTATGCATTCACCTTAAAGGTGCACGTCATGAGGGCGAGAAGATCAAATTTGGTCCAGCACGTAGTGCACATTGTTGCTTTGAAGTAGTGCACATTTTAGCGGGTGCATGTTGTCGCTTACCTTTTGGCGGGTGCAAGTAGTATGAATTTGCTATCTTATATGTGTTTACCAGCTCTACGTTTATGAATGTGCGGTGCATTGGGCTATCGAGTTGCATGTTTCAGCTAATGTTACTTCAACTGAATGAGTTGATCTTTTCTATATAATTATTACGTATTCATCTTGAATTACTGCACTTGATGAGGGCGACAAAGATCAAACGTTTGGTCCAGTCTTTGACATTCACTCGCTAACAGTGGAATTTGACCCGTGCTCATATTGCTTGCTATGTTCACAGCCTAATTGCTTACCTTTTGGCGGGTGCAAGTAGTATGAATTTGCTACCTTACATTTTTATGAATGTGCGTTGCGTTGGGCTATTGAGTTGCATGTTTCAGTTGATGTTACTTTAACTGAATGAGTTGAACTTTTCTATATAATTATTACGCATTCGTCTTGAATTACTGCACGTGATGGGGGTGACAAAGATCAAACGTTTGGTCCAGTCTTTGACATTCACTCGCTAATCTGGAATTTGACCCGTGATCATATTGCTTGCTATGTTCAAAGCCTTTATGCAAGTGCAACACCTCTATTTTTTATGAGAGCTTATCTAAGTTTTTTCCATTGTTTTATTTGGAAAAATAGTTGAAATATTTGGCATGACATCGTACCAGAAGCTTCTGAATTTTTCTCGGGCAAAAACGGATTGATCTCTCTTAGATGCTATAAGCTTTCATTTGTTGTCATCATATTTGCTTTAGCCATTTCTATTTTCTTTTTTCTGAATTTAGGGTGCAAGTGCTACATATATTGGCAGCCATGAACCTTTTCTTGGGATCGTTAGTTCGAGACGTTGGCCTCTAACATAATTGTTAATGCTTGGGTCTTAAAGGTTAGCAGTTAAAACATTTCTCCTTTTTTTGCCGGTGCAAAAAGTATGTATTGGAACACTTATTTGATTTATTTATGGTTTGTATTGGATTTATGACTTTTTAATGATTTGATTTATTATTTGGAATTTTGTAGAGTATATTTTATAATTGTGCTTGATTTCATTAGTTGCCCCTGTAATTAGGGGCGTTTTGTATAGTAGTCCTTAGATTAGGACTAGTTTGATATTTATACCAAGTCTGTTTGGTATAAATAGCATTGTAAACATTGAGCTGAATAGAAAAGTTTTGGAAATTGATCCGAAAGGCTTGCAATTCAAATTCTAGAGAGAGAAACAATAGTAACTTTCTCACTCTACTCGAATTCTCTCTCTTGTTCATCATTTGAGTTTTTCGATCGATTCTTAATGTCAATCGTTATCATCGAATTACTTAGAATTCATGCCTAGGATCGTAGAGTTGTTAATCGTAGGACCTAACAATCGTATCAGAGCAGATTCGTTCTGTTTTGATTCAAAAATTGTTGGATTTGGATCGAAAATTTAATTCTGTTTACTGTTCACCGAAGAACAGTTTGGCGCGAAATCTTTTTTTGATCCAATAGCATAATTATGTGCTTAATTGACTTGAATTTGGTGTTTCTGTGCTTGTTTAAGTGTTAGATCATGATTGCGATCACTTCTGCAGCGATTTGAACTTCGTTTTTTGGATTAAATTGATTCTGTGATTTACGCGAAGAACATGAAGAACACGTTCTGATTTTGATTAAATTTGACATAATTTGCTTCATAACGTGTTTAATTGCTTGTTCGTGCGTAGTTAGTTAATGATTGCGAGTAATTACCTGAAATTTCAGTGTCTAATTCCTTGTTTTTGCTTGAATCTGTATTAATCGTATTCTGTGATTTTTCTCGATCGTTCTAATTTTTGTCGCTAGGTTTTACGATCGGATTAATTTCTCGATCGAAAAACTTGGCGCGAGAATTTTTCTCGGTCAGAATACGAAGTCAGCGCTAAAATCGTCAACACTAGAAACGATTTTAGTTAAAAATATTTCTCGAGCATTATTCAGCGAAAATCTTTTTCGAGGAAGACCAATTTTGTCTTTGCACGCGTAAATACTTTCACTCGAAAAACATTTTCGGTCAGACATTTAAAGTTTGACCAAGCTAAAAATCATTTACACGCGATAAACTTTTCTAGTCAACAGATTTATTTTGATTGTCGAGAAACTTACTAACGTACTGTTTCTTTACGATCGAAATAAATTCACGATCAAGAAATTTTTCTCGACCGATCGATTTTGGGCAATTTATTTCGCTCGAAAAATATCTCGGTGACAGACTTTCTCGCTCGAGAACAGTACACTGTACATTCTATTTCGACGAATTTTTTTCGATCAAACTTTAAAGATTGAATCGAAAATAATTCTCGAACTATTTTTCGAATCAAACGCTACTAACGAACTTTGTCACTTGTGAAGCACATTACATCATCTTCAAACGTTCAAAACACTTAACGAAGATCCTTCAACAACTCAACTACAACACAAAATGGATGCATACTCGCTCGAAAATGATAACCGTCCGCCGATTTCGGAACGAGGCGAGTACACCGTTTGGAGAAGCCGCTTCCTCAATTTCATCGCTTTAAAAGATCATGCCGAGAATTTGCTGGAATCACTAGAAGAGGGACCCGCACAATTTTGGGTCCACGTACCCGATGATGACACGGCCAATCCTCCAATTGCACCTTCTAGGCGACTTAAGGAGCCTAGAGAATATTATCTCGAGGAAAGGGCTAGAGCTAAGGCTGATCTAGTAGCCATGAATACCCTCATGTAGGGCATCCCCAACGACATATATAGATAGATTGATAGCCTCTCGTCGGCTAAATGAATGTGTGATGAACTGCATAGGATGATGCAGAGGACGGAAGTTGGCATAAAGGCTAAAAAGGCGAACATTCTCACCGCTTACGACTCCTTCAAAGCAAAGCCGGAGGAGAGTCTATATGAGATCTACCAAAGATACCTCACTCTTCTCAACGAGATGAGGAAGATAGAAATCACTAAGACCAATATGGAGACAAACATCAGATTTCTCTCTTCTCTGCCCGCGGAATGGAAGAAAATATCCACTCAAATTCGACAGAATAAAGATCTAGAGGAGTTGGATATCCATGCCGTGTTTGACAATCTCGCACAACAGCGTGCTTGTGTTGTCTTCTGGTCGTTGAAAATGATGCCAGTGATGTTCTTTTTATCAGCAGCTTGTCTCTCTTTTTTTTTCTTCATCGAGCCGTGTGCGTTTTGATGTGAGATTGCATACTGTGTTGTTTGGATAATCTTTGTTCTTGTTCTCAACTCTTTCCCTTGACCGGTTTGTTTTATGCAGAAAATTTGAGCCAAAAGCCGCCACCTTGTCTTTTGCAAAGATAAGAATAGTATATGTTTGGAGTGTCATTTTCGGTCCAGCTCTTTGTTTATTTGATTGCTTTGAAATGTCTTTTACAGTCAATAACTAATTGATCACCCTCATATACTTCTTGGGGTCGTATCTTCATTTCCATTCGATTTGCCCCAATTATCGTTTTGAAACCTAAAGTGTATAAAAATTAATAAACGTACTAAAATACGTTTATCAAAATGCTATGGTGAGGCTTTACAGAGACTCACAGCAATCAGCAGAAACAGAACATGCGAAAAGTGGAAATAAATACAAAATGCAAAGCGAAAATATTGAAAATTGCATATTATTCTAGATCTCTACGTGTAATTCATCAACATTAATTGTAAAGCATTATTTGCTAATTTTTTTCATTGGATTGGTAACCACTTATTATTCCTAATTTTGCACAATTGTCAATTAACTAACTTTTTTTATCATTTGGATTAGTTTAAAATTTAATTTAAATTATATATTCAAGTTACTAACTGTTAATAAATAATTTAGTTTTAAACGACATCAAGATAATATAGAGCTAGTTTATTGACCGTGCGATGCATGTGTTTTAAAAATGTATAATTCAGAATCCACGCCATTATATCGAACCTAAACAATATGCAAGAAGAAACATGGTTCATAGATGTATTGTTCGAGTATTCTGGCAGAAAAATATGCATTTGTCATAGATCGCACAAACCTTCTTAGCAAATGTTAAAACTTTATGTGAATAAAACTGATTTTAATAATACAATCTCTATCTACTGCTCAATTACAAAAAAAAAAAATCATCGGAAACTCAGAATAAGTGAAATCCAACAGACACATCGCCGCAAAACAACGGTTCGTCGCAACAACGTCTTCCATATCCCGACGCCTCACAAGCAAATGTCACAGTAATTTCTGGAATTCGAGCGATATTAATGCGATGACAGTTTAGACTTGCCTTTTTTTATCATACGATTAAAATTATTAGTAGTTTGAGTGATTGTCAATGTTTGACGACATGACGACCCTAACGATCAAAACGCCGACATGACGACCCTAACGATCAGCATCCAACACATGATAAGGAGCGGGTTGAACCCATTGTAGCCCAGTCGAACCTTCATATCATGCAGTCATTCTTCTGCAGATCCCGGCCATGTGCGTAGCAGCTTGTACGAGATCGCGAAGCCTTCCAAAACATTTCGAGTAGGGGCATGCAAGGAGTAGATATTCCATGTTTTCAGCTGTCCCCGCCACATCGACCACATGTCGGATCGGTCAAACATCTCCGTTTAATAGTCGTTCAGTAGTAGAAATCGCCTCTCGGCTCAACCTCCATGCAAAATTCTGAACTACAGGCAGGACGCAGCTGTCCCAAATGAATTTCCACTGTGGTACCGCAGAAGAAGATGCCATCTCCTGCTGTCTTTCAACAAGCTCAATGTGATATGCACTGAATATCAACTGTCCTTCGTGTGATGCCATATGAGTCGATCCTCCTTGCCTAGCCGCGACAACGGAATGCTCAAGAATTGTTCAACATCCACCGCAAGAAAAGACAGCGAAGTAATGCAGTATTCCAATGCCCTGTCCTAGCCACTCTCAGGTCCTTTACCATCACACGCTCCGCAATATCAGAAGAGCTCTCGTAATCCGCTTAAAAGTGTTAGGCCTTGGAATCCAAGGATCTGTCCATATATTAATATTAGCCCCATCCCCAATTTGTCATCGCAACCCTTTTCTCATGATCGACTTTGCAGCATGTATACTCCTCCATTAGCTTGATTTTTAAAGTACACATTTTGTTCTAGAGGAAGAGGCCACGTATAGAAAGTGGACTTACTCATCTGATAATACAAGTGACCTTCTTCATTCTATATTGCTATTATTTCTTATGTTTTGATAATACAAGGAATACCCTTGTTTAACTAAATATATAATATTTACCATTCAAGACTTATCATGTGCCTACAATACTCCAATATCAAGTATATATTTTTCTTCTTTCTCATTTGCAATTGTTCACTGTCTCTGTTGTTGAATAAGATTCACCTTACTGCTTTCATGTTATCAAAAGCAACTACTACAACTACAACTACAGGTGAAACTGCATTTTACGAAAAAGCATTACAATTAATTGTTGATAACACAATAACGAACGGAACTGGTGCTAGAAGTCTGAGGGCCATATCGAAAAGTCTTCTTGGAGATGATGCTTTAGAGAGATACCTTGCAAAGGCCAAACACCATTAGTTTGATTTTAAAGTACACATTTTGTTGTTGAGGAAGAGGCCACATATAGAAAGTGTGGATAATAGACTTGATCATTTGATAATACAAGTGACATTTTTCATTACAGGTGAAACTGTATTTGACGGGAAAAAAAAACTTACAAGTGATTGCTGATAACGCAATAACGAACAAAACGGGTGCTAGAGGTCTGAGGGGCATATTGGGAAGTCTTCGTGGAGATATGCTTTAGAGAGATACCTTGCAAAGGCCAACACCATTAGCTTGATTTTTAAAGTACACATTTTGTTGTTGAGGAAGAAACCATATAGAAATTGTGGATAATAGACTTACTCATCTGATAATACAAGTGACCTTCGTCATTCTATATTGCTATTATTTCTTATTTTTTGATAATACGAGGAATATACTTGTTTAACTAAATATATAATAATATGTCTTTGAAGCCCAATAGACAGGCCAATGACCCTTGGCCTAATTTTGTGGGGAGACCACAAGGGTCTTGTGAGTAGGAGGTCATGGGATCGAATCCGCCTCTCACAATTCCTTTGAGAATTAGTCACATGGGGATTTGATCCCATGAATATCATTGTCGGATGGGTTTCAAACGTATCCATTTGGTCTGGGCATTAGTCCCACCTCTAGAGTTTGTGGCGGTTAGCCCATAGTCAGGCTGTGTTGGATACCTCGGGCCAAAACAAAAACCTAATAAACATGCATATATATATATATATATATATATATCCCTTCATATTTCCGTTAGTTTTCCTGTGTCGACTCTAACCCCAAAAACTCTGAAAGCGTAACGTGTACTAGTAGATTTAGGGATGAAATGAGACATATACCAACATGACAAACATTCTTAATCCTTAATGAAAAGTTCTATACCAAAGAATATAGATAAAAGGAAGTTGTTTAGGTAAAATGCCTTATATAATTTTGGGTCTTTTTCACCTATTTTCTATCAAGATTAATAGAGACAACGCGACGTTTTATACTTGATTTTCACAACAGCGGTAAATCATTCCAAATTTCCATGATACCTCAGAAGCTCTTGCTCAATTTCGGCCAATTACCCTACGCATTGTCGTCTGTTAGGGTCGGTTACGTGTTTAGAGGGAGGTGAATAAACACTTACCTATTTTTCAGATCTAAACCGGTTAAGGTTTGTTATCGGTGCTTGATATTCTGTTGTGCAACTTGGGCGGAAGTAAACCGGTCGGTTTTGAACCAAGACCGGATGTGTATTGTGATATGTGTGTGTGTGTGTGTGTTTGTGAAGACACCGAATTTGTTTCTGGAAGTTCGGAGCAAATTCTCCTACGTCTCCCTTCTTTCCTGCAAGGAAGTTATCACTAGAAGCCTCGGTTACAACTTACGTCGTACAACCTCCTTAGCTACTCACATAATACAACACTCGTGGTTATACTCTGCTAACTAAACTCCTAGACCCCACTTAGACAACTTTTTACTGTCCATCTACTCTCAAGAGCTTTTTATAGTCCCTTGAGAACAAATCACTTACTAACCGGTTTGGTATAGTACAGTGATGCCAACACCTAATTCCTTTCTCGCTAAAGAACTTAACGCTTTGAAAGCTTGAGTTAATTCTCTCGTGCCTCAACTGTGTTTGAATTTTGTCCAGCACGTCCGATATCATGCAGTCCGGTCTTCAATGCAGTTGCGATATGCAGTATCGATCCGGTTTCTGATCGCGTTGATGACCTACTATCTGTTTTCGGTTTCTTCGAATGTCTACCTGGTTATTCTTATTAAGTTAGTTCAATCACCAAAACTGTTAATCTGAATATTTAAATTTACGATTTCTAACATCATCGTTTATTGCATAGCGTCAAAATGCATTGAAAATAAGTTGTTCCTTTAGATCTTCCTGTTGAAATTTTGATAAGTTGTTTCCTTTCGGCTTTTTTTTCTCTTATAGGAGTTTTTTTCGTGTTTAGGAGATGTCTTTCCCTACTGCGTTTATGATGCCACCATGTCTTGCCCTACTGCGTTTATGATGTGACCAGAGGCCTCAATAGGCTAAATAGCCTATTCGTACTTGGTTAATTAATGGCAATCTATCGTTTCGAAAAAAAAAACTAAACACCTCATGGATACCATTCACAGATGCAATATGCTTTTATTCCTAATCGATTAATCATAGACAATGTTCTTCCAACTTTTGAGATTAATCATGAACTTATGCAGACTCGGCGAGGTAAAGGAGGATTATGTTCTCTTAAACTCGATACGAGGAAAGCTTATCACTAGGTAGATTACACATAGGGGGTGTTTGTTTTGGGGTGATCTTCCAAAACATCACCGTAATCCTCTCGTTTACCACTTATCACTGTGTTTGTTTAGTCTAAGTGATGAGCCACCACCGGAATGATGGATCACCTAGGTGATGAAAATGGGGTGATATTTCATATTTCAGATCACCCCAAAAAACCTAGGTGATCCAACATTACGGTGATGAGGTAATCTATCTAACTTTTTAATGGACGAGAATACCCCTCATATTTTAACATTATTACTTTATATGCCATTATAAATTTAATTACATGATTAACATAATTAAATCTTAAAAATATTTCAGTTATTTAGAAATATTAAAACTTATATTATTTAAAAAAGTATAAATATAAATAATGCTTATATTAAATATATATTTTAATATATTAATGATTATCACATAAAATATCACCTTAAAAAAATTTAACACATTATTTAAGTTATATGTACAGGGTCAAATATGACATTTATACAGCGTCACCATACACATCTCAGCGATTAAACAAACAGAATACTTCAATATCACGTTGATCTGCAAAATAAAATATCACCTTAAAACAAACACATTGATGACATATCACCTTGATCCACATTCCGGTGATACCCACATCACCGTGATGTGCGTATGACCGTAATGTTGGATCACCTGAAACAAACACCCCCATAACATATGGAATTTGAACGATGCTTTGCCATCTAGGCGTTGCTGACGTGAAAAAAAAATACATTACTGAATAGCATCTATCTATCTATATATAGAGAGGTCTTAAGTTGTACATTTTCCTTTTCTTACCGCCTTTGGAAGTTAAGCTTCCCAATACAAAACGTGAAAAGGAAAGCAAAGACAAGGGGATAAAGAAACAGCATCACCCCGACGAGGGGCAAGAGATCGCGACGATATCCGAAGTAATCCCTCAGAAACTCGGCAACCGTTTTCGTCTCTCCAAACACCGTAAGCTGGTCGTCGATGTCTCCGAACTGCGAAGTCAGCATTCCATTCAGCGACCAAGAAGTCGGGACTATGTAATAAAACCAAAGCCACCACTTGGGAATTTGCTGCAAGAATTTGTTTACATTCAAGAAAACGCGAGTCAGTTTGTTGGAAATAGAAATATGCGATGTGATCATTTAATATGGTATCAGAGTTCAAGCCAATATGGCATGAGTACAAATACCAACGACCGCACATTGAAGAAAATTACATATTAAGGCTATCTATATATGAAGGAAACCAGCTTAGAAACAAGGGTGCAGGTTGGCAAAATATATATAAACTTAAATATGATGTAGTCCTTTCAATTTAAAGCTTTTAGGTGAAGTGCTCATTTAATACAGTTGCTCGAAACTTCTTGAGAAGCGGTTTATATAGGCGTAGAGGAGAATTATTAGGTACTCACCGGACGAGGAATGAGGAACCCGGCGAAGAGATTGAACATTGTGTAGAAAGCTGACTGCGAGATTGCGGCGACGGGGAAGTTCGGCGTGATTGAGACCATAAACATTCCGAGGTAAGTGAAGTACAGAAGAGTACAAAACATGGCGTAAGCGTACCAAAAAATCTTATACGCCGACCAATAGTACCCAATCATTGGATACGTAATGACCGTATACGCAATCGTTTGGGCAAAAAGATACGGAATTTCGATAACAACCTGCCAAAAAATTATCATATCGGAATCGAACTCATGCATAACGTCAATGAATCGATGTTCTTTATAAGAACCTGAGCAGCTGCATAAGCCCACGAAGCGTACATCCCGGCGAATCTTTCTCTATAAAGAACGGTCCTCTCTGTGCTAACGTACGGAAGAATCGACGAAGAATTATTTATCCCACAAAACAGCGTCGAGGAGTACATGGAGCCTAATAGAGTGAACAAGCTCTGCTGATTGTGTCTGTTAATCGATCGAAAAAGAAAAAAAAAAAAGAGGGTAAAACGACGTATATATAATATCACAACATCCAGAAAAGAAAAGAGGATTACATTTTTCTTCCTTGACCCCAATATAGCAATCCGAAGAGTAAAGCCGCGAATAGCATGTGAATGCTTCGCATGAGATTGTACGAAGGGCTTCGCCAGTACGACCAATGCTGCTTCCAAAGGCAGGTTTTAAACTGTTCCCAGCCGTTTTGCGAGTAGCGTGTGGAGAAGTGCAAGTCGCTCGAGCCCTCGGGCGGTTTACTAAGCTTCCTTACAAGCTCTTTGTTATATCTATTACGAAAAGAAGTGCAGATTACATCGCAAAACTATGGCGATGAACGATTTCTTTTTATGCATGGGACGTGAAACTTACTCGTTCAAAGGCGAGGCCGCGTATATCTGAGCGAAGTCTATGCCGAGCTCAGCTTCTGAAGAGGTTGAAGTAACATCCAACATCCACGTGGCGGGATTGTAGTTGTCTCTGATCTTCGGCACGCCGGAGATGCCCTGTAATGAAATTAATTTGATCGAATCTATAACTAAAATTTAGTCCTATACTACTTACCGAATTCAACTTTGGTCTTCTAATTTGTTCTGCCATAAAACTAGTCGAGTATGTTTACACCATTTACCGGTAATTTTGTAGCTCTTCAGCCATGTAGTCCTTTTACTCTATACGAATTTAATTAATGTTCTTATTGAAGAAGTCGAGGGATGACTAGGAAAATTTAAAAGAAATAGTCTAATGACAAATGGTGTAAACATTGACTAGTTTTGGACATGGACAAGTTTGGGGACAAGAAACGAACTTCATCAAAAGTTATATGATTAGTTTCAGATAGAGAAAAGTTAGAGGAAGAAAAGCTTGAAATTATCTGAGATCGACCGAGCGGAACTACCTCGAAATATTCGATCACTTTGGAGGAATGCTGACCTAATGGGCCGCAATAAATCATTCGTCCACCCGATTTCAAGAGTAGTAACTGCATGTGTAAGAAGTAGACTTTGATTGCTTTTTCTTGGCTTGGTAAGACGAAAATAATGTTTACCTCGTCGAATGATTCGAATATGTCGATGCTCGGCTGGTGAATCGTGCAAACGATAGTTCGGCCGGTGTTAGCCACGTTCTTAACAGCCCTCATAACGATCGCTGCAGCTCGAGCGTCTAATCCCGTCGTTGGCTCGTCCATGAATATGATCGAAGGATTGGCGACGAGCTCCACGGCTATGGTCAGTCTCTTCCTTTGCTCGGTCGATAGGCCGCTAACGCCGGGCAGACCCACCAACGCATCTTTTATCCCGTCGAGCTCGATCGTCTCGAGGACTTCTTTCACGAATTCCTGAATGAAAAATTAATTTAGAAGGCTTAGTTATTTTTCCAACGACAGTATGCACGGAAGCAATTTAAGGACATTAAGTTTCATTCAATTAATTTAAAAGGCTTCAACTTTGAACTTACGGTCCTTAAATTGTAGAATTCAATTTTATGTGTCCCCAAATTGGTTCAATTTTGAGACATTGTCCTAAATTTTCATCTCTACTCTGTGTCTTTAGAATGCCACTCTCACAAATATACATGATTAGAGCATCTCCAATGCAACGCATAAAAATACAGGTAATATTACATAATAATACAGTTGCTACAGTGCTTTTACTCCAACCCATAACTCTATTTTCTACACTAGTTTCTCTCCAACCCATGAACTCTATTTTTACACTAAAATCAAATTCCTACATTTTCCTATCATAATTGACTTACTAACTTTATTATATAAAATTAAAAATTCAATGTATCTTAATTATTAATATTTAAAAATTACATGAATGATAAATTAGCATTATATATTTAAATTTGTATTATAATAGTGTATCAAATATTTTATAATAATATGTATTACTAAATAAATATAGAAATTAAAACTCTATTTTTGTGTTAAAAATTGTGCGTACTCTAGATGTAGAGTTTCTCTGCTGATCAACACAATATTTGTGTTAATATAGAGTCCCGTTGGAGTAGAATCGTACTCTATGTGTTTTACACAAAAATGAAGTACCCGTTGGAGATGCTCTTAGAAAGAAATTAAGCCTGAAAAACAATCGATAACAACAGAAAAAATAAACTCCGTAAGAATAGGGCGGCGTACGTATTTTGTTTTCAGTTCAATGTCGGGATGAAGGCGAAGCCAGGCGGAGAAAACGACAGATTCCTCGACAGTGATCTGAGGAGAATGTATGTCTGTTTGTTCGCAGTAGCCCGAAATTCTCGAGAAGGTATTTTGGACTTTGGGAAATCCTCCGACTTTTATTTCTCCTTCAATTACGCCGCTCGTTTTTCGACCGGAGAGCACGTCGAGGAGGGTGGTCTTCCCAGCTCCGCTAACTCCCATAAGGGCTGTAAGGACGCCGGGCCTGAATGAGCCCGTTATGTCAGAAAGTAGTCTTAGTCGATCCTCGGAAAAACCATGCTCCTTCATCGCCTGCAAAGGAATTAAGAAAAAAAAATTGGACATTAAGCGTTTTAAGGTACATTTTGTAAGAAACAAGTTAGGTTTTTATTTACCGGCGGTGTCTCAACATAGTACTGTAGATTTTCGAACACCACGTTTAGAGGGTTAAACGGCAAAACCATTTTTTCTGCAACATAACGAGTTGTATATAAGCGTGCGATCGAAGGAAAATCCAACACGAACAATAAATCTTGGCTAGCTATCAAACCTCCAGGCGTCTTTGTTTTTTCACTATCGATAGTAGCGGAAGCTCTCGATTCTCCATTGACACGATCTTTGTCTTCGTTATTGAGTTCTTTGCTTCTTCGTATCTTCAAGAGCTGATCGCTTGAGATGATGGCACGAGAGCCCGAAGCTGTCGATGAGTATTCAAAAATGACAAAACCCAAGTCAGAATTCGATGAATATATATAGTTGCGACTACAATGTGTATTGTAGTAAAATGGCGAGTTCTTACACTTCAAGAATGTTAGCGATAACGTAAACCCTACATTGAAGAACACTGTGAAGCCGAATAGGGCTAAAACCGATATCCAAAACATGTTTCCTCCAAAGTTCAAGCCGTGGTCCTCGAGCGTCTGATGCCCTAACGTCGTGTTTCCCAATAGTTCCTGCGCAAGAACGATTAGAGTGAGCGTAGTATAGTTCTCTCGTGTAATAAATCTAAACCATGCGATAACTCAAACTGCGAGCACGTGCCCACCTTTTGCCACCGCGGAGCGAGGAATTCATTGGTCGAAAATGCTACCTCGCCGTAAGACATAGGCGAAAGCCAAAATGCCCATTTCAACCAGACAGGCATGGATGCTGAAATAAAAGGTGCGCAATAATCGTCTTTGTAAGCGTTTATTTTGAAATTTTACGACTGAAGATAAAGAAGCGACGTAACGAGATGCCAACTCACGTCGAGGGATCATAAAGCCGCTGAATAGCATCACAAACAATATCGCCAAACTGCCGGCCGTCGTAGAGGAGACCACGCTTCGGAAAAGAGATGCCAAGAATCGAAACATCGATATGATCGACAAGTGAATGAAGAATACAACAATCAAATGCCTGAAAAACCTCTCGGCCTCGGGACTATAGCCAATAACGTAGTACGTCAAACATGTCCAAAGAACAGCTTCGAGCACCGAAAGAGGAATCTTGAGGATCGAAGCTGGTATAGAGTATGCCCAAGCGGGGTAAAAGTATAAGTCTCTTTGTTTGTAAAACACTGGGAGCCTCGCCACGGTCATGGAGAGCTCAGGCATGCCATCGACGAGTAATATGATGAGAGAATAAAAAAGCGCTCCCAAGTAACCGTTCGCATGGACACGGTCGACTCCCATTTGCGTCCTAAGAAACACCGTCATGGTCACGAATGCAATGAAGAGGAGCTGCCAGAAGACAACGAGGGTTTTGTGCCTTTTTTCTTGTAGTAAAAAAAAAAGCAAACGTATGTTCATGCGCATTTTTTTGCCAACTGACCTGAAAGGACTTGAATACGTAGACGAAGGAGTTTCGCTTCATTAGAAGGAGCTCCCTCGACATGCATGCCTTGAATAGAGTCCACTTGGGAAGCGAATAGACTTTGAAGCTGATGGCATTTTTATGGCTTTTGGACTTGTCGAACGGCGAAACGAGCATGTCGTCTAGCTTCTTCCCGTAATTGGATTCTTTGTATTTGCGAGAGAATGCGTCGACCGACACGTATCGATACGGTTGGTCAGGGTCGGCCCAATACTGTTCTTGGTCTTTTTGAGAAATAACCTACAAATGAATTGGTCAAAAAAACTGTTCGACGTAGTATGTCGCTTTTTTTTTTTCTAGTTATTACCTCTTGAAGAAAATCTGCTACTCCTTTCCTCTCAGGACAATTGAATCCGCAATCTTTGAAAAAATCCAAGACTTCATTCCGAGGCCCGTGGAAGATGATCTTACCCTCTCCCATAAGCACAACCTCATCGAAGAGATCGAAGGTTTCGGGGGCGGGTTGGAGGAGCGAGACGAGTATGGTGGCATCTGTGATGTGCGCCAGCTGTTGGAGACAGCATACGATTTGATACGTCGTCGAGCTGTCTAAGCCGTTCGAGATTTCATCCATGAACAATGCTTTCGTGGGTCCCACGATCATTTCACCTGCCATTCTCAAGCTTATTCCGATTAGGAAAGCTAGTGACTACGATGAGCTCAACAACCTGAAGGCTTTATAAGCTTTATGGAAGTTGTATCATTTTTCGATTTTATATATTTTATTTCAGAAAACGCCCCTCACGCGTTGGTTGATTTCTTTATAACTAGCATTAGACGCGTGGAAATTTATTTTGATGGGTGGTTTCATACGCGTTGGCCTGCGGTGATCTGTTACCGTGTTGAATGACTACTTCGCCTAAAAGCCTAAACGTGAAGAGAGTGTATCATGTTTCAGCATTATATATTTTATTAGTGCAACATGATTACTACCCGTCGTAAGCCTCTTCTTTTGGCCACCCGAGATGCCTCTCCTCATCGCATCTCCGTATAGGGTGTCAGCGCAAATGTCGAGTCCGAGAATCTGAAAAAACACGGTATTTATTATGTGCAACTTAGAACGAAATTCATATTCATGACCGGCAAAGGCGACCTTTAAAATGTACTCAGTCTGAATATTTCTCTTTTGTCCTTCGACGGCAATCGCCTGCAGCAACAAACGAATGATAATCATTCGGTTTAGCTGAAGAAATTCATAAGAACGAAAGTGAAATCCAAAGCGAGTTCTATATGCACCTTCATATACGTATCGATATCAGGATCGGGGACGATATTGACTTCTTTCTCTCGTCTAGTGAGCTCCGTCATGATTTCTGACAAACATGTTACGTTTCTTCTAACGACATTTTCGTCGGAAAAGTCGTAATGACCTAAAAAAAGGAGAGAACGTATAATACCTGCTCGGCTGCCAATGCCTTGACACTGAGCAGAAAAATCGAGCGTCTCCCTAACACTCATTTCTGGGATGTGCATATCGTCTTGGCTAATGTACGCCGAAGTCTTTTGAGGAACGAACTCGTCGAGCTTATAGCCATTGTACGAAATATCCCCAGTAACCTATTTTATTACACCGTATTCATAAAAACAAATCTCTTAAACCATCAAGCTTAGTGTCTACCGTTTCGCCAAACCTTAAGCGATTTGTCCAAATTTCCCGATAGCGCCTTTAACAGCGTCGTCTTCCCACAACCTGGAGGACCAAGCAACAATGTTATCCTGCAATAAAAAAAAAATCCTAAGATAAACCATAATTAACTGCACAAAGAACTTCTTTAACTATGGTTTAAGTAGGTTTTGGCTGCGTAATATACCTTCCCGGCTTAATTACGCCACTAACATCGTTGATTATATCGACGTGGGCTCGTTGGGACGTCAAGCCTGGCAGCCTCGTCAAGTCCTATCAAACACAAAGTTTTATTACATGGCACATAAAAAAATCTATTCTTGTCAAGCTTACCATAAGAATGCTCTTAAGAGAATTCCAAAGAGTTGGTAAGGGCTTTCCATAGACAACCTCGCACTCAGCTTTGACCCTCAGATTTCGGTATCTAACCTCAATAGTGGGCAGCTTTACCCCAACTCTGCCCGAGAAAAATATAAATAACTCGAACATCTTATACCTGAATCAAACCCTAAAATAGAAAAGAAATTTTCGTCTTACTTATCCATCCTCTTCCTCATTTTATGAAGAAGCCTGAGGTTGTCGTGCTCGATGTGTTTGATGAGCTTTTCGATGAGCATACGCCTCTCGGGGGCGCCGAGCTTAGTAACATCGACGACCCTTTTATTACCTTTATTTCCATCTTCATCATCGAAGAGAGAAGATCTCAGGCGATCATTCGTAGGAAGCCTATCGATCTCAGCCCATTGGCACAAAAGCTCTTCGTTGAAATCTACGTCCCTCGTCGAGCTTATCCCCGAGATGCTTAGGCGCCTGAGAGACGACCTAAGCGATTCTATTTCGTCTCTGCAGATGAAATGATCCATTTTTTTTTCGGCGAAATGTTAGAACAAGGGCAGAAGTCTTGTGATCATTACATTATTACAAGCATGCATGTTTCTGTAATGTCAACGAACTTATTCACTTCTCATGGATATAATAAGAGATGCGTGGATATACACCATGATTAGGTGTGAAGATGCGTCACTGCTGACGTCAGAGTGCAAGGAGAAATGCGCCTGGCAAATTGAAAAAGGTAGAAAGTCTAAAACGGCTTACAACAGCTTTTAGCAGCAAAGATAATATAGTATATATAATGGTTTTCGAAGGTCAGCTGATTAATTTTGTTTTTGAATGACGATTGAAGACTGTGTGTGTGAAAAGGTAACCTACGAATTATATTACAACAAATTATGAACGTAGGCAATCTCTACTAAGAAGAGGTAAATCTGACCACAGATTCTGCATTTTTAACGTAAAATATGTCTGAATTTCAATTCAAGATGATTATAGAAGAAAACAATGAGATATGCGTCGACGTGGTAATAAGGACAAGCACGAAGTCGTGAGATTCGCCATACGAAACAACTCCCCAAATAAAATATATAAATGTAAGCGTTGACGAAGCACATGTATCGATGTCAACAAGCGAGCTTTCTTTTTTCTAAATGTCACAGTTAATCGAGTTCCAAAGCCAAGCAAATATAAAAATGAAGGAAAAGAAAACGATATTCAAGAAAAATTGTTGGATTTTGTATATTAGAGTGTTAGGTTTAGGGAGTATTTGGTATATGGATTTAAAACCTCTATAAATTGATAACATCGGAACCCTTAAATTTTATTAACTTTGAGGAATATTAATATATCGAAAATTTTGTTAGACTAGCCGCCAAGGGCAGCTGTAAAGAAAAAAATATAATCATAAAATAATATTATATAATATTATAATATTATTTTATATATATAAAAGAAAAAGAAAAATGATAAAGATAAAGAATGAGCGGCGGATTCGTGGCCACCAGTTTCAAGCGGTCCAGAACTGAGCGACACGGCGCATTCCTGGCCACCGGTTTTGAGTGGTCCAGAAGAGCTGAAGACATTTATAAATAGGCTGAGGATTCTTCAGTTATTATCATCCCAAATCAAGTGAGAAGTTCAGTTAGAGAGTAATAGTGAGAGGTAAACTTATCCGGGTTGATAAGGGTGAGAGCGGGTTTTAGTTATACTGGGATAGTTGGGAATAGGTACAAAAACATTACCCGGGTGGGTAAGGGGTCTCGGGTTTTGGTTTAAACACGAGTGTTATTTTGTACGGTGTAATATTTTCAAATATAGTGAAACTATTGTCTCACCGTGGAGGTAGGCGGTATTGGCCGAACCACGTAAAAATCTCGGTGTTCTTTCGGTGTCATTTCGACTTTAATTAATATCCCGATAAATTGTCGAGGGGTCCAAATACAACTACCGCTGCCCCGAAATTAAATATTACCGCTCAACCCCATCAAGTGGTATCAGAGCCTAATCCTACTGGTATTCTGAGTATGCTCTGTGGTTGCAGCTGTGTCTGATCTTCGACATCAGAAAATATATCAGAAGGGAACGGGGGGAGCCAATATCAGAGCGAGGTTCAACAAGGTGATGCCTTGTGCTGAAAAATGATGGTACAAGATGGTTATCGTTGATGGTATTCTCGGTGTCGGACGGAGCTTGTGCGGCGATGGAGTTTTGGCGAGTTATGGCAATAGTGCTGTGAGGCAGGTCGCTAGTATTTCCTGGGAATTATCTGATCAATACTATTTGGGCCGGGCTGTTGAATCCGTGCAAGTATAATAGCGACAGATGACAGTAAAGTGCGACAATGAGCTGGTGCGGGAGGTTTCACTCTGTGGCAGAGAAGAGTGAAGGATGTGCTCGTTTGTCAAAGCTGAGTGATAAGCTTTGATGGGAGACGAGGAAAAGTCGGAGTAAATGACAGAAATTTTGGGGTCAAGATATGTCGAAAGAGAAAGAAGTAAGGCCCTTTTACTTCTTACTTCTCTTCCTGATTCTTATGATAATTTGGTCACAACCATCTTGTACGGAAAGACGACAGTGAAGATGGTGGATGTGCAGTCAACTCTTTTGGCGCATGAAAAGAGGAGATGATCAAATTATAGAGATAGCCAAAATTTGGCGTTGGCTATTCATGGGGAGAATCGTAGAGGAAGGTTTCACGCTAGGGAATTTGGAGGTAGCAGCAGGTCCAAATCAAAGAATGGCGGGAAGGGCATCATGTGCTACAAGTGTGGTGAGCCGGGACTCATCAAGAGGAACTGTCCGACTTGGAGGAAGGACAGGAATGGCGAGAAAAATTCCACAACCATGATAGCACAAGATACAGATGATGTTGTAGATCTCACAGTCTACAATGATGGCGTTTTTTTCTCAGGAAGAATGGATATTTGATTCGGGGTCGAATTACCATATTTGCTCCGAAAGAAAATATTTTGATACGTTCCAGAAGATACAAAGAGGTTCGGTTTCCATGGGTGATGGATACCGTCATGTGGTTCGTGGTGTTGGAACTGTGAAGATCAAAATGACTGACGGAGCAGTGCGAGCTTTGGGTGGTGTGATCTTTGTCCCAAAGTTACGGAAGAATTTAATATCCTTGAGCCAGTTAGATTCCAAGGGCTATGAGAGTTTCCTAGCAGGGGGAGTCTGTAAAATCACACATGGCGGAAAAGTCCTACTGAAGGGAGAAGAGCGTGGAGGTTTATATCGTCTGGACGGGAGTCAGGTACATAATACTCCGACTTCGATGGGTTCACAAAATCGCGCGCGCGTGGTGGAAAGGCAGACGATCATGAGAAGGGAAGTCCTGCTGGAGAAGGGGTTGCGTCGAAGTCCCTCTTCAGAATCGACGGGTAGAGTCGGTTCGGCAGCTGCAGATAGGATTGTCCGTGGGTGAACCAAGTTGGTAGGACCTGAATTCTTGATTCGGATATGTGTAGCTGGTACAAGGAAGGCCAATGGACGTTCGTGGTATTTACGAACGGGTTACTCTCAGACAGACTCGGTGGGATGAGTGCTTGACGGTGCTGAAGACGATGCTCGGGTAGGTGTCGAATGCGGCTGGCGGGGGAGAATTGTTAGGCCAGCTGCGAAGGACAGCTGTAAAGAAAAAAAATATAATAATAAAATAATATTATATAATATTATAATATTATTTTATATATATATAAAAGAAGAAGAAAAATGATAGATATAAAGAATGAGCGGCCCATATCAACTGGCGACGCGCGGATTCCTGGCCACCGATTTCAAGCGGTCCAGAACTGAGCGACGCGGCGCATTCCTGTCCACCGGTTTTGAGTGGTCCAGAAGAGCTGAAGACATCTATAAATAGGCTGAGGATTCTTCAGTTATTATCATCCCAAATCAAGTGAGAAGTTCAGTTAGAGAGTAATAGTGAGAGGTAAATTTATCCGGGTGGATAAGGGTGAGAGCGGGTTTTAGTTTTATTGGGGTAGTTGGGAATAAGTACAAAAACATTACCCGGGTGGGTAAGGGATCTCGGGTTTGGGTTTAAACACGAGCGTTATTTTGTACGGTGTAATATTCTCAAATATAGTGAAACTATTGTCTCACCGTGGAGGTAGGCGGTATTGGCCGAACCACGTAAAAATCTCGTGTTCTCTTTTAGCGTCATTTCGGTTTTATATTGTCCAACAAAATTGTCGCGAGTCCAAAATCAACCTTCCGCTGTACCCGAAAAATTACCGCTCAACCCCAACAAATTTCTTATTTTAATAACTAAAAGAAACTAACCGAATTTAATTTCTTTGAAACTCTTGAGTGCCATATAAAGTTAGGATGAAATTCGATTACATTAAATTTTTACGAGAATGCAAATAATAAATTCATATTTAGCAAATTACCATAATATTTATAATTGTAATATTTAAGAATTATTAATTTAGATTTTTAATGTGACCTAATATTTGTAAAGGAAATTTCTGAAAATTATTTTCTTGTTATCTTATCAAATTGATGATATTTAACAAAGAGCTAAGTCTGGCCAGAAGATTTCTTTTATTTAGAAAGTTTATTAGTTTAGAGAGCATTAATTTATGGATGTTTTACTCGACAAATGTGCAAATACTATCTGTAAAGTCTGAGAGGAAGGCTTATATAATGACTCGACACTTTGAATTCTGTGTTTGGATCTGTGTTACAAAGGGAAAATGAAACCGCTGCATATGATAAACTAATACTTTTCAAATTACCACTATCTTCATCGAAAAAGTATAACAAAGTAAAATTCGTTGAACATGAATCTAATTTGTTCATGTATTTTGTTAATCATAAATTTAGTTAGCCAAATGAAATAATATATAATTCAGTAATCTCATTCACTTTATCACTAATTCATTAGGTTAAATGAATTCATTATTCAACATTCACATTCACATTCAACCTATTCAATAAATATCATTTATGTAAGAAACCGATGATTTTCCATTGAATGCGCTCAAGCATTTATATAAGCATTATAGAGTCAAAGTCAGCTGAAGTTTCGGCCATGGATGATCTTCGTTATGTTCCATAACGATTTAATTAGTATATTAATTAAATAAAATATATTTGTTAAGTTTTTAACGCAATTGAAGTTGACGGTTTATCAAGCTGATGAACGTATAAGAGTTGCGTTAAAGTTCCAATAAAACAACCGGCCTTGTCGTGGATGTCCGAAAATTCATGCTTGTATTTATTTATTTATTTTTTTGTACTTTTTTTCATGCCAAAATTTATTCACCGAAATAAGTAAAGTATTCTTTTTCATGTTAAAAGTTTAATTGATACGACGCAATTCCAATTCTGATTATCGCTGTATTGGAAGTTGAATCTCTTCGATGGTTAGAAAGCCTCGACGCCTAAAATCTCATGGATAAGCTGAAGTCAATCTGTAGCCGATCCCACCCAAGTTTGTCTATATCAACCAAATCATTGAACTTTTTTATATAAATATATGCCAGCCAATATCTCAAAAAAAGAAAAAAGTCAAACTATTCTTTTGGTTACAATGGTGTATTCCCACACAAAACGTTACAGAAGTTCTGTAAGAATATTGAGTTGTAGATGATAAAGGCCCTTTCTAGGAAGCTTGACGTTGCAGAGAAAATTAGAACAGAAAAAAAAAATGGAGAAAATGATATATTTTCATTCACATTCAGGTTTTACAAGTTCAAAAATCATTTTTTGGTCAACACTAACCATACCTAATACATCAAGTTTCTTCAAAGATATTCCTCAAAATGAGGAAATCCACATATTTATTTTTTTATTTATTTTTTTTCTGTCCCGAGGTATCCCCACACTGTCTGGCTATGGGCTAGCCCCTGCCAGCCGTGGGCTTTTTTACGCCACACAGACTTGGCAAGGCGGGGGCTATTTACGCCACACGCTCCAGAGGTGGGACTAATCCCCGGGGCCAGATGGATACGTCCCAAACCCATACCGGCATCGATAATCATGAGGAATAATCCTCATGGGGACTTCCCAAATTCATGTGGGAGGTAGGGTTCGAACCCCTGACCTCCTAGTCACATGAATTTTGGGGCCTCCCCATCAGCCACTAGAGCTGATGGGTCATTGGCAGGAAATCCACATATTTACACCTAATGCATTTTTGACAAAAGCCACAAAATATTTATCGAAATATCTAGAAAATTCTCAAAGTCTAACACTCCTCCTTGAGAATTTTCTTGGAGACACCAAGCTTTGCTCTCAGCTCTTCAAATTTAGCTTTAGGAAGTGCTTTGGTTAATATATCAGCAATCTGATTTTCTGAGGAGCAATGCACCAGATTGACTTTGCCATCCTTCTCTGCTTCTCTAATGGCATGAAACTTCACTTTAATGTGTTTAGTTCTTCCATGTTGTACAGGACTTTTAGCAATGGCAATAGCAGACTTGTTGTCAACCCAAATCACAGTTGCATTGGCTTGAATTTGCCCCCTATCTGTTAGCAATTTCTGTAATCAAACTGCTTGATTCATTGCTACCGATGCTGAAATGTACTCTGCTTCAGCTGAGGATTGTGCCACTACTTCTTGTTTCTTCGAATTCCATGAAAATACTCCACTTCCAAATGAGAAGGCATAACCCGAAGTGCTTTTCGAATCATCTACACTTCCTGCCCAATCACTATCTGCATATCCTTGGAAATCGTTGCTTTCTTTCTCTAGAAAATACAAGCCATAATCAGAGGTGCCTTTGATGTACCTTAAACCTCGAGAGCAGACTCGCAGAGAACATCAAATCTGGCCTTGTAGTGCACAAGTAAAGTAAGCTGCCGATGAGGCTTCTGTAAATAGAGGCATCAACTTCGCTGCCATCTTCATTTTTCGACAACTTCTCATTCACAACCAATGGAGTTGCCACAGGTTTTGACTTTTCCATTTGGAATTTCTTCAGAAACTCCAAAGCATACTTTTGCTGTGAGATAAAGATTCTGCCTTCAAATTGATGAATTTCCATTCCTAGAAAATATTTCGTTTCTCCCAAGTTTGACATTTCAAACTCACTCTCCATGTGCAGCACAAAGTGATTCATGGTCTGAGAATTGCAACCTGTAACCAACAGATCATCTAATACAAGGATCCAATGAACTTGTTCTTGTTCTTTCAGCATGTATAAAGTAGCTTCACTTTCACTTCTTTTAAATCCTTGCCGCAATAGATATGTATCTATTCTGCTGTACCAAGCTCTTGGAGCTTGTTTCATGCCGTAGAGAGCTTTTCGTAGCTTGTGGACCTTATCTTGACAACCTGCAACTTGAAATCCCTCTGGTTGCTCAACAAATATGTCTTCTTCAAGCGCACCATTTAGGAAGGCTGACTTCACGTCAAGATGATGAATTTTCCACCCCATCTTTGCTACTAAAGCAACTAGAAGCCTTGTTATGCCTAGCCACTGGAGCGAATGTATCTGAGAAATCAACTCCGTATTCTTGAGAATACCCCTTCACAACCAATCTGGCCTTATGCTTGTTTACTGAGCCATCAGGATTGTATTTGGTTCTGAAAATCCACTTAACTCCAAGTATCTTATGGTTTTTAGGCATGTCTACTAGCTCCCAAGTGCCGTTTTTATTTATCAATTTCAGCTCCTCCTCCATCGCAACTCTCCATGAATTTTCTTTAGCTGCATCATAGTAACACGTTGGCTCTTTTATTGCCAAATAGCACCCGTCGTAGACATCATCGAGAGACCTTGTTCCTCTTACTGGAACATCATCAAAATTATCAGAATCAAGTTCGTTTTCTGTCGCCTCTGGAATTTGGGTTAGAATTGTATCGATTTGATCACCCCTTGCAGCTTTTATTTCTTTTTTCTCCAAATTCCATGTTACCGTTTCATCAAACTTGATGTCTCTGCTGGTCATAATTTTTTTGGTTTTCAAATTGAAAACTCTGTAGCCTTTTGAGGTCGAGCTATATCCCAAGAAGATTCCCATCTCAGCTTTGTAGTCCAACTTGTCTCTTTTCGCATCTGGCACATGTGTGTAACACAAGCTCCCAAATACTTTGAGATGTTCCACAGTCGGTATAACTCTATACCATGCCTCAAATGGGGAGTTTTATTCTTCACGACTTCGGTTGGAAGCCTATTTAACAGGTACACGGCTGTATTAACAGCTTCTGCCCAAAAACACTTCGGCATCCCTTTTTCAAACAGCAGACATCTCGCCATCTCCATAACGGTTCTGTTTTTCCTCTCGCTTACTCCATTTCGTTGAGGGGAGTACGGAACAGTTAGATGATGTTGAATTCCTGCTTCAGCGCAAAATCTGTTAAACTTGACGGAAGTGTATTCGGTCCCATTATCCGATCGTATCACTTTGATGCTGGAACTTGTTTGGTTTTCCACAACTACCTTGAACTTTCGGAACAGACCAGCCACCTCAGACTTCAGTTTCATAAAATAAACCCAACAGAACCTTGTAAAATCATCTATGAACAAGATGAAATACTTACTTTCGTTCAGCGAAGGCGTTCTCATTGGTCCACATACATCGGTGTGGATTAGTTGCAACCTTTCTGAAGCTCTCCAGGCCTTGTTGCTAGGGAATGGCAATCTGCTTTGCTTTCCAAATTGACAAACTTCACAGACTATCTTTTCATCACAGATGATAGGTAAGCCTTCAGTTAAGCAATTGTGATGCATGTGCTTAAGTGCAGCGTAATGAAAGTGCCCAAACCTCTTGTGCCATAACAAAGACTCATCAACAACAGTAGTGTAGGCACGCAAATCATTTTCTATCCACTTAATAGGAAAGCTTTTGCCCCTCATTTTGACAGTCATCATCTCACAACCATCACTATCGACGATTATGCAAGATAGATCCTGAAAATGCAAAGCATAATTCTTCTTGAGCATTTGACCCACACTTAACAGGCTTTGATTGATTTCAGGCACAATAACACGTCAGTAATGTATTTGGTACCCGATGGAGTCCCAACGGCAACAACTCCCTTGCCTTTGACGTCGATCAAGTCTCCATTTCCAATTTTCACCTTTGACTTGTAGGACTGGTCCAACTCCTTGAAGTTGCTCAATTTAGGAGTGATATGATTTGTGCAACCACTGTCAATAAGCCAAGTTTCAGTACAACGCGTTGTAGCGCGATTTAAAACTACAAACAATTGCTCCTGTTGTTGATGATTTCAGCAATTTGTGCCTGTTGGCTGTGTTGTTCCTGTTGTTGGTCACTTTTGTTCTTGCAAACTTTCTCTACATGGCCAAATAGCTTGCACGATCTACACTGTACGTCTGGTCTGTACCAACAAAATCTCTTTGAATGGCTGATTTTCTTGCAATGTGGACAAGGAGGATATCTTTTTTTGCCACCATTTTTACTTCCTTGGCCCTGATTTTTCTCCTTGTCTTTCTTATCACCATATTGCTTCTTCTCCTTGCCTTGAGGAGCTCTTTTTCTCTGCTGCACCAACAGAGCCCCTTCATGACCATCTTCTTGCCTCATCGATCTCCTTTGTTCTTGAGCTTGAAAAGCATGAACAAGCTATGCTAAGCAAAACTCGGTCACATCCTTTGAGTCTTCAAGAGATGAGATTTTGGACTCAAATCTTTCAGGCAAGCTCACAAGAACTTTCTCTACAACTTTGGTGTCTGTTAGATCCTCACCAAGAAGCCGAATTTTGTTAACAACTTCCATGAGTCTGTCAACATATTCTTTAATGGACTCATTATCTTTCATCCTCAAGACTTCAAATTCCCTCTTCAAATTCAGAACTTGCATTTGCCTCGTTCTGTCACTTCCCATATACATCTCCTTGAGTTTGTCCCAAGCCTCTTTTGGTGTTTCACAAGTCATAATCCTTGCGAAAATTGATTCTGAAACAGCAGCATGAATGTAAGATAAAGCTCGTGGAGCTTTAGCTTCTTCTTCTTCATGTATTCTAATCTGGTTGAGAGTTGGATTGTTTCCTAGGGGAGGCACTACCCTTTGATTCTCAACCCACTGCAACAAACCAAGACATTTCAACTGAGCTTTCATCTTGAGAGCCCAAACTTGATAATTTTCACCAGTAAAAACTGGAGGCGGAAGACTCGATGTGTTGGATGCCATGAGGAGTTGAAGTTTGATTTTTTCTTGAAGTCTTTGCAGAGGAAGTCTTACTGGTTTCTTATGTTTTTCACTCACAGACCCTTTAAGATCTTGTTAAGCTCTGATACCATGTAAGAATATTGAGATGATAAAGGCCCTTTCTAGGAAGCTTGACGTTGCAGAGAAAATTAGAACAGAAAGAAATGGAGAAGATGATATATTTTCATTCACATTCAGGTATTACAAGTTCAAAAACCATTTTTTGGTCAACACTAACCATATCTAATACATCAAGTTTCTTCAAAGATATTCCTCAAAATGAGGAAATCCACATATTTACACCTAATGCATTTTTGACAAAAGCCACAAAATAACCAAAATATCTAGAAAATTCTCAAAGTCTAACAAGTTCACATACTTGACTAAGTTCAGTTTGAAGCGAATTTGAAGCTTATTGTCGATTACGCGTGATTGTGGCTTCCAATAGGATAATTTCACTGATCTTTGTGTCATGTGTGGACCATTTGATCTGTCTTTCGGGACCAAAAACAGTTAATCGTTATCAATGTTTGAAAAAGTGTATCGCGCACAGCGTCGCCATTTTTTTCCAGTAGCGGGTAGCGTAAATAGCGTAGCGTATTACGTGAGTATTTTGAGCAAGCCACGTATAACATACTAAAAAAACATAAATAATCTAACAAGTAAAAAATCAAATTGAAATGGTATTCAATTATAAGTTTAAGAAATAACTTCGATAAAATTATTACAAACAACTCCAAGTCGTGTTGTCCAAATCTTAGACTCAAAATAGATTAATAAGAGACTCATTAAGATTTTCCAACTTAGATCATATTTGATAGAGGTAAACATCGTGATCGTTAACCTATAATAATGATTAAAATTAATTATTATCAAAATATATGATCGAAATTAAATGTATATGCATTGATAAACATAGATTGTACCTCATCATCATTATCATAATATAAAATATTCATTTCAGGGGCATGAGTGACTGTGGATGGTGTGTACTTGAGAGAGTCGAGTGATTGTGAATGGTGTGTGTGATTAATGGGAGCCATGCGTGAGCTGAGTGATTGTGGTTGGGGTTGGAGTGTCCTTTATAAGAAATCCTAGAAAAGTGCACATTATACCCCTAATTTCATTAAATTATCAGTGCTCAAATAGCGTGAATATAGAGAGATTTAGCGTAATATAGCGGACAATAGTGTAATTAAGCGCAATACCGCGTAATATAGCGCAATATAGTGTCGAAATTAACATCAGCACAAAAGGCAAATGAAGCAAGTCCGGATGATCTTAATTGAAGCAAAACTGGTGAAGGAACTGAAGAAAGTAGAGAAGGAAGCAACTTCAACAGACTCGCGGGAATTTCAAATAAAAGCGCATTTTATACTTAAGGAGTTGCGGCCGATAAGAGCGTTTTATATTAGGCGGGAAGGCTTGGAGTATAGAAAGCGGGCAAAATCCATTCATCAATCCGTTTTTCATTCAGTCATTCATCTTCATTCATTCTCACGTCTGCTTATGCGCGTAATCTATACATTACCAGATTATGCAATTTTCATCTTTGTAATCAAGAACATCAATAGAAATCATCGATTAATTCGGTCGTGGATGTAGGATCTTTATATCCGAACCACGTTAAAGGATCTTGTTCACATTTATTCAAATCTTTTAAGGTATCATAGCGATTTACAATTCGTCTGCGCTAGATCACAGTCTCTACAATGGAGAACGGCGCACAACCATTGGAAAATTAACATGCGGCCAATGCGCTTTCCTTAATTAATGATCCGCATTTCTTGAGTGGAAATGACACTTCAGGTCAATTGCTGATTCATGCGCAGCTCAATGGTGATAATTACGCCACTTGGAGCCGAGCTATGACGATCGCACTTATCGGCAGAAACAAAGAGGGATTTGTTAATGGAATAATTGTTCAGCCGCCTGTGAAAGATTTGAACAAGACAAATGTTGATCTACGACCGCCAATCGAATTGGATTGACCTGTGTTATGTGTGTGCGCTTTGATCTAAATCAATCGAGCAATCGCAGCTCAATTCGGACGCAGCTGAAAAACACAGAAAACGAAAACAACATTTTACGTGGTTCGGCGATCTTCGCCTACATCCACGGACCAACAGAGCCACTGATTTTATTAATCACCAACTAGAGATTTTCAAACCTTCACGTCTACTACAAATCTCTAGTAAATACCTTTTGCTAATTCTACCCTAGCAAAAGATACGAGCTCTGAAAGTCTATCGGTTGAACACTGCAAGTCTGGTATTTATACAACAATTTCAGAATAGCTTCTGATCCGTCACATCTCTCACTTGTACCGCCTGCTTCAAAGTATTGTACATTTCGCTCAGCTTTGCTTATAAAATCGCCATTGCCACTAGCAGCTTTAATCTGAGCCATCCATATCTTCCCTCTTAATCTGATGGCTACCATTCATACTTGCAAGATTAAACTCTGTCCAGCAGATCTTGCCGCGACGATCGAACGGCCATCAACTAAACTGGGCACTTAACGATTTACTCATAGCATATTCAATCTTCCTTCAGCAGTGATCGTTCGACCCCCTTGCCGACGGTTTCCCGGCCAACTCCGACGAGTTCTTGGCTCGTAATTCCCAACAACAAATGCATGGAAAAGAAATAACAATGTGGTTATTTCTTGGATTCTGAATTCAGTCTTGAAGGAAATTTCAGCGAGTATTATGTGTAGTTCTCTAGCTAAGGACGTGTGGTTGGACTTGGAGGAGACGTTTGGGCAAACCAATAAACCAATAATCTTCCAACTCAAAAAGGAGCTAATCAATCTTGTGCTAGGTTCAAACTCAGTTGCTGTTTATTTCACGAAATTGAAAACACTCAGGGATGAGTTGTCCAGTTATCGGCCAGCATGTCAGTGTATTTGAGGTATCAAAGCGATCAAAGACTACTTGGATGAGGAGTGCGTGCTTGCCTTTTAATGGGATTAAATGAATCCTTTTCACAAATCCGTGGCCAGATACTTTTGATGGATCCCACACTTCGATCAACAAGGTGTTCTCTCTGCTAGTCCAAGAAGAAAAATAGAGGTCCATGACCTCGGGTGAAGGAAAAATCAGTGAAGTACAGAACAATAACAATAATGATGGTTGCCAGGAGTGATCAAGAACATGCCAAGCAGAGACAGGAAGGACAATTCTAAGGCAGTGTGTACTCATTGTAATAAGAGAGGACATACTGTCGACACTTGCTACCAACTCCATGGATTCCCTCCTGGTTTAAAATAGAGCATACGCTACAACGGATCAAGATTGAATCAAGCACATGCTGTAATAATCCGGCCTAATACGGACTCAATCACAAGAAAACTTATGCTAGCATGTTAATAAAATAGAAACACAAAATATTCAAAGACATAATAGATAAATAATGTAAAAACTTCGCTTTGGCGGCTGGAAATAATCTCGTCTTGTAGCTTCGTTGGGTTTTTATTCGCAGCCGTAGGTTCTATTTTTCCGCCGTCTAAGCTTCTTCGTCTCCTCATTATTCGCTGCCAAGCTCTTTTTTTATTTCAGCGTAAGGTTCTGCCCCCTTCTATGATTCGCTGCTTGTGTATTTATAAGTGTAGCAGCCGACTTAAATCTTTAATGATTTGATAATACTTGACCTATTTTCTTCGATATTCTCGCATGATCCTTGGGCCAAATATCTCCTTTTCATAACTTGCTCCTCACGTGATCTTATAGTTGCTTCTTCAAGCTGGATGTTTGACCTTTTCTCCTCTTTTGAAACATGCGCATCTCTTAGGGATATAGATACACGTGTGACTTGGTCTTTTAAGTTCAAACTTCATGTCTTTTGTAGGGTTAATTCTTTGATGGGTCGGAAGTAAATAAAAAGGCCACGGACCATTCTTGTGACAATTGTAGCCCAAAATCTCGTAATTGTACTTGGTGCACATGATTTTTCGGCTTTGGTGCTTTTTGCTACGATATCTGTCAAACAAGAAAGATGGCATAAAGGTAGGATATTCAAGTATATTCAAATATATAACGGCCGAAAATACGTTTTTTTACGATATATAAAATAACGTAAAATCCTAACTTATCTGGCACAGATGTTTAAGACATGCTAACATGGAAATAATGTCTCACATATCATGCAATGAATTATGGAGAGGTATCCCAGATATGAGAGCCACCAAGGACAGAATTTGCAAAGCGTGCCAAATGGGAAAACAGACCAAGACGTCCTTCAAACCTAAAATTATGATATCCACGTCCAGACCACTGGAACTACTGCATTTTGACCTTTTTTGTCTGGTACAGGTTATGTCATTGAGAGGTAAACGATATGCCTATCTATCGTAGACGACTATAGTAGGTACACTTGGGTCTTATTTCTTGCGCGCAAAAGTGAGGCTTTATATAACCTTGCGCCACTGATTAAGAAGCTGGAAAATGAGAAAGAGATGAAGGTCCGTAAGATTAGGAGTGATAACAGTCTAGAATTTGATAGTAAATCCTTTGCATCTTTTTGTAATGAAAATGGTTATAATCATAATATTTTCAATCTCTATTACGCCTCAACAGAACGGAGTGGTCGAGAGGAAAAATAGAGTATTACAAGAAATGGCTAGGACTATGCTGAGCGAATATAATACTCCAAAATATTTTTGGGCTGAAGCTGTTAGTACGGCTTGTTATGTTTCGAATAGGATTTTCCTTTGACCGATTTTGAAGAGAAATCCTTATGAACTTTGAATGATAAAACCCTCTAACATGATATTTCCAATATTTGGCTACACATGTTTTATTTTAAATGATAGGAACAAGAGAGGAAAATTCGACCAAAGTAGATGAAGGGATATTCCTAGGATAAGCCTTCATTCCAAAGCTTTTAGAGTGTTTAATAATAGGAAAAAGACTATTCAAGAATCTGTGCATGTTAAATTTGTTGAATTTCCTAACGCAGATGCTATTGAGGAAGGTATAGTTCTGTCTCCTACAGGTATACGGGTTACTGACAAAGAAGTGAACTCAATTCCATTGGAAGTAGATACTATGTCAGAGGAACCCGAGGCTTCAGACAAACAACTGCGCAGAAAATTCAAACACCACTGAATAGGTCATAGGGAATATCACTTCAGGGATCAAAACGAGAGCAACTGCACGAAATGATATTGCTGAGGAATCACATGACGTGCTGTTGACCATGGAACCTAAGACAGTGAATGAAGCTCTTGACGCGAATCGTGGGTGATTGCCATGGAAGAAGTGCTAGCACAATTCGAAAAGAGTCTGGTGTGGACTCTTGTGGAAAGACCTAACGACAAGTCCATAATAGGCACGAAGTGGGTGTTTCGCAACAAGCTGGACGAAAACGGTAATTTGACTCGGAACAAGCCAGGTTAGTTGCCGAAGGTTATTCCCAAGAAGAAGGTATAGATTTTCAAGAAACCTTTGAACCCGTAGCTAGGCTTGAGTCAATACGTATTTTACTTGCATATGCATCCTTTAAAAGATTCAAGTTTTTTCAAATGGACGTGAAAAGTGCATTTTAAATGTTTTTATAAATGAGGAAGTTCACGTCGAGCAACCTCCCGGTTTTGAAAAGAAGAATTTTCAAATCGTCTTCAAATTAAACAAAGCTTTTTATTGTTTAAAACAGGCCCCTATGGCATGGTATGAAAGATTGAGTAGGTTTTTACTAGACATGGACTTTACAACAGGAACAATAGATAAGACTGTTTATAAAATGCGAAGGGAACATACTACTTGTGCAGATTACTGAAAGGCAGCACTGACATCACTCTTTGCGAGAAATTTTTCTAAGTCTATGCTACATGAATTTGAGATGAGCCTAATTGGAGAACTCACGTTTTTCCTTGGATTGCAAATCAAGCAATTAGACACGGGAACATTCATTCTCAAACGAAGTATACGAAGGAACTACTTGAAAAATTCGGAATGGCTGATTCCAAGGTACTTCCCACTCATATGCATCAGACCGCCAAAATTGACAGTGATGACCAAGGTACACCCTTTGACCAAACTAAGTATAGAGTTATGATCCGAAGTTCGCTCTACCTTACAGCAAGCAGACCCGATATTATGTTTGCTACTAGTCAATGTTCTAGATATCAATCGAGTCCTAGCGAATCACACTTGACAGCAGTCAAGCTGATACTTAAATATTTGAAAGGAATAATCAATTTTGGAATCTGGTTTCCAAATTCCAGGAATTCCCATTAATGGGATACTCGGACGCAGATTATGCCGGTTCTAGATAAGATAGGAAAAACACTAGTGGTACTTGCCAATTACTAGAGAATTTCCTTGTAACTTGGTTCAGTCGGAAACAAAATGTTGTCGCTCTGGCCACAACTGAAGCAGAATATATGGCCTTAAGAAGTTGTTCTTAGCAAATCCTTTGGATGAAACAAACCTTGAGTGATTACAGTTTACGGTAAGACCAAATTCCTATTTTTTGTGATAGTACTAGTGCCATTAGTATCAATAAGATCGTACACCACTCTCGGACTAAGCACATAGAGGTGAAACATCATTTTATTCGAGATCATGTTCAGAAAGGGAATATCAGCGTGAACTTCGTAGGAACTAATGATCAGTTGGTTGATATCTTCACAAAACCCCTTATTCAGAATAGATTTTGTGATATTCGCGATTGATTATTGATAAGTTAGTCCTTAGTATTTCCTTGATCTTATCTGTTAGGATCTCATCGACTTTATCCTGTGATTCTATTATTTTTTTATTATATATTCCTTATCTATCCAAATCATTTCCATTCATGGGGAGATTATTTTTTCTCTACATAGATTTTCTTCGAGACTTATGTCAAAATCTACTTTCAGCCAAAAATTCTTTTTTATTTTTGAACTCTGATCTAAAATCGTTATTCCTTTCTTAATTTCTGCGACAAGAAGCGAAACGCTATCCTAATCGAAACCCCACTCTCTCCAAATGCCATCCGTTCGAAGTCATGAAGCAGTCCTAAATCCAACAAATCTCCTACAAAATAGAAGAAGAAGGCTAAGATCGCTAAAATCCCAATTCCATCTCCTGCTCTTCCCATGATTAGTCTGTCCCTCTCGAGAAATCAGCCTCTCCAGAAAAATCAGTTTCTGCTCAAATCGAGTCACCTCCACGAGACACCAGCCGTGATACTGAAGGGCAAAACCTATTAAACCCTAAAAATCTGGATGAAATCACCGACGAAGTTACATTTCTAACTTAGAGTGCCAAGGAGCTCTATGAAAAACTTCACAAGCGGCAAGTTGCACGAGGAAGAAGTGTCAACTTTGACGAGCTGGCTGAGAGCCAAGTGGCAACGTGGATGACTGAGTACGGATGGGAAAATTTCTGAGGATTGACAAATCTGTGTATATGGAGGCGGTGAGGCTGTTTTACGCCAATCTCACTTTCGTTGAAGACGGAACTGAGATACAGTGAAGTCGTATGTGCTTGGGAAAAACCTTGAATGGAATAGTGCGAAGATGAACGAGATGTTGGGAGTAGAGCACGAATGGCTCTGTTACTTCGACTTTGCCCGTTGGTGTACTTCTGAGGTAGCCCTGCGCGATTGTATGAAAGCTCTATGGAATTCCCCTTATAAGCCTAAGTTCTCTAAATGAGAAGCATTAACCAAACTACCCGTCGATCTGTTCTTTCTATACAAAATTCTGCATTTTACGCTATGGAGCGCCCGCGTTGGCAGTGGAGCCATTCTACTATAATGAACAACATGAGCATGTTGACTCTCTATATGGTGTCCCAAAATAGGCCGCTAAATCTAGGATACTTTGTTCTTAAGTACATGGTCTATGCCATTAAGAGCTCAGACAAGGAACTTCCATATGGAATGCTGCTTGTGCATATGTTTGAATTGGAGGGAATCTCCTTGCCGAAAGCTTGGGAAGATAGATCAAAGCATGTTGTAGATATGGTCACACTGAAGCGTGTGGGTATACGCTAGGATGGGCAAGGATGGTTCAAGACAAAGGATCTGAAGTCCTCTTCAAAAAGTCCGACCTAGAAGAAAAGGGATGATGAAAGCGACGACGAGCATGGAACCATCGCTGATCTGAAATGGAACATAAATGCATTAAGGATGACAACCGGAAGATGTCAAAGAGATCTCACCGATCAAAAGGGTTAAAAAGTATCTGAAGGAGATCTTCACGGTGTGACGACCCGCCATCTACTACTATTTTCATACGCTAACTTACGTGACTAAATAAAATATAAAATATATTACATAGGAAACATCGATAAAATTTTTCGATTTTACAAAACACACCACACCCAACTATTTTACAATACAAACATTGTTCAGATTTTACATACAATACAAACGTATTTTACAAAAACACACATAAGTAAACGTAACGCCCGCCGCACAGGTCGCATCCATGTACACATCACCCTCAAAAGTCACCGGAAGTTCCAGAAGGACCAGCCTCATCATCTAAACGTTTAAGTACCGGATTCGCTACGTCTACAACACATAAAACATGGGATGAGCTATAAAGCTCAGTAAGTGGAAATATGCATGTATGCACGTGCCAAAATAGCAAAGGCATCCACGCCAGTGCTTTCTAATACTATCCTCACATCATACTCATTCGTTTCTCATTTTCATCAGGGCCCATAGCTACTTACTAACCGCACCATCATATCATGAGCTCAAATCCTATTCGGATAAAAATACGATAGTGGCCCACACTGGCTAGGATAAAATTAGGGTTTATCTCCAATCTTATCATTCACCAGGTCGCCCCTCTATCAAATTACTTTCCTGGCACTATAGTTATACTACGTGCCTTCCCAATACCTAAATAATTTAGGTAAATATACTCGACGGTTTTACCCCCGTCATGGTGCCTTTGTAGAAGTAGCTATATTCTCATCTATCACCATTACATATAACTCGCTTTCCACTCGAGTAATATAATGCACGCTCATTCCTCAAAATACTCAATATGATTCGTGCGTGCACATGATCATGCTACATAAATAATGCGACAATAAATATTCCAAACAATCGCATATAACAGATAATTCACATACCACTTATTCATCGAAGCAATTAGTCACGTAGTAATACACCTATCAATCAATTTATGTGTTGTAGGTGAAATTCCCACTTACCTGATATCCTTAGCTTATCGTACGGTTAAATCGCTAACCTTCAAACCCTAATTATAGAAACATATAACTTAGAGGTTGTTAATATAATTATAATTTCATAAAATTAACTTAATTTGAAAACCCTAATTTCGACTTTTATAAATTTCGAAACCCTAAAATTTATAACTCGACCTAAATTGGGAAATACCATTTCAGAGATAGATCTCGACATTATACATAAATCTCGATATCATTAATAAAATAAATGTCGATATGTATGTACAAAGGTTCGACATCTTTATTTAAAACTTCGACATCATGCATTCGAAATCCCACATAAAAATCTCGAGATCATCTTACTCAAACACTCGACATTCTTCTCAAATATTCATTTAATATTCATGAAAGTCGAATCACAACAATATCGATATTATCATTCGAAATTATCATTTCCCTTCAGACTTCGACATTTTACCCGACATTCCATGATAATCTCGACATGTATTAACAAATAAATCTCGAAATGAAACCAGAATTGATCTCGACATTTCATGATAAAATCTCGAAACTACTCTATACTAACACTCGACATTTTACTCGATATTTTTTAAAAAAAACTCGAAACAATACATTTCAAAACCCTACAAAGAAAAATGTCGATATCTCATGTAATACTTTTATAAATGTCGAAACAATTCTACACACACATATCGACATTGTAATCTATTTCGACATCTTGTTTCCCAAATTCCATCATGACCAATATCGACATCTTGTATCAACATTCTTAAAAATTTCAAACCCTTACACACACACATATCGACATCCTTCCCAAACATTCATTCGATATCTTCACTTCTCAAAAATGTCGACATATTACTCACAATCCCACTTCAACTAACCAATCGACATTCTTATAACATCTTAAAGCCTCTCACTCGACATCTTACTCAACAATTTAATTCGACATTTTCATTTGACTTTTTCAATATTAAACAAACCCTAATCTTTCAAATCACAAACACTATTTACTTCTAAACACTTAATAACTTTCGATCAAAACCTTAATTGTCAAGAACACTTTTAATATCATATCAAATCTAAATGATGTTCTTTCTTTTCAAAAATCAAAAACCCTAAAAACATAACCTTACGTGATTTGCAAACTCAATAACTCTTAGACAAACCAAAACCTAATTAAAAATATAAAAATTATAACAAGAAATCTTACCAAAACCAGGTTGCGTTATATTTACTAGTTGTATTCTTCGTCTGCTTCCTAAAATTGTTCTTGTTGCCTAATAACTCATTTCTTTCTATATTAACTTATCAACTTGAGTATAGTAATAGATAATGACAAAGAACTTTACCTACTCTCAGCTTTATTCACGTAAGAAACTATAATATTTCTCAAGTGATTTTCCCCCTTTGACCCTATATTAGACACTTAAATTCTAGAAATGTCGAGATCTTATTTCCACCCATCTTAAAATTTCGCATCTCTCATTTCAATTCCTTAAAGATTTCGACATTGATCTATGTATATATAAAATGTCGATACAAAATTTCCAAGTATTATTTTAACATGAATAAACTCATGTCGACATTTTAATTCAACTCGACATTTCCATAAAGAAACCCTAATTTCTAATTTATCATATTTCGAAATTACCTTACCCACACAACCTAATTTCAAAATTCCTCAAACTCGATATCTAATTTCCAAATAATGTTAGGTATCATGTAGTCACAAAATTAAATAAATACAAAATATGAAATCATATAAACACATAATATGCATGCAAATTTATTGGCCAACTTACGCACGGGACCCGGGTATTACAATCTCCCCCCTTAAAGAGGATTTCGCCCCCGAAATCAGATTGGTTGAAACAATTCTGGGTACCGACTTCTCATATCGTCTTCACGTTCCCACGTAGCTTCTTCTGTTGACTGATTCTGCCATAACACTTTTACCAACGGAATCTCTTTATTTCGAAGTCTCTTCATTTCATACATTAAAATCTCCACCGGCTTCTCTTCATAACTTAAATCTGGCTTGAGCTGTTGATATAGAAATTCATTTCTCAAGACATGATTCGGGTCAGCGACATATTTTCGCAATGTCGATACATGGAAAACATCATGAACTTGTGCCAATGAGGATGGTAGTTCCAGTTGATAAGCTACTTCACCGACTCTTTTAATTACTCTAAAAGGTCCAATGTATCTTGGGCTCAATTTACCCTTTCGCCCAAACCGTTTCACGCCTTTCATCGGAGATACTTTGATAAATACCCAGTCATCTATTTCAAATTCCAACGGTCTGCGTCTTTGCTCTGCATAACTCTTTTGTCGACTTTGAGCCGTTTGCATTCTTTCTCGTATTTTTGCGATGGCCTCAGTCATCTCTTGAACCATGTCAGGTCCTAACATCGCACGTTCACCAACTTCATCCCAATGTATGGGAGATCGACATTTGCGTCCATACAAGGCTTCATACGGTGCCATCCCAATAGTTGCATGATAACTATTATTATAAGAAAACTCGATCAATGGCAAATATTTACTCCAGTGTCCTTTGAAATCCAAAACACATGCTCGTAACATATCTTCCAAAGTCTGGATAGTTCGTTCTGATTGACCATCCGTCTGAGGATGATAAGCCGTACTAAAAGACAATTTTGTCCCCATTGCTTTCTGCAGACTCTTCCAAAAGTTTGATAAGAATCGCGAATCTCGATCCGAAATAATTGATAATGGAATCCCGTGGAGTCGAACAATTTCTTGTATATATATTTCTGCATATCGCTCCAGGGAAAACATCGAGCTTATGGGTAGAAAATGAGCAGACTTAGTCAATCGGTCGACTATAACCCAAATAGCATCATAACCTTTTACAGTCTTTGGTAGGCCAACAACGAAATCCATAGTAATATGATCCCACTTCCACTCAGGTATTGGCAAAGGCTGTAATGTCCCTGCTGGTCTTTGATGTTCCGCCTTTATTTGTTGGCAAGTTAAACATTGACTTATAAATGTCGCAATGTCTCTTTTCATCCCCGGCCACCAATAATTTATTCGAAGGTCTCGATACATTTTTGTAGCTCCTGGATGTACTGAATATGCCGTCGCATGCGCTTCTGCCATTACTATTCTTCGAATCTCCGCATCATCAGGTACGTATAAACGGTCCTTGTAATATAGACTTCCATCTTCTTGTATTTTGAAATCAGTTGAAGTTTGCTCCGTCTGTGCGTCTTTGATTTTCAGATATAACTCATCATTTTCTTGCACCCGTTTGATTTGTTCCAGTATCGTAGGTTGTATAGTTAATGCTGCCAACTTTGCTTCGACTTCTCCCAATTGCACTACCTCCACCTCCAATAATTGTAACTCTGCGCTTACCGCTTTTCGGCTTAATGCATCAGCCACCACATTTGCTTTTCCTGGGTGATAACTAATTACGCAATCGTAGTCTTTAACAAGTTCTAACCATCGTCTTTGCCTCATATTTAATTCCTTCTGAGTAAAGAAATATTTCAGGCTCTTGTGATCCGTAAAAATTTCGCATCGTTCCCCATATAAGTAATGCCTCCAAATTTTTAGAGCAAAAACCACAGCAGCGAGCTCCAAGTCATGAGTCGGATAATTCTTTTCATACTCCTTCAATTGCCGAGAAGCATATGCAATTACTTTTCCATGTTGCATCAATACACATCCCAGACCATTTCTTGACGCATCGCTATAAACTGAAAATCCTCCAGTCCCTGATGGTATTGTAAGAACTGGAGCTGAAGTGAGTCTCTTCTTTAATTCTTGAAAACTTTGCTCGCACTCCTCGCTCCAATGAAATGGAACATTCTTCCTTGTTAACTTAGTCAGTGTTGATGCAATCTTTGAAAAGTCCTTAATAAACTTTCTGTAGTATCCAGCTAAGCCAAGAAAACTCCGTACTTCTGTCACATTGGTTGGTTGAGGCCAATTGTTGATAGCTTCAATTTTGCTAGGATCAACAGAAATTCCTTCTCCAGAAACAATGTGGCCCAAAAATGCGACTTGACTCAACCAGAACTCACATTTCTTGAACTTGGCATATAATTTATTTTCTCGTAATATCTCAAGAACTATCCTCAAATGTTGCTCATGTTCTTCCTTCGTCTTCGAGTAAATAAGAATGTCATCAATGAACACAATGACAAACTTGTCCAAAAATTGTTTGAACACTCGATTCATTAGATCCATAAATGCCGCTGGCGCATTAGTTACCCCAAAAGGCATAACTAAAAATTCGTAGTGTCCATATCTGGTCCTGAACGCCGTCTTCGGAATGTCTTCTTTTCGAACCTTCAATTGATGATATCCCGATCGTAGATCTATTTTTGAAAACACCGTTGCGCCTTGAAGTTGATCAAATAAATCATCAATTCTGGGTAGTGGATATTTATTCTTGATTGTTATTTTATTCAGCTCTCTGTAGTCAATGCATAATCGCATCGACCCATCCTTCTTTCGCACGAACAGAACTGGCGCTCCCCAAGGAGAAAAACTGGGTTGAATGAATCCTTTCTGTAATAAATCGTCCAACTGATCCTTTAACTCCTTCAATTCAGTCGGCGCTAATCGATAGGGAGTCTTAGAGATTGGAGCAGATCCTGGTATTAAGTCAATTGTAAATTCAATTTCTCGATCTGGTGGTAATCCTGGTAAATCTTCAGGAAACACGTCCAGAAAATCACGCACCACTGGCACATCCTCTAATTTCGGAGATGAACGTTCCTCTGATTTCACTGCGAAGACTAGATAAACTTCGCATCCCGCCTTAATTAAACGTTGTGCTTTTGTCGCTGAAATTCTAGAAACATTTCTTTCTTTATTTGTTCCCACAAAAATAGAAGGCTCATTCTCTTCTGTTTTAAATGTAACTGTCTTGCGATTACAGTCAATAACAGCTCCGTATTTTGAGAGCCAGTCCATTCCAAGAATCACCTCGTAGTCGTTCATCGGAATAACTATTAAATCAACGGACAATTCTCTTCCATTAACTAATACAGGACAATTCCGTAAAACCAAATTGGTTCGCATCGCAACTCCGTGTGGAACAGTCACATTATATTCACAATCAGATAGAGTAGGTGTAATCCCGAGTCTCGTCACATATTTAGTGGATGCAAATGAATGCGTAGCTCCTGAATCTACTAAAATGCATGTCGGAAGTTTGTGAATAAATAGAATACCTGCCACCACGGATGGATTTGCTTTTGCTTCCTTTGTAGTCAAAGTATACACGCGTGCTGGCACAGCTGGTGGTTTCGCTTGAGCCATAGCTTGATTTCCCGGTGCCTTCTCTGAACATGATCTTGCGTAATGCCCCGTCTTTCCGCATTTGTAACAGATAGCATTCTGTGAAAAACAGATACCCGAATGATGTCGTCCACATCTTGAGCAAGCTGGCATTGGGACTGGGGTTCTCCATTGATTAGGGTTTTGTTGCTGAGGTGGTCCAGGCCTATTCTGAAAATTTGGCTTCCCACCTTTTGGAAAGAACTGTCGTTTCTGATTACCTCCACTCCACTTTACTCCTTGCACAAACTTTCGCTTTGCCTCTTGAGCACGAATAATTCTTGTCTCAGCTTGTTCTGCAACCGTCGCCCGCTCAGCTACTTGAGCATATGAGGCTCCTTGTAGTCCAGCCATATTAACGTCACGATACAACTCCGGCTTTAAACCTTCAAGGAATCGTTCGACCTTCAGAGCATCAGTACTCACCATATGAGTGGCGAACCTTGACAGTTGTTCAAATTTTCTGATGTATTCCGCCACAGTCATTGGCCCTTGTTTGAGATTTATAAACTCATTCAAGCGTTGGGCTCGCACAGGTGCAGTGAAGTATTTATTTCGGAACAGTTCCTTGAAACGTTCCCAACTCATGTTGATTGGATCCTCGATCGCCAAAATAGTGTCCCACCAATGCCCTGCACTTCCTCGCAGTAGAAATGCAGCACACAAAACTTTCTCATTCTCAGGAATTCTGCTATATTGGAACATACTCTCTAATGTTCTGAGCCAATCTTCAGCAGATGTTGGGTCAATAGCATCCTCAAAAGTCGGTGGGTTCAGTTTACGAAATCTTTCACCCACTGCTTCAACCCTATCAGCCTGAGAAATTCCGTTATTTCTTGTCCCCTCAGAGTTTTGCTGCTGAATAAATTCCCGAATCTGTTGAGACTGCTGACGTACTAATTCAGTAAGCTGAAGGATAGTCGAATCACGATTGTGAGTCGGGTTTACATTTTCGCCTTCATGATTGTTTCCTCCACTGCCTTCTCCTCTAGTTCTAACCATGTTGTCTCTCTTACCCTAACAGCCCCTAAGGCCAATAAATTATGCAATGCAAGAAATTCATAATATCAAATAACTTACAATCAAGGCTGTCTTCCGCGCTTTTGAGTGTGTGTACATGGACAGTCTACAGAAACTGCAACCGAAGCTCTGATACCAACCTATGACGACCCGCCATCTACTCCTATTTTCATACGCTAACTTAAGTGACTAAATAAAATATAAAATATATTACATAGGAAACATCGATAAAATTTTTCGATTTTACAAAACACACCACACCCAACTATTTTACAATACAAACATTGTTCAGATTTTACATACAATACAAACGTATTTTACAAAAACACACATAAGTAAACGTAACGCCCGCCGCACAGGTCGCATCCATGTACACATCACCCTCAAAAGTCACCGGAAGTTCCAGAAGGACCAGCCTCATCATCTAAACGTTTACGTACCGGATTCGTACGTCTACAACACATAAAACATGGGATGAGCTATAAAGCTCAGTAAGTGGAAATATGCATGTATGCACGTGCCAAAATAGCAAAGGCATCCACGCCAGTGCTTTCTAATACTATCCTCACATCATACTCATTCGTTTCTCATTTTCATCAGGGCCCATAGCTACTTACTAACCGCACCATCATATCATGAGCTCAAATCCTATTCGGATAAAAATACGATAGTGGCCCACACTGGCTAGGATAAAATTAGGGTTTATCTCCAATCTTATCATTCACCAGGTCGCCCCTCTATCAAATTACTTTCCTGGCACTATAGTTATACTACGTGCCTTCCCAATACCTAAATAATTTAGGTAAATATACTCGACGGTTTTACCCCCGTCATGGTGCCTTTGTAGAAGTAGCTATATTCTCATCTATCACCATTACATATAACTCGCTTTCCACTCGAGTAATATAATGCACGCTCATTCCTCAAAATACTCAATATGATTCGTGCGTGCACATGATCATGCTACATAAATAATGCGACAATAAATATTCCAAACAATCACATATAACAGATAATTCACATACCACTTATTCATCGAAGCAATTAGTCACGTAGTAATACACATATCAATCAATTTATGTGTTGTAGGTGAAATTCCCACTTACCTGATATCCTTAGCTTATCGTACGGTTAAATCGCTAACCTTCAAACCCTAATTATAGAAACATATAAAAATAGAGGTTGTTAATTTAATTATAATTTCATAAAATTAACTTAATTTGAAAACCCTAATTTCGACTTTTATAAATTTCGAAACCCTAAAATTTATAACTCGACCTAAATTGGGAAATACCATTTCAGAGATAGATCTCGACATTATACATAAATCTCGATATCATTAATAAAATAAATGTCGATATGTATGTACAAAGGTTCGACATCTTTATTTAAAACTTCGACATCATGCATTCGAAATCCCACATAAAAATCTCGAGATCATCTTACTCAAACACTCGACATTCTTCTCAAATATTCATTTAATATTCATGAAAGTCGAATCACAACAATATCGATATTATCATTCGAAATTATCATTTCCCTTCAGACTTCGACATTTTACCCGACATTCCATGATAATCTCGACATGTATTAACAAATAAATCTCGAAATGAAACCAGAATTGATCTCGACATTTCATGATAAAATCTCGAAACTACTCTATACTAACACTCGACATTTTACTCGATATTTTTAAAAAAACTCGAAACAATACATTTCAAAACCCTACAAAGAAAAATGTCGATATCTCATGTAATACTTTTATAAATGTCGAAACAATTCTACACACACATATCGACATTGTAATCTATTTCGACATCTTGTTTCCCAAATTCCATCATGACCAATATCGACATCTTGTATCAACATTCTTAAAAATTTCAAACCCTTACACACACACATATCGACATCCTTCCCAAACATTCATTCGATATCTTCACTTCTCAAAAATGTCGACATATTACTCACAATCCCACTTCAACTAACCAATCGACATTCTTATAACATCTTAAAGCCTCTCACTCGACATCTTACTCAACAATTTAATTCGACATTTTCATTCGACTTTTTCAATATTAAACAAACCCTAATCTTTCAAATCACAAACACTATTTACTTCTAAACCCTTAATAACTTTTGATCAAAACCTTAATTGTCAAGAACACTTTAAATATCATATCAAATCTAAATGATGTTCTTTCTTTTCAAAAATCAAAAACCCTAAAAACATAACCTTACGTGATTTGCAAACTCAATAACTCTTAGACAAACCAAAACCTAATTAAAAATATAAAAAAATTATAACAAGAAATCTTACCAAAACCAGGTTGCGTTATATTTACTAGTTGTATTCTTCGTCTGCTTCCTAAAATTGTTCTTGTTGCCTAATAACTCATTTCTTTCTATATTAACTTATCAACTTGAGTATAGTAATAGATAATGACAAAGAACTTTACCTACTCTCAGCTTTATTCACGTAAGAAACTATAATATTTCTCAAGTGATTTTCCCCCTTTGACCCTATATTAGACACTTAAATTCTAGAAATGTCGAGATCTTATTTCCACCCATCTTAAAATTTCGCATCTCTCATTTCAATTCCTTAAAGATTTCGACATTGATCTATGTATATATAAAATGTCGATACAAAATTTCCAAGTATTATTTTAACATGAATAAACTCATGTCGACATTTTAATTCAACTCGACATTTCCATAAAGAAACCCTAATTTCTAATTTATCATATTTCGAAATTACCTTACCCACACAACCTAATTTCAAAATTCCTCAAACTCGATATCTAATTTCCAAATAATGTTAGGTATCATGTAGTCACAAAATTAAATAAATACAAAATATGAAATCATATAAACACATAATATGCATGCAAATTTATTGGCCAACTTACGCACGGGACCCGGGTATTACACACGGTTTTGAATATCACCGAATCCTCATTTGCCTCATCTCACAGTGATTCCAGTTCTTAGAACGTCATTCCCTAGTGATCTCCTAGCCCTAATATGATTAACTCTAGTCTGCTAAGTTCTTTTCTTTTGTTGGTGTTTGGGTTAGTTGGTTGCAGGTTAGGTATGTTGGTGGTGTTTGTGTCCCTCCTTTTCTATGCTGAAGGTGGAGAAGTTTGGGCAATTAATGCTTTATTTTATGGTGTCGGATCGCTCACTTATGGCCCTTTGTTATCTTGGAATGATATAATATAATCGGCTTGCTTTTATATGCATGTATCTTAATCTCTTTGTGCTTGAGCTTGGTAATTGTTAAGGATTAAGGAATTCTGCACATAGTTATGGGAGCAAACTGATATGATCTGACAATTTGCGACATTCCATGGTGACTTGTGACATTTCATGTGATATGACCTAGTAATTGTTTGCTGATATGCTTTACCTAGGAAGATTAGTAATTAGGCAGGGGGAGCATGCTTTAGAATTTGATAAATTAATTTGCTACCTAGGAGGATAGCAATTAGGCAGGGGCATGCTTTAGAATTTGATAAACTAATTTGCATGGATCATATGTCAAATGCCTTGATACTTAAACATGTTATGCGCTAAAATGGTTTCATATCGAGTGTACTCATATGCTTAAGATAGGCATCAATTACTTGTCATCATCAAAAAGGGGGAGATCGTAGACCGTTTTGGTCCAATGATTACGAGAGTTTTGATTATTTCAAGTAATTATGTATTATGGGGGGTACAATTCAAAAAACTCGATATGTATGATCTGTTATGTTTACGTTTGTGAAAATATTTGATTAAGTGCTTCAATGTAAGTTAAATCTTGATTATCGAATATATGTGATCTTGTGCTTAACTGGAATAGTGTTGTCATCACTTGGATATGAACGTTTTCGTTTAAATGGAATCTCACTGTGTGCTATATATGGAAAACGTACTCTGTTATGTGATATGTGAGCTGTCAAGTGATTGAGTTAATTTAGGAGAGATTGTCATTGTGATCACCGAATATGAATGACTGCTATATATGGAAAAGATATTCTGATTAAGTGCTTACATATGACCGATTTATTTAGGTATCCGTTTGAGTGCTATCTTATTTGACTCTTAAATCAGTGAATCAATGATCTATCTTTCCTTATGCGACTTGGGATTTATATTTTGGAAAGTGATTAATTGATTGGGCTTATATGTGGTAATATGCTGATTAAATCTATATATAGAATGTGCTGACAAACGGATGAGATTACCTTGGAAGGAAAGTAAGTCCGTGGAATATATGGTAGGAAACCATGCATGACCGTTGAGCTTAATTGGTTTATTCTTAGCATGATTCGTTGAGCAAATGCACGTGATTATTGAGCTTTCTCTTGCATATTTTGTGTTTAACTTTCCTTAAGAAGTGTATAAGCTATTCTTGGGTCTATATAGAAGATAAACACTTCACGTTGAAGAGTACCAAACGAACACACAAGCCATCCAATTCCTTTAGACTGTTTTGAGCTTTAATTTGCGAATAATTCGTAGTTTGTGTTTAGCTTTCATTTGCAAATCTGTACCCGTGAGCAATCTTTAGCAACACCCTACCCTAAAATCCTTGTCTTCGAACGTAATTTATCTTCGAACGTGTCGAGCGCACAAAGGAGCACAATTGGAGTCTTTTGCACGTGAAGGGATGAATTTGGTGTATTCGGAGGCCCTTCGGTAGCGAGCTGTGTCCAGTTGGAGAATTGGTTTCTTAGGTAAACGATGTGGAATGAAACTCCACGTGCGACAGCCTAGGTGGAGGTCTAGTTTCCGAAGTGCTTCGGTTGTGTAAGGGCCGATCATTTTGCAACCATAACCGGTAATCTTTAGTGATTGATTGGAACTCTTTGGGGAGAACGAACCCCAAGGGTAGGATTAAACCCCAGTTGGGTGATATAACCTGTATAAAAATCCCGTCTCAATTTACTTTCAGTTATTTACTTTCTGTGAGACAAACCCGCAACGCCTGCAAATAACTAGGTATTATCGTCGAGACGCATTCTGAAAATAACGTGATATTTTTAAAGAGGGTTAGGGATATAACGTTGATACTATTACTGCTTTCCATAACGCACTCTGCAATATCTTATTAAAGGAAAGTATTTTTCAAAGAAGAACAAGCCAAATTTTTTATAGCCTAAATTCCCCCCCCCCCCAGGCATATTTTACACTTCATGAAAGCTCACCAGGTCAAGGCATACACATGGTCTGTGATCAGAATCTTGATTTGAAGGCTTTCTCAGATGCAGACTGTGCAGGCTGTAAGGAGACACGCAAGTCTGTAACAAGGTATGCACTTTTTAGGAAGCAGCTTGGTTACACGGAAGACAAAGAAACAGCCCACTATGTCACGATCATCCACCGAGGCAGAGTAAACAACATTGGGTTCGGTCGTAGCAGAAGTACTATGGATAAAACATCTGTTGGAAGAGCTCAATCTCAGTATTAGAAGAACACATGTCATATATTGTGACAATTGATCTGCCCTCAAGCTAGATTCAAATCCCAAATTCCATGAGAGGTCGAAGTATATAGAGATTGGCTGTCACTTCTTCATCAGACATCACTTTTCAATTGCTACTATCAAAGTCCTGCAAATAAGATCAGAAGATCAACTAGCCGATATCTTCACGAAACCACTCACTGGTCCTGTGTTGAAAGAGTTCTTACACAAGATGTCAGTTGTGAATCCACATCTTCCATCTTGCGGGGGGGATGTTGAAATTAAGATCAGCACAAAAGGCGAATGAAGCAAGTTTGGATGATCTTAATCGAAGCAAAAGTGGTGAAGGAACTGAAGAAAGTATAGAAGGTCGGCTTCAACAAACTCGCGGGAATTTCAAATAAAAGACTTGGAGTATAAAATGGGGGCAGAGTCCATTCAGCTCTTTCAATCCATTTATTCAGTCCTTCATCTTCTTCATTCGTTCTCACGTGTGCTTATGTGCGTAATCCGTAGATTACCAGATTATGCCATTTTCGATTTCTGTATCTTTGTAATCAAGAACAGTCAATAGAAATCATCGATTAATTCGATTATGGATGTAGGATCTTTACATCCGAACCACGTTAAAGGATCGTGTTCACATTTCTTCAAATCTTTGCGCACGCTTTTCGTAAAAACGCAAAACTTGATGCGCTTTCGAGTAAAATCACTCTATAATAACGCGCTATAGTACGCTATTGAAAACATTGATCTTTATACATATGTGTGTGTGTGTGCGTGCGGACATAAAAAAACAATTATTTTAGCTTATTATAGGTTGTAATATTCTCAATTAACTCATAGAAACGAAAGAATTGATTTTCTTAAATTTACAAATCCAAGTTATGGGGAAGTGTTCTCAAGTTTCATTTGAGGTAAACATGTGGTAATACAAACTAGTACTATACGCAAACTTTAATTTAGTAAGTGAAATATGATCTTTATTACATAACAGAAAAATAATGTATATAAGTAGATTACTAAATTACAAATGAAGGGGCTAAATTGTAAGAAAATTGACAGACCAAAGTGGCATTTATAGCCTTCTATCATTCTTAATGTAATAGTATAGATGAATAATAAAAAATATTATATGATTTCATTCTATACAAACTTAATTTAAAAAAAAAAAAAAACTTATTTGAAATCGACGAATATATTACTAAACTAAACCTACTAACATCCACATATAATAAATAACTTTTTTTGACATTACTATAGATTAATTAACAATTATAAATAATAAATAATTGTCAACAGTTACATAAATCCAAATAAAAAAATTGTTTATTATGTGATTATACTCCGAGCATTGAAATTAACTACTCTCCTAGAAATTCTTTACTGAATGCGAAATCGCGTGGTGCTTGAGATTAGTATTAAATGATTTTAGGATTGAGGTCTTTACACATAAATACCTACTTGGATAAAAACTTATAATTAGTACCCTCTCAGGATTTTTTTATATGTAAGTACCTAACAGAATAATTTTTTTGCACATAGGTACCCGATCCGTTGCAGGTACACCATACAACACATTCGGGTACCATAGATCAACACATTTGGGTACCCTATATAATCGAAAATGGTACGCCGTGTTAGCACATTTAGGTACGCCCTATTTAAAACGTAGATACGCCTTACGAACACATTTTTGGTACCCTATATCAACATGATATGGTATGCCATACACACAGGAAGGTACGGCATGACTGAATAAAATGGTAAAAATTAAATCGGTACCTACCTTTAAAATTTTCTGACATGTGTACTTATTTGTAAAAACTTTATTCAATTAGGTATTTATGTGTTGATGTTCGTTGATTTTATTAGCAATGTATTGTACGAGGATATCTTATTAGGCCTCCTACGAAAACTCCAATGACACATTTTAATATGCAATACTTAGAGAGAGTTTTTTCAAACGAAAGCTTGTTGTCTCATTGATAAAAAACTACACGGCCTAAAAAGTCATAAGGGTTCCTCTGGTAACATCGACTTAACCAGTAGGAACAAGGCCCATCATAAGAGCAAACACAAACAAAAAAGCACACTAAAAGATCGAACCAAGGCAAAGAATCAAATTCATAAAACTATTCAAACATGCCCGAACTAAAATTTTGAACTTCAAATTTAAAACTCCACAACAATAGTGGCTAATAAAAACACATGTCGCGGACCACAAATCTTCAGCCAATGGTGATGAATGCTAACTCGAGAATAATCATGTCTTCGATTTAATGAAACTACCTCTTTTGGTCAGTGCAATACTCTAAATTTAAACCCAAAAAAGCATTCATCCCAACTAAGAATAAAAAAGGTCTTCAAGAATAAATACGAAAGTCTCTAATAAGATAACAACACCCCATAAGAGGAAGAAGACCCCATAAGGGGTAGAGAAACTTCCATAGTGGAAGACAAACTCCCAAAATGGGAGACAAAAGCTCCCACAAGTAGAGCTGTCAAACGGGCCGGTGGGGCGGGCCGGCCCGCTACCCGCCAAAGCCCGCCAATTGGTGGGGGGAGCGCGGGTAAGCTCGCTTTTCTGGCGGGCCTGAGAAAGGGAGGCCCGCCCTGTCCCTTTTTAAAGTAATTGTAATTTCATCATAACTCTTTCATGATAATTTATATATTTTATTATTCCACTTAACTTAATAATTGAAATATATAAAAAAACCCTATATAAGTTATTTCTACGGCTACCGCATGCCGCGGGAACTTTTTGCCAGCTCTTCCACAGGGGGAGAATGAGCAAAAGAACAAATAAACTAAAATAAAAGGTTAGAGGTGAAGAGAAAATAAGAGATATGGCGCCTACAACCTTCACTAATGGAGGAAGGGGAAGAAAGATAACATTTTAGGTTTAGGGTTTGTAGAGAGGCGTTAGACAAAATATATTTTAGAGAGAGAGAGAGTAGCAAAGGTGGTGATTCTGATTCTTAGAGAGAGAGCAGAAAATTGCACTTGAAAAACGAAAGAAAGTGAGAGGGAGAGAGAGAGAGAGAGAGAGATGTTGGTGTGACAGCGGACCCGGTCGAATGACAACGCAGCCAATATTTAAGCAATTAAAGATAAAATCTAAACACGGAGACTTAAAGTGCAAACCCCAAACAAATCGGGGTAAAAACCACGGGTAATAATGAAGAAGTATCTACAATAGAGGAAAAATATAGGAGTTACAATCTCTCCATCTATAATGGAGAAAACCTTCAATATCTCTCTTTATAGTTGGAGAAAATACCGACAAACTCTCTATTTTTATTTTCTCTACCTCTCACTTATTTTCTCTCTATGGGATTATTTCAATAGCTTCTCTCGATGCCTTTTTATAGGCAAAACCGATTGCATGTGTGAACAAAATAAAATTCTCCAGTGCACTATTTGGAAAATGGGTCACCCACGTGTAAAACCATTTTGTTCTCCTTTTGACTATTCAAAAAACCGACCAGTCTGACAATCTCTCACTTGAAGATTTGATTGATGATCAATCGGATCTTCACACCTCCCTTGCCATCCATGTTGCTTACGTCTTCGCTAGGCCATTGAGGAAAGACACCAAACAAACTTGTCAGTGTTGACCGCCTTCGTCAAATAATCTGCTAGGTTGTCTCTCGTATGAATCTTCAACATATCTGCAGTGCCCTCTTCTACTTTCTCACGAACAAAGTGATACTAGACTCGTATGTGCTTTGACCTGGAATGAAAAACTGGATTCCATGCGAGATGCAAGGCACTCTGACTGTCACAGAATAGAGGAATATTTTCGTGTTCGTGCCCAAGTTCCTCCTTGATCATTTCAAAACATAATGCCTTCTTACTTGCCTGTGTAGCGCAACATATTCAGCTTCAGTTGTTGACGTCGTGACAAACGGACTGAAGTTTCGATACCCAGCTTACGGCTCCGCCAGTAATGGTAGATTTGCTTTTGTCAAGATCACCTGCATAATCAAAGTCAACATACCCTCTGACAGTAAAGTATGCTCCCTCGTAACAGAATGCAACATCAAAGGTTCCTCTGATATATTGTAGGATCCTCTTCACCGCAGTCCAATGCTCCTTGCCCGAATTCGCATGTGCAATGTTTGGTCGTGTACAAATCATTGCGAACATAAGACTTCCCACCGCTGATGCATACGGTACTCGAGACATCTCCATCCTCCCCTCTTCACTGCTAGGACTCATACTTGAGGATAATTAATTAACAAGAAGTGGGGTAGAAATTGGCTTAAAATCTTGCATACGTCGCATGACCTTCCTCAAATAATTCTTCTGCGAAACAAATCTACCAGTTATTTCCGTCTCGATAAATTTGCATCCCTAGAATCTTGTTTCTCGATCCTAAGTCCTTCATTTCAAATTCCCTAGCCAATTGTGCCTTGAGTTCTTCAACACGAACTTTGTTAGGGCCTGCTACCAACATGTCAATATACAACAGTAATATGATAAAATCACTTTCACCAAAACCTCTTGAAATAGGATACAAGGGTCTGCAAACCCTAGTTCTGTTTGAGAATATATTATACCAAGTTCTGTTTTTCTTTGTCTTCAAAACCTTTCGGCTGGAGCATATAAATCTCTTCTTCAAAATCTCCATGAAGAAAAGCCGTCTTCACATCTAGTTGCTCTAGATGTAGGTCGAATGTAGCACACAATGCCAGAAGTACCCGAACAATCTTCAGCCGAACCGCCGGTGAGAATATCTCATTGAAGTCAATGTCTTCATTCTGAGCGTAGCCTTTAACCACCACTCGTGCATGAAACCGATCTACTTGATCATCGTTGTACCGCTTGATCTTAAAGACCCATTTACCGCCGATTGCCTTTCTGCCGTTCGATAGTTGCACCAGCTCCCAAGTCTTATTTTTCTGTAGAGCTTCCATTTCTTCTTGCATTGCCGCCAACCACTGATCTGCATCTGAACTGTTCAGTGCTTCTTGAAGAGTTGATGGCTCTCCATCATCAGTTACAAGACAGTATGCAACGTTGCTCTCCTTATAGTAATCTCCATACCACGATGGTGCGACTTTTTTGTGTGTGCCCCTTCTAAGTTTTGGCTCTGAAGATTCACTTGGCCCTTCCTTGTGCTCTGGTACTACTTCACGAAAATCTTGTTCCACGGACTTCCCTTTTACCTGAATCGTCGTAGTTTATGGGCTTTCCTTTGTAGTGATATCATTTCCACCAATTAGTTTATCTTATAAGAGAATAACTTCCCTGATGATGACTAACTTCTGGGCAGTGAGATGCCACAGGCGATACCCATTCACACCATCAGTATACCCCAAGAATAAACACTTCCTATACTTCGGATCCATCTTCGTAGTATCTTGGGTGTTGTACATCACGTACACCTGACTTCCAAATACATGGAATTTTGAATAATACGCTGGCTTTTCGGTCCACATCTACATCAGCATCTTCTGATCGATTACCGTTGAAGGCGATCGATTGATCATGTAGTAGGTGGTGTTGACTTCTTCCGCCCAGTAGGATGTATCCAGACCTGCAGCTCTCAACATGGCTCTTGTTCCAACAGAGTCCTTTTCATCCGCTCCGTCACTCCATTTTATTGTGGAGTATACGCAGTAATGAAGTGCCTTTTGATGCCTTCCCATTTGCAAAAATTATCAAATTCATTGCGAGTATATTCTCCTCCATTATTCGTCCTCAAACATTTGATATTATTTCATGTATCAAGCTCGACCCCATCCTTAAAATTTTTTTAAGGTAACGAACACATCTCCCTTACTCTTGATGATATACACTCAACATCTCCGGGAGTAATCGTCGATGAATTACACGAAATACTTCCCTCCTCCTTGGGATGAAACTGGCGATTGCCATACATCAGAGTGAACCAATTCTAGATATCGTTGCTTCTAGAATTTGATGTGTTGAACTATAGCCGATGCTGCTTGTTTGCTACGCAATGCTCACAGAACGGTGGTGACACCTTCATGAGACTCGGAAGTAGGTTTTGGCCCGCATGAATTTTCATTCCCTGTTCCGACATATGTCCGAGCCCTGATGCCACAGCATAGTAGATCTTTCTCTTTGAACCTCTTGAAGCCACAGATGCTTCCCCTTCTTCCACCGTCTCTCCCGACAGCATATACAAAGTTGCAGCTACCTTTTGACCTTTCAATGATTACAAATGCTCCCAGGAATATTTTCATTACTCCTCCCCAAACTTTGATTTCACAGCTAAGATCATCGAGCTATCCCACAGACAATAAATTCTTCTTCAGACCTTCCATGTGTCGCTCTCCTTAAATAGTGCGAACTGTACCGTGGTGCAACTTCAACCTCATGGTTCCATGCCTACGATCTTTAAGGCATTATCTTCGCAACTATACACAGATCCTCCTAAGATAGGTTTGTAGTGGTTGAACCAGTCTCTTCGAGAGATCATATGATAAGTTGCGATCGAGTCAAGAAGCCAATCTCATCATACGCCTTCCTGTTCTCCGTTGAGATAGCTGTTTCGCTACACAATACGTCTCCACCTGGCGCGTTTGCCAGATTTCCTTGAGGTGGAATTTTTCAGGTTCCAACAATCCTTCAAGTGACCCTTCTTTCCACAGTAGTAGCATTTCATATCCTTCTTCTTTCTTCTTGATTTTCCTCTGCCTTGAGTGTGACTCTCACTTGAACCACGTTCCGTTGACCTCCCTCTCATCACCGTCAAAGCTTCGACTTGTTGAGAGCCTACTTGCTGGTCCTCCTTGTTCTTTTGGCGATTTTCTTCTTCGGGAATAGCAGTTGCAATGTTATTGAAGACCAGATATTTCGTGTTGTTCGTCAAGTTGATGATGAGTTGATCATACGAATCACGCAGACTTTGAATTAGAATTTCTGCACGTTCTTTATCCTCCGTTTTATACCCCGACGATGTTAGCTGGGAAAATAGGGGATTCAAGACGTTGAGATCGTCTGTCACCGAAGTAGATTCAGACATTCTCAAGGCGAACAATTTTCTCTTCAAAAATATTTTGTTGTGCAACGACGTCGGCTCGTACAGATTGGTTAGATGGTTTCATATCTCCTTTGCCGTTTTCTTTTCTTCGACACCGGACAATGTCATCTGCTAATGCCAGATGGAGAATTGCGACAACACTTCCGTCCATCTCGTTCCATTTCATTTCGTCTGTCACTGTAGTTGCTTTTCCATCGATAGCCTCCAGCAGCCGTCCTTTCGCAAGATCTAATTTTCACACTGACAAATTTCTTCGGTTGAACTTTTCAATATCGAATTTAGCCTCCATAATTTCTGTTCAGTCGTGAGCGATATCTCTGACGGGGTTGCAGCAGATAATCATTGAACTCTTACCGTCTTATCGTCATTGTTACAAGGGCAATATATTATCTATTATGTGGAGGGTCCACGTGGCAACCACAGAGCATACGATAAATAGAAACACAAAACCCAAGTTAGGGTCTGATACCAATTGTTGGCGTGGCAGCGGACCCGGTCGAGTAATAGCGCAGCTAATATTTGAGCAATTAAAGATAAAATCTGGACACCGAGTTTTAACGTGGAAAAGCCCAAACAAATCGGGGTAAAAACCACGGGCAAGGAAGAAGAATCCTAGGAACAAACATAGAAGTTACAATCTCTCAATCTATAAAAGAGAAAACTTGCAATATCTTTCTTTATAGTCGGAGAAAATACCGACAAACTCTCTCTTTTTATTTTCTCTAGCTCTCACTTATTTTCTCAGAGGTGGTCACACAAGGTGAGTATCATAAGAATTCTCATCGTTAATGTACTATTAATGTATAAGGTGAGCACCATAAGAATTCTGATAGTTAATGTACTATTATTGTACATTTTATTAACTCGACTTAATCAATATAATTGACCAAAGCATGCAATAAGTTAGATCATAGCACAAGTTGTACAAAGGCACCCATTATAGATAAGTGGGTACATTTGGTAATATCTCTTAGGAGAGAATTCATATAGAGTTAGACTATCTTTCTGGGAATAAAAAAAGAAGTCTAAAAGAGATAGAACTGTCTAAGTGACACGGTAAACATTCTTGTCAAGAAAACACAATATAAATATGAATCTTCTTTGTAGAGCTAGGGCTAATACATATCGAAATCCAATTACAACGTAAATAAAACGGACTTTGTAAAGTATTTCAACGTCAAAGAGAATTTTTTGGTGGATGGTTCTCCCTATTCGTTAACACATGTTCAATGTTATCTGGAGTTTCTAAGTCCTTGGATGAAATTTCGCAGTGGCTAAACGAGATCTTGGCTCAATATGAAATAGATTTTAATGCAATTAAAGTTTTATTTATGGGAAGAAAATCAAACCTGCGGGAGTTTAATTCATTATGTAAAGCTTTAATGACCAACACGAAGCTTGTGTCTACCCAACCCAAGACCCTTTATTCGTATGATATATTTTACTTAATCTCAATAACTTTAATAGATCTAATTCGCTCTCACCCTTAATCCATTCGATAATATCTTCTCGTTTATCTACTCTGACAACTCGTGGGGTTCTCTTCACGAACTAACATGGCAAGCCATTAAAAGGAATTCACTTCATACATCATAACATTTTTTTTTCTTTATTCCGTATTGGTCCTTTCTTCATTTATTGCTTCAACTTGATTTAACTTCCATTTATGGGTTCGCCTATTGCTTCAACTTGCACAAGATGGTGGTCCCATCATGTGACCTCAAGTCGTGTGATCATTTTTTCTTATAGCTGTCGTAAAACAACTTTGAAGAGTCTTGAGCACTTTTAGAAGCATTTATCTCGATTTCAATTGCCAACAAACTTATGCTTTTAAATTAGAGGATATGTTCGAATTCGAATTTCACTTGTCATCACATCAACTGATAAGTTACAATAAATTTATTTAAAGCCAAGACGCACCAGGTCAATTGAGGACTTCAAATTAGCACAAAGGGTATCTCTCACAGGAGATTTCATACGTGACATCGTTTAAGAATCAAACAAATAAAACAGACTATGTAAAGTTAGGACTATATCTGAATTGTGAAAAATTAAACAGTTTTTGCCAGGAAAACACAACATAATATACGAATCCTACCATAACGAATAAAAACAGGCTCAGTAAAGTATTTCAACGTCGACGGTACACACATCATTCAACTGATTCAGAAAAACAGGCCGTGTGGCTCGAACTTCACACGGCTCATTCGATCCATCTTATCTTCCATTTCGCGAGTCAAATAGTTCTTCGCATCTCCAACGACACCTTTCCTAAAAAAAGAACTGTTGGGCACATTCCATAGAACCGAACTGTCACTCTTATTCACCTCCAAGCTCTTAAGCCTATCCAAGCTACACCTCCACAAAATCTGTTCAATCTCAGTTTCACTCTCAAAACCTTTTCCTATAAACTCGGCGATTTTACCAACCTGCCCTTTGGGATCGCTCTTCATCTCCTCGTACCTCACGAACATTATCTTCTCGGGCCTTTTCTTGCTCTCCAACCAATACTCCAAAACGTGCTCGAAATAGGGCCCATACTGATGCTTCCCGGCACAAAAACAATCCACGAGTTTTTTCAGAGGATAGGGTTCTTTATCTTTCCTCAAAATAGAGTTAAAGAAATGCCAAATAGATATGACTGTGTCCTTAGGGTTTCTTGCAATGTACACGATCTTACAGCCCGAGTTCTTCAATGTCTCAGGCAAAACAGTGTAAGGAAGATGCGTGTGCATCAGACGTGGATTGGAAGGTTCCTTGGAGAAGATATCTTTGTAGTTGTACTTCAAGGGCTTTGTTGAGTAATCTGTGCTTTCCATGGTAGGGAGAAGAAAGTGAGGGTTTTCTTTGGTAAGAATATCCTCGGAATCTGTAGTAGTAATATCAATTTGTCTGCTTTGAGTGATGCATAATGCTAGAGATTTGAGCCAAGTGGTGCCAGTTTTCATGCTTGAAGCTAGCAAAACGTCGTCGTCACGGGCATGGAAGTCAGATCTGAATCTCATAGCTGGTTTTATCAATCCTGGTTCGAACCAGAAACCATGCCATTGGTGAATTTCGAAAGGTGAGTCCCAGAAATGCGCCTTAGGCAGTTCTTCTAGCGATTCCTCGAGGTCTTCTTCTTCTTCAGTTATTGTTGTGATTTGTTGGCTAATTACTTGTGATATGTTTGGCATGGTGTGCAAATATTACGAGGGACGATTATTGTTGTGTGCTTTTTCTTTATCTCAAACTTTGAGAGGATAATCGATTTTAAGTTGGATTTATGCTTATCTACCATCGTTTATTGTTACGCGCCAAGTGGGCACATATTTATGCATATGTTATCTATTATTGGACGACGAGCTCGCGTGCTTTTTGTTGGGTTTTTTAGCCCAATATGGGTTTTGGGCCAAAGTGTGGGTAATTAACCTACTAAAGAAGAGCTGAAACGATTTTAATTAAATCGAGAAGCCGTCATTCATCAAAACTCAAAATTGATTCAAGATTCGTAATCTACGTTTCGAGGAGAATCCGTAGACTATTAATTTGCTCGAAACCAATAGTAGACGAATGAGAAATTAATAATTCAATCCGGCCAAATAATAATGAAAATGTGGTGGTGTGTAAAGGAAGGGATCATTGTCCCTAGAGCTATAATAATTATGGATAAACGAACATATTAATTATATATTATAAATATATATGTTATTAATTATGGTATAATTAATGAATCATTAACTATTAAATTAATATATTTAAACATAATATATAATATAAAAAATATATATAATTTTATTAACTGGCGGGCCAGCCCGCCCCGCCCCGCCTAGCCCGCGGCCCGCGCGGGCTAGCCCCTAAGGCGGGCCTTAAAAATTCCAGCCCAGCCCGCCCCATATGCATGGCGGGGCGGGCCGCGGGCCTTTTTGACAGGCCTAATTTCCCACATTGCAAAAACACCTCAACCTTTTCCACCGTATATATAGATAGCCATCACTACTCATCAAACAAATGGTGGGCCAAAAAGGTGGGCTCAACGGGCCACGAGTCAAGCCTAGCCCAAGCCCATGCGCGCGGCCCGCAAGCCCAAGCCCAAACCCGAAATTATATTTATGCACCGGCGTGATGTGGCACCGGCAATGATGTGGCGGCGAGGTGTCGGGCCTGGGACGCGCGATGTGGCTATGATGCGGCAGTATTGCTGACGTGGCGGATTCAATGACGTTCAGTGACACATAGGCGTAAATGATGACATGGCACTGATGCAGTGCCACGTGTAACGACGATGAGGTGGATCGACCCTTTGGTCGATGGGGCACACTTGTTCGCGAATGAGAGGACAGTTGGACGGTCCGACCCGACCCGAAACCGGCGGTTCAGCCTGATGGGTCGCATCTAAAGGGGTGCAATCTGGACTGTTGGATCCAGATCGGATGGCTCAGATTTTATCTGGGAAAAAGACAAAGGAGGTGACTATTCACAAATAGGTCCCTGGCTAGAAGTTGCAGCCCTTCACAGATTTCCCCCAGACCCCTTGAAGACCTATAAATAGACCCTACAGAATTGGAAAAATCATTCAATCATTCAATTCAATCCCTAAGCATACAAGTTAGAAGCATTCTTGACCAATTAAGTAATAAGCATACAAGTTAGAAGCATTTCGTTACGGTGTGCGGTGTTTCGAAATTCCTGAAGTCGTTGTATCTTCGGGACGTGTTGCGACAACCCGAGGTACTAAAATACGAGGCAATAACGTCTTACGAAAAGCGTATGACGTACGTGCCTCCACTTCGATATATAGTCAAAACCCTGTCCGAGTTTTACGAGCGCCACCGACCAGACGCCAACACCGGAACTAACAATCGTAAGATGTTATTCTGTCTGATCGATGGCGACATAGCGAATATCCCCACCGCCGTGCCGCTGATGGGAAATAGACACGTCGAAAGGCCGGCGAAATTTACAACGTCTACGCAGTCGCTAAAAATGCTAAAGAGTTGTGGGACTCGTTAGAAAAGAAGTACAAAATCGATGACGTCGGACTCAAGAAATTCATCATCGGCAGGTTTTTGGACTATAAAATGACCGACTCCAAAACCAGTGTTAGACCAGGTCCGTGAGTTGCAGCTGATAATCCACGATATACATTCGGAGAATATGCAGATCATCGAATCCTTCCAGGTAGCTGCTGTTGACCTTTTTGGTCCAAATGTTTATGAGAGTTTTGATTATTCCAAGTAATTATGTATTATGGGGGTACAATTTACAAAACTCGATGTGTATGATTTATGATATATAAGTATGTAAAAACGTTCGATTAAGCGCTTAAATGTGATTTAAAGTGTTAAGAAAATCGAAATTGTGTGATCTTGTGCTTAACTGGAATATTTATGTGATTACCTGGTTATGAACGTTTTCGTATGAATGGAAGCTCATTGCGTGCTATATACGGAAAATATATCATATTGAGCGATATGTGAATAAAACGTGATTGAGTTATTTTAGGAAAGAATATCGTTGTGATCACCCTGATATGAATGACTATATGTTATATATGGAAAAGATATCCTAATTGAGCTAAAAACGTGATTGAGTTATTTTAGGAAAGAATAACGATGTGATCACCCGGATATGAATGACTATGTTGTATATATGGAAATGATATTCCGATTAAGTGCTTACATGTGATTGATCTATTTTAGGAAAAGAATATCAATGATATATCCGTTGAGTGCGAAATCAGTGAATCAATGATTAATCTTTGCTTATGCGAATTAGGATATATATTTTGGAAAGTGATTAATTGATTGGGATTATATGTGGTAATATGCTGATTGAGTCTATATATGGAATGTGTTGACGGACGGATGAGATTACCGTGGAAAGAGAGTAAGTATGTGGTATGTATGGTAAATGATCATGTTGACCGTTGAGCTTAATTGGTTTATTCTTGGCATCATTTCTTGAGTTAATGCACGTGATAGCTGTCTCTTGCATATTTTCGTACTTAACTTTCCTTGTGAAGTGTAGAAGCGATTATTGGGTCTATATAGAAGAAAACACTTCACGTTGAAGGGTACACAACGAACACATAAGCAAACGAATCCCTTAGAGTTTTTTTGAGCTGAAATTTGTGATTCATTCGTAGTTCGTGCTGAGCTTCCATTTGCGAATTCTATAACCTTTGAGCGATCTTTAGCAACACCCTACCCTAAACCATGGTCTTCGAACGTGTTGTGTCTTCGGACGTGTTGAACGCACAAATGAGCACGGTTGGAGTCTTTCGCACGCGGAGGGATGAATTTGGTGGATTCGGTGGCCCTTCGGTAGCAAGCTGCATCCAGTCGGAGAATTGGTCTACTGGGTCAAAGACGTGGATCGAAACTTGGCGTGTGACAGCCTAGGTGGAGGTCTAGCTTCCAAAGTGCTTTGGTTGTATAAGGGTCAATCATTTTGTAACCAGAACCGGTAATACCTAGTGATTGATTGGAACTCTTGGGGAGATCACACACCAAGGACAGGATTAAACCCCAGTAGGGATATAACCTGTATAAAAATCCCGTCTCACTTTACTTTCTGCTATTTACTTTTATATGAGACAAGCCCGGAACGCGTGCAAATAACTTGGTGATATCGTTGAAACAATTTCTGAAAATAACGTGATATTTTGAAATAGGGTTAGGGAGATAACTCTGATACTCATACTACTTTCTGGGAAATAACATACTCTGCAAATATCTTCTTAAAGAAAAGTATTTTTCAAAGAAGAACAAGCCAAAATTTTTATAGCCTAATTCACACCCCCTCCCTGTTAGGCATATTTTACTCTCCATTTGGTATCAGAGCGGGTTACTCAACGAAAGGCCTAACACACCTGAGTTAAGATCTAATGGCTTTTTCGAGTAATGTTTTTTGCAGAGGGCCGTTCCCACTCTAGGCCACCTCTCTTCGATGGAACGAACTACGCAGTATGGAAGAATCGTATGATCGAGTTTCCGATCGCTGTCGACTACGATCCTTGGGAGACAATCATTAATGGACTATATACGACTAATAAAACCGATGGAACCCCAAAGGACACTAAATATTACACTGCTGATGACAAAAAGGGAATCACGCGAAATGCAAAGGCGAAAAACATGCTCGCATGCGCACGCACACGGGAACAATACATTCAGGTTAGTTCCTGCTCATCGGCAAAGGCCATGTGGGATATGCTCCAAGTTACTCATGAAGGAACTCAACGAGTTGTGCAAGAAAGACTATCTCTGCTCACTCATCAGTACGAACTATTATCGATGGAATCAGACGAGAATATAAGCCAGATGTATGCCAGATTCATGGGAATCATCAACAAAATGTTCTCTCTCGGCAAGAAGGTTCCCGACAGAGAACAAGTGAGAAAGATACTGAGGTCACTGCCGCGTGGAATGCCAAAGTTACTGCCATCTACGAAGCAAAGGATCTAGAAGCACTTAGCATCTCCGAACTAATTGGATATCTTATATCCTACGAGATGATTCAAACGTCAATGAATGAGAAGTCGCAGAACAAAAATTAGAAGTCCATTGCATTCAAATCCAACCAAGAAGAATCTGATTCTGACAACGAAGAAGACTTGATGAACGATCTAGCCATGCTCACAAAAAGATTTGAAAGATTCCAGCAGAAAAAGAAATTCAAAGGGAGCTTCAACAAATTCCAGAACAAAACAAGGGAATATCCACGTCTGGAAAGAAAGTTCAGAAATGTTTTCGATGCAACAAACCAGGCCATTATGCACATGAATGCCCAGCAACCAATAATGAGAAACAAAGGCAACAGAAGGCTATGGTGACGGAATCAAATGACTCCGAACCAGAACAAAGTGAGGACGAGGATCACGCTTACATGGATGACGAGAATCAGGTATCCCGTTCTTTCTCCATTGAGAAAATTCATATCCTAAACAGTTTATATAACAATGTTTGTGGAAGTGACTCATCTGATTCTGAAATAGAGGAAAGTAAGGAACAACTGTGTGAATTACTTCAAAATGCAGAGAGGAATATTAAGTCACTAAATTCCTTGAATAAGAAACTGATAAAACAGCGAGATGATTTAGCTGGGGAAAAACATGAGGCTAACCTAGAGATCTCACGTTTGAAAGGAGAGTTAGTTACTGTTGAGAAGAGGGAATTCCATATGACTGTGAGAAATTGGAAAAGAAAAACAGTGTCTTATCTAGAGATATCGTTGAACTTAGGAATTCCTTAGATAGAGAAAAACAGAAAGTTGATAGACTCCATGAGGGTAAGTGATAAATGCATTTCAACGCGTTTATCGTAGTATTTATTCGGGGTATAATAGAACTTTAGCAATCAACATTTATTCGATATATTTACACTCATTTTGTTGTTGAAGGAGCTTAGGACGAGTTTCGGGTGAAAAGGAGCGAAAACGAGGCAAAACGGCACGAAAACGGCAACACTGCCATCGGTCACGGCCGTGACGCATAATGCGTCTGGCCGTGACGAGAGACAGAGAGCGGGACTGATGACGGTCACGGCCGTGACGTGTAATGCACTTGGCCGTGACGCGAGGCAGAGACTGGCGCTGATGATGGTCACGGCCGTGACGTGCAATGCACTTGGCCGTGACCAAGGGCAGAAAGTGGCGAGACGCGAGCGATGTCGGTCACGGCCGTGACGGTCCATGTCCCAGGCCGTGACCGACACGGGAATCAGTAGAAAAAGCCCAAATTCGACCCAGAAAAAGACACAACTTACCAGAGATTAACCCTAATCACTGAGAGACGAAAATTAGCACAAAAGAACGCACAATCGCATCCCAGAGCGCAAGAGACGGATCATCGACGAAATCACGCCCAATTTAACGAAGAACGAAGAATCTTCAACGTTCCCATCGCAGATCATCCGTATATCAAGAACATGAATTCTTCGCCCTTATCCTTTGTTTCTTTCGTTGTTTTCTCGTCTATCATGCGTAGCTAAATCCCGTTTGTGTTTGGGATTAGATGAACGCTAGGATAATTCGTAGTTAAGACGTATATTATTGTGACTTTGTGTTTTTGACTATTTATCGTTCTATGAATATGTTTCGTCGCTTTAATATGTCTATGTGTTAAAGTGATTGTGGGGAAAAACGTTTAGGGCGACAGCTAAACAACGTTTAGGCCGTTCATAGAAGATAGGATTCGAGTATAGGGCGAAAGCAAATACTCGATCCTCGCCGTTAGTAATTATTGAATTTTAGATCCCCGCGAGCGTTTAGGGCGACAGCAAATTCGCGAGCGGATAGGAAATTACTGCGACTTAGTCTTAATCACTTAGGAGCGATTTTATTGTCTTAGCCGATACTACCTAGCGGGATTCGAATCCCGAGCACATCTTTATCATCTGAAACTCTCACATCAGTTTTAGGCGCATTCTTTAGTCTCTCGTTGATTTAGGAGCGATCTGTTAGGTTAAGTCATCAAACAATTTGCGTATTTTATTTAGGTTAAATATCGAGTCAATAGGTCATTACTAGTACTTGATTTATTCCTCGTGTTCGATACTCGTTTACTCACTTTACTACACTACAAACGATAGGACCACTGCCTATCGCACGTCGGTGACAGTAATTTAGTATCCGTTTTAATTATTACTTGTCGCACTTCTCATTCACACACCACGTGTCGGTCAAGTTTTTGGCGCCGTTGCCGGGGAATAAGTTGACATTAGGAACACCGTAGTTCGGTAATTTAGCCACTTTTATTTTGACGTTTTCTTTGTCTTTGCTATTTGCATCATTAGTGTTAACTTTGTTATTTTTTTTCCTACGTGATTATTAGTCTCGTATTATTTTCGACGTATTTGTTCATTTCCTTGCTAATTTTTGTTTACACGTCTTGAAGGTACGATTCAGAGGTGAATGACCCGAAGCCATCCATCGGGTCCCATCGTCGACGCAGATCCGGATTTTGAGCGAAAGTTGCGAAGGAAGCTTAAGTACAATATCGAAGGAGCTTCCACGAGCTCTCAGAATCCTTTAGTTTGCTATTCAGAGGATAGTTCGCAGGAGTCAACCCAATACTCTCATGTAGAGGCATCCGTAGACAGCCCAAACATGGAAGTAACCATGGCGGACCACCGAGTGCCCGTCCATCACATTCCAGAGGAGGAGCCATCACTTCAGGACCTCCTCAAGAATGCCGCGCTAGGCGGTACCGAGTCGGCGATTGTCATTCCACCGATAGAGAACAATAACTTCGAGCTGAAGCACTCTTGGCTTCAGATGATCTTTCAGACGGCCCAGTTCGAGGGCAACCCAGATGACGACCCTTACTCCCATCTGAAGGCGTTTCTGACGGTGACCGACACTATCAAGATCAACGGTGTCCCAGGCGATGCAATCAAATTGATGCTGTTTCCATTCTCGCTCAAGTTCAAAGCGAGAGACTGGTTGGATATGTTGTCGCCCAGATCGATCACTACCTGGGAGGAGATGCGAGCCGCCTTCATCAACCACTATTCCCACTCACAAAGGTATTAAAATTGAAAACGGAGATTTCTCTGTTCAATTAGAAGGATTCCGAAAACTTGTATGAGGTGTGGGAGCGTTACAAGGCGCTACTAAAGAGGTGCTCACAGCACGGGATGTCGAAGGCAGCCCAGATCAACCGATTCCACGAGGGGCTCAATGATCAGACGGTCCATATGTTAGACGGAGCCGCATGAGGAGGGCTCGTGAAGCTCAACGCCACCGACGCGTGGAATTTGATTGAGGATTACTCGAGGAACAGTTTCATGAGGGGCAATACCAGGATGAAGACGACGGGCGTATTTGGAGTGAGCGAGGAGACGGCCACTAACGCTAAGATCGGGGCGCTCCAGCTACAAATCACCTCGACGAACTCTCAGTTGCAGACAGTGATTGGTGCATTGCTTTCCAAGTCCGGCAGACTTAGCCCGTGAACGTCGTGACCACCACCGCAGCCCACGAGAGCCGTATGACGAAGATGGAAGAGTACATGGAGGCAAACGACTTGCGTGCTCAGAACACAGACGCCTCGCTCAAAAAGCTGAAGCAGCACATGGGCCAGATGGCGAAGCAGTTGGCGGGGCATACCCAGGGATCGCTCCCAAGCTACACCGAGCAGAATCCTAAGGAGTACTGCAAGGCGGTGACGCTGAGGAATGGGCGAGAATTGCAAGAAGTGCCCGCCAAAAAGAAGGCCAAGGAGAATGCCAACTTTGAGAGCCACGACGAGCCCGAAGTTGAGGAGATCAGGGGCAACGATGTCGAGAAGGTCGACGCTGAGAAGGAGAAGGTCGAGCCCGATAAGGAAAAGGTGACGGAGATCCAGCGGCCACTAGTGAAGCCATACCTGGCGAAGATCCCATACCCGGCTCGACTGAAGAAGGACAAGAACGAGGCGCAGTTTGGTAAATTTATGGGTATGTGTAAAGTGTTGCATATTAACTTACCTTTCGTTGAAGCTATTACGCAGATGCCCATCTTCGCTAAGTTCTTGAAGGACCTGCTGACAAACAGAAGGAAGCTCGAACACGTCTCCACCATTTGCCTACGAGGAGAGTGCTCGGCAATTCTCCAAGGCAAAATCCCTAAGAAACTCAAGGATCCATGGAGTTTTACTATTCCCTGTCTTATAGGAGATTTAGTAATTGAGCGTGCATTAGCAGACCTAGGCGCTAGCATTAATCTTATGCCGTATTCTATGTTTAAGCGTTTAGGATTAGGTGAGCCACGACCCACTAGAATGAGCCTCCAACTAGCTGATAGGTCGTTGAAGTACCCTCGAGGTGTTATCGAGGATGTCTTAGTTAAAGTCGATAAGTTGTGATTCCCGCAGATTTCGTTATTTTAGATATGGAGGAAGACGAGAATGTTCCCTTGATTTTAGGTAGACCGTTCCTAGCGACGGGGGAGACCATGATAGATGTTAGGAATGGGACTTTGACCTTGACAGTAGACGGCGAGATTGTTACTTTTAATATGGCCGACTCGATGAAAAAGAGCGGCGAGCAAGATGATAAATGTTACTTTTTGGACGTATTTGACCACGACTTTCTCTTTTCCGTGCAAGGTCTGTCACAGGTCGGTGATCACGACATGCATACACTTATGGCGATCGATGAGTGTGGGGAAGAGGTCGACGAGCCGATCATAGCTATCGACGAGAGCAGCGAAGAGGACAAGGAAAAGAGGTCGGTCGAGGAGCCACCGGTCCTGGAATTGAAGCCGCTGCCCGACCACTTCGAGTACGCGTTTCTGAGCAACAATGGAGGGCTGCCGGTCATCATCTCATCGAACCTCGACGACGGACAGAAGGGCCAGCTCTTAGATGTGTTGAAGGCGCACAAGAAGGCGTTGGCGTGGAAGATATCCCACATAAGGGGTATCAACCCGAGCTATTGCACGCACAAGATCCTCATGGATGACGATTTCAAGCCGGTCGCTCAACGCCAAAGGCGGCTCAACCCCAACATGAAGGACGTGGTAAAGAAGGAGGTGATCGAATTGCTAGACGCGTGGATGATCTATCCCATTTCAGACAGCGCATGGGTCAGCTCGGTCCAAGTAGTTCCAAAGAAAGGAGGCATGACGGTCGTCACCAACGACAAGAACGAACTGATCCTGACGAGGACCGTGACCGGATGGCGCGTCTGCATCGACTACAGGAAGTTGAAGGATGCCACGCGAAAGGATCATTTCCCTTTACCATTTATTGATCAAATGTTAGAAAAGTTAGCGGGTCACTCATTTTACTGTGTTCTTGATGGCTTGTCAGGTTATTTACAGATTACCATAGCACCCGAGGACCACAAAAAAGATGACGTTCACTTGCCCGTTCGGAACGTTCGCATACCGAAGGATGCCATTTGGCTTATGCAACGCCCCATCCACCTTCCAGCGATGCATGATGGCCATCTTCGACGAATTGGTAGGTGAGGTAATGGAGGTATTTATGGACGATTTTTCTGTTTTCGGGTCGTCGTTTGATGCATGTTTGTCAAATCTAAAGCTCGTACTCGCACGGTGCGAGGAAAAGAACTTGGCACTTAATTGGGAAAAGTGCCACTTCATGGTTCGAGAGGGTATAGTCCTCGGTCACAAGATCTCCTCTAAAGGGATCGAAGTTGATCGGGCCAAGTTAGAAACTATAGAGAAATTGCCTGTTCCCTCGAACGTGAAGTCGATTAGAAGCGTCCTAGGACATGCAGGATTTTATCATAGGTTTATTAAGGATTTCTCTAAGATCGCAAGACCCATGTCTAGGTTGCTAGAAAAAGATGCCCCGTTCAATTTCAATGACGAGTGTCTGCATGCTTTTAATTTGCTTAAGGAGCGATTAGTCACAGCACCTATTATGGTAGCCCCTGATTGGGGGCTGCCCTTTGAACTAATGTGTGATGCTAGTGACTATGCAGTTGGGGCCGTGCTAGGGCAGCGTAAGGACAACCACTTCAGACCGATCTACTATGCGAGTAAGACGCTAGACGCAGCCCAGGCCAATTACACGACCACCGAAAAGGAGCTGTTGGCCGTCGTTTTCGCTTTCGACAAGTTCATGTCATACTTAATCCTATCTAAAGTTATTGTTTTTACTGACCACTCTGCCCTTAAGTATTTGCTAGCAAAGCCCGATGCCAAGCCACGGCTAATTAGGTGGATCCTACTACTGCAAGAGTTCGATATCGAAATTCGCGATAAGAAAGGTGCAGAGAACTTGGCGGCAGATCACCTCTCTCGACTAGAGGAGTCCGTAGATATATCAGAAGGACGAAAGGGCGATACACGATCGGTTCCCAGACGAGCACCTCTACGTGATACATGTGGTAAGTGACGACACCCTTGGTTTGCAGATTATGCTAACTATCTTGTTGCAAGGGTCCTACCAAAGGAGTACACGAGTCAGCAAAAGAAGAAATTCTTTTCTGAGTTGAGGTACTACTTTTGGGAAGACACGTATCTTTTCAGGCGATGTGCAGACCAGGTAATACGGCGATGCGTGGCGGCCCCAGAATCGACACAGATCCTTAGACATTGTCACAATGGGCCAACCGGAGGACATTACGCAGCAAACCGAACCGCTCAGAAGGTGTTGGAGAGTGGATTTTACTGGCCCACGATCTTCAAGGACGCCCAAAGGTATGTTGACACTTGTGATAAGTGTCAGCGAGCAAGTAATCTCTCCAAACGCGACGAAATGCCTCAGAATTTCATTTTGGTATGTGAGATATTCGATGTGTGGGGTATAGATTTTATGGGTCCATTTCCTAGCTCATACAATAATAAGTACATCCTAGTTGCCGTCGATTATGTGTCTAAGTGGGCCGAGGCGCAAGCCTTACCCACAAACGACGCTAGGGTAGTCGTTAGATTTTTGCGAGCGTTATTTTCACGTTTTGGGGCACCTAGATGTATCATTAGTGATAGAGGCACTCACTTTTGTAACACCCAGTTTGCACGCACTTTAGAACGTTACGGTGTTAGACATAGCCTATCCACCCCGTACCATCCCCAAGCTAGTGGTCAAGTCGAAGTAGTGAATCGCGAGTTGAAAAGCATTCTAGAGAAAACTATAGAGGGGAACCGTAGGGAGTGGGCGAATAAGTTGAATGATGCACTTTGGGCATATAGGACTGCATATAAGACCCCCATAGGTACTACACCATATAGATTAGTCTATGGAAAAGCATGTCATCTTCCCGTAGAAATAGAGCATAAGGCATATTGGGCCATCAAGTCCTTGGATCTTGATTTGGGGAACGCCGGCGGAAAGCGGCAACTCCAAATCAACGAATTAGACGAGTGGCGTTTATCGGCTTACGATAACGCTCGCATGTATAAGGAACGCTCCAAAGCCTATCATGATAAAAAGATTCGACAAAGACGAGAGTTTCAGGAAGGAGACCAAGTCCTTCTTTTTAACTCTCGACTTAGGCTTTTTCCTGGCAAGCTTAGATCACGTTGGTCAGGACCGTTCACTGTTACCCGTGTTTTCCCTTATGGTACTATTGAGATTTCAGGTATGGAGCAGGGCACTTTTAAGGTGAACGGCCATTGGTTGAAGCACTATCTCGCAAGCGAGGAAGACGCGCCGAGAGGGAAGTGTTGTACTTAGACTACCAGACTTGAGCGAACGAAACGACGTCCGGCTAAAGACGGTAAAGTAAGCGCTTCTTGGGAGGCAACCCAGGTATTTTCATTTATGTCTTAGGCATAGCTTTAGTTAAAAAAAAAAAGTTGTCACGGCAAACTGCTTAAGCAGTCACGGCCGTGACATACCCCAGAGGCGCTCACTGCCTCATGTCACGGCCAACTGCTTAAGCAGTCACGGCCGTGACACACCCCCGAGGCACTCACTGCCTCGTGTCACGGCCAACTGCTTAAGCAGTCACGGTCGTGACGCTTACGGGTTTTTTTAAAAAAAAATTCTCGACTACGTCACGGCCTATGACGTATCCGTCACGGCCGTGACCCTGGCCAGAGGGGACACTGCCTATCGTCACGGCCAAGACCTTTACAGGTCACGGCCGTGACGTTCGCGGATTTAAGGGTAAAAATCCCTTTTTCTGCTCTTATTTTCTCTCTTTCCTCCCTCTATCTCTCGCGATTTTTTCTCTCCCACCAACACTACCACCCACAAATCACCATCATCCACCCTATCACCGCCGCAAGTCGACGCCGCCGCCACCTAAAATTCACGGTGATTCTTCCCTAGTTTAATTCAAACTTCAAGGTATGAATTTTCTTCTTCTTTGCACTATTTCGATTTTAATTTTGAAGAATCTCGTCGAAATTGTTAATTTTTGGATATGAATCTGTTCTTAATTCTTCATTACATGATATATCTCCTATTGGGTATGCTTAATTCGTTGAAATTAGTGCGAATTTTCGGAGTTTGATGACGAACCCGAATTTTCGAAATTGGGGCTTCTTGAAATTGGGACCAAATTTTGTGTTTTACTTGCTCTATTATTGGTATATACATGCTAGGAGCTCTTCAATCATGCTTAATTACGTGAATTGACGTTGAATTGCAACATGTTTATGAAGAACCCTAATTTCGATTTTGGGGCTTTTCGAAATTAAGCCCAATTTCGTGTTCTTCGTGTTATTTTATGATGATTACATGCTATTGACATGTTGGGTATGCGTAATTTGTTGATTTGGAACATTAATCTTGGATTTGATATGCTTATCCCAACTTGCCGGTGACGTGTTCGACAAAATGCCGCTTTGAACTGTTGCATGTGATCGAGATTACTACATGTCTCCTGTAAATATTTTGGTCGAGTCAAGTTGCTTGCATTTATTTGCTATCTCTTTGAGCTCACACTTTCGCTGTCAGGTACTATGGGTAAAAGTCGATCTTCAGCCTCACGTGACCCCGCTTCGCATTCGTCTGTTCGTCAAAGGCGATGCGGACCCCCGCCGACAATGCTAGAAGCCATGGGCCAGTTCACTGACGAGGCCCAGACGGCACGATACACCAGGCTGAAGGGAATGGAGTTCATAGCCATGGACCAGATCGACCACGAGACGCTAGAGAAGTACCACATCGACCAGCAGGTCGCCCAGTACTTATCACTCAGTGGATGGAACACATTCCTGGCCATCGACGAACCGGCGTACAAGGAACTCACCTTGGAGTTCCTTGCCACGTTCTCTTTCGACGAATACGGCGACCACAAAATCCGATTTCGGGCGTTCAACGAAAAGCAGATAGTGAGGGCCGACACTCTGTGCCATGCACTCGGCGTCCCAGAGCCCCGACACCGGTCCTTCGCGACTTACTTCGATCAACCGGGCGGACGACAGGGGTGCTGGGCTGAAATCGCTCGACCTGGCGAGCCGGCATATAGTGCGAAGACGTAGAAGTCGTCTGCGCTAAGGAGCCCAGGACTGCGCTATATTCACCGCCTCCTGACGACCTCGCTTACACCGAGGGGTGACTCAAATGGAGCAGTCACCCTCCGCGATCTGTTTTACCTGACCCAGCTGCAGCGAGGCGAACGGATCAATTTAGGGATGGCGGTGGCCCACGCCTTCAGTGCTCAGGCGGAAGCACGACCCCATGGCAAGATCGCCGTCGGCCCGCTCATCACCACGGTGATCAAGGGATTACGCTACTGGCCAGAGAATGCACCCGAGATGGAGGTAGTAGGCAGGCGTCACCCGGTGAACGAGGAGATGCTCGTGAAGATGAAGATGCTCGTAAAGACACCCACCTGGACTCGTGTCAACAAGGTGTATATCTGGCACGAGATGTATCGCGGCCAGACCGACCAAGGAGTCGTCCCCGACGACCAGCTCTACCTCGACGACCCCCACCCAGTGGAGACGGACACGACGACTGCAGGGCCCTCCTTTTCCTCTGGCTACCATCAAGGCGAATCATCCGGCGTCGCCCCGTACGCTTCAACGGCGGACCTTGAAGCACTGCGCCAGGACATGATGCGCATGAACGCCGACTCGCTACAGAGGGACGACGAGCTCCGGCGATACAACGAAGAGACTCGGTGCCGACAGGAAGAGTACGAGCGCCAGAACGAGGAAGCCCATCGCCATTACGACGTAGAGCTAGAGCGTTATAACCAGGCCCTTCAAGCCATGGACACGGCGCTCAAGTATTCCCAGCAATCGATGGCTTTTCTGCGCCCGAGGCCACCATCACCACCGCCGCCGCCGCCACCTTAGGGATTTCTTCTTTTTTCTTTATGACATTGCATTTGCTTGCGTAGTCGTGTGTGTTTCATTGCGCTTATAACTATGTTTCTAGTTAATCTTATGACTACTCTTTTCGTGTCTATTGCTCTCTAGCTAGCGCCAGGATACGCATAATGGATTACAGCACGACCTTCACGCGCATAATAAACAACTACGACACGACCACGTCAGGGGAGTCCCGTTCTTTTAAACTCTTTTTCTTTCCCTTTTATCATTTTTACGTTGAGGACAACGTCTGACTTAAGTGTGGGGAGGGGAATTTAGTTTTCGAACTTACGTGAAAATTTTTTAATTTTTATGACGTGTCAGTGAGTCGTTGAGTTCGTTGGAAAGGCATGAATTACTGAATCAGGCATGATTGTTTGCACTTATTTCGAGTTGGTCTGCATTCTATGAAATTCTGTGAGCAATTAGGACATGCATGACTGATTGAATCTTATCTGCCTGAATATATATAGCACTGTTTTGAGAGATCCGTACACATAACCCTGTTTCGTGTGAGAGTTTGAGCCTGACGAGCTTACGCTCATTTTTCTTGGTTGTGTGACGTGCCTAGTCTATATCTCTCTAGAACTTGCCTGTCTGATGCGTGTTGAAACTGTTTTGGTGTGCGAGTGTGAAAATGATGAGGGCATTAGGAATCAAGTCCAGGGCCAAAATTTTCTTAACCATGACGAACCCCATTAGTTAGCCACGTTGAGCCTGAGCCTATTTGTTGCGTACCTCGTATGTTATAGAAGCCACTGACCCGAATAAACCTCCAGAGATTTTATGAGCCTGAGTTGATTAGAATAAAGCAGAAGTCGAACTTGAAAGTTACTGTTCCAGTGTTTGATTTGATGTTCTTCTCTGCTATTCGTGAAATGACTCGTCCCTTACTTGACCGTTTTCTGAAATGACCCGATCCCTTGCATAAGCCTGCCCATAACCCTTTGGCAAGATATAGTATCCCTAGGTACACGACATTCGCTGTGACGATGTATTCTTTGCGACAAAAGCCGAACCTTGATGTTTTTAGGGAATAAGAGCAGTGCACAAAAGTAGAGTGTAACTAAGGTGAAAGGGGAGAAAATGAAAGGAAACTGAGTTGAGAGGGTCGAGCAGAAAAGTCTAGGATTTCGGAGCAAGAACGTCGAGTCTTATGTTGGGACGTGTGACTGTCTGTTTGATCATGATGTGTTCTTTGAAAATTTTTGATTACGTGTCCCAGCTCCAAGTTTAAGTGTTCATATGCGTGTCGCTTCATGATCTTTCGACCCGTTTTCCCCGAAAAGACCCTCAGATTTATACTTGCCCTTTGAATAGTAGAGATGCGATTAACTTGCAAGTTTATGGTAGGGGTGGACTAGTGCACGAATTGAGCGACTCATCATATGCTAGCCTATACACTTGAGTGAATTGAGTGAATCCTTGTGAGGTATGAGTCTCGATTAGTAGTGCGAAGAAAATTCAGGTCGACAAGTGCAAGTCATTAGTGTAATGTTCGTGATTGTTTGCTTGATTCCTTTTGTGCCTTCTAGCTTTGATGATAAATTGCGAACAATCGTGCCGTTATCCTAGTTTGATGCCTTATCTGATTTCTAATTTACTTGAGGACAAGCAAATGCTTAAGTGTGTGGAGGTTTGATAAACGCATTTCAATGCGTTTATCGTAGTATTTATTCGGGGTATAATAGAACTTTAGCAATCAATTTATGCATTTATTCGATATATTTACACTCATTTTGTTGTTGAAGGAGCTTAGACGAGTTTCGGGTGAAAAGGAGCGAAAACGAGGCAAAACGGCGCGAAAACGGCAACACTGCCATCGGTCACGGCCGTGACGCATAATGCGTCTGGCCGTGACGAGAGACAGAGAGCGGGACTGATGACGGTCACGGCCGTGACGTGCAATGCACTTGGCCGTGACGCGAGGCAGAGACTGGCGCTGATGATGGTCACGGCCGTGACGTGCAATGCACTTGGCCGTGACCAAGGGCAGAAAGTGGCGAGACGCGAGCGATGTCGGTCACGGCCGTGACGGCCCATGTCCCAGGTCGTGACCGACACGGGAATCGGTATATAAAGCCCAAATTCGACCCAGAAAAAGACACAACTTACCAGAGATTAACCCTAATCACTGAGAGACGAAAATTAGCACAAAAGAACGCAAAATCGCATCCCGGAGCGCAAGAGACGGATCATCGACAAAATCACGCCCAATTTAACGAAGAACGAAGATAGGATTCGAGTATAGGACGAAAGCAAATACTCGATCCTCGCCGTTAGTAATTATTGAATTTTAGATCCCCGCGAGCGTTTAGGGCGACAGCAAATTCGCGAGCGGATAGGAAATTACTGCGACTTAGTCTTAATCACTTAGGAGCAATTTTATTGTCTTAGCCGATACTACCTAGCGGGATTCAAATCCCGAGCACATCTTTATCATCTGAAACTCTCACATCAGTTTTAGGCGCATTCTTTAGTCTCTCGTTGATTTAGGAGCGATCTGTTAGGTTAAGTCATCAAACAATTTGCGTATTTTTATTTAGGTTAAATATCGAGTCAATAGGTCATTACTAGTACTTGATTTATTCCTCGTGTTCGATACTCGTTTACTCACTTTACTACACTACAAACGATAGGTCCACTGCCTATCGCACGTCGGTGACAGTAATTTAGTATCCGTTTTAATTATTACTTGTCGCACTTCTCATTCACACACCACGTGTCGATCAGTAAGTAGAACCTTGATATGTTGTTAAGCACTCCTAGGAATATTGGTAGGTGAGGTATAGGTTATTCCACTGAAGTAAAGCATGCTAAACATTCTGTGCCTAAGCTTAAATGGCTCTGTTGCGGTAGAAATGGTCATTATGCATACAATTGTCCTTTAAAGAAAATTGATAAAGCGAAGTATGTCTGGAGACCTGAGAAGTCACCTGTAAATGCTACTGTTGTATCTTATTGTAACAGGAGATCACCATCTATGCAGAATGATATCTCATATGTTAACAGAAGTTATTTCTCCGGTAACATGTTAGGACCCAACAGAAATTGGGTATCTCAGAAGAGTACTTCTTTCTACAGGTACGAAGGAAGAAATCCAGCAAGAAAAACAGGTCGTATCTCGACAACGGGTGCTCCCGCCACATGACAGCTGATATAGGTAATTTTGTACTGTTGGTAACGATTTAAATATGACTATAGATAACGTATGGTTTGTTAGGAACCTAGAGCATAATTTAATTAGCATTAGTCAACTATGTGATGATGAACATATCGTAGCTTTCGCCAAAGATAAGTGCTTTGTTAAAAAAGGATGATGAGATTGTGTTTAGTGCATCTAGGCATGGTAACATTTACTGCATCACTCTTAATGATATTGTTAGCCAAAATGTCAAGTGTCTAGCAGTTACACAGTATATCACATGGCTATGGCATAGACGTCTGGGACATGCTAACATGGAACTGATGTCTCACATATCATGCAATGAATTGGTGAGAGGTATTCCAGATATGAAAGCCACCAAGGACAGAATTTGTAAAGCGTGCCAAATGGAGAAATAGACCAAGACGTCCTTTAAACCTAAGAATGTGATATTTACGTCCGTCCAGACCACTGGAACTGCTGCATCTTGTCCTTTTTGGTCCGGTACATGTTATGTCATTGAGAGGTAAACGATATGCCTATCTATCGTAGACGACTATTCTAGGTACACATGGGTCTTATTTCTTGCACACAAAGGTAAGGCTTTAGACAATCTTGCGCCACTGATTAAGAATCTAGAAAATGAGAAAGAGATGAAGGTCCATAAGATTAGGAGTGATAACAGTCTAGAATTTGATAGTAAATCCTTTGCATCTTTTTGTGATGAAAATGGTTATAGTCATAATTTTTCAGCCCCTATTACGCCTCAACAGAACGGAGTGGTCGAGAGAAAAAATAGAGTATTACAAGAAATGGCTAGGACTATGTTGAGCGAATATAAATACTCCAAAACATTTTTGGGTTGAAGCTGTTAGTACGGCATGTTATGTCTCGAATAGGATTTTCCTTAGACCGATTATTAAGAGAACTCCCTATGAACTTTGGAACGATAAAACCCCTAACATAGGATATTTCCATGTATTTGACTGCAAATGTGTTCATTTTGAATGATAGGGATAAGCGAGGAAAATTCGATTCCAAGGTAGATGAAGGGATATTACTAGGTTACAGCCTTCATTCCAAAGCTTTTAGAGTGTTTAATAATAGGAAGAAGACTGTTCAAGAATCTGTTCAAGATGAAGGGATGCTACTAAGGAAGGTATGTTTGTGTCTCCTGCAGATATACAGGTTACTGACAAAGGAGTGAACTCAATCACGTTGGAACTAGACACTGAGTCAGAGGAACCTGAGGCTTCAGACGAACAACAGTGCAGAAAATTCAAACATGCTTCCAACCATCCCACTGAACAAGTCATAGGGAATATCACTTCAGGGATCAAAACGAGAGCAACTGCACGAAACGATATTGCTGAGGAATCACATGACGTTCTCTTATCAACCATGGAACCTAAGACAGTGAATAGTGGGTGATTGCCATGGAAGAAGAGCTAGCACAATTTGAAAAGAACCAGGTCTGGACTCTTGTGGAAAGACCTAACGACAAGTCCATAATAGGCACGAAGTGGGTGTTTCGCAACAAACTGGACGAAAACGGTAATGTGACACGAAACAAGGTCAGGTTAGTTGCCAAAGGTTATTCCCAAGAAGAAGGTATAGATTTTCAAGAAACAATTGCACCCGTAGGTGGCTCGAGTCTATACGCATTTTACTTGCATATGCATCTTTTAAAAGATTTCAGTTTTTTCAAATGGACGTGAAAAGTGCATTTTTAAATGGTTTTATAAATGAGGAAGTCTTTGTCGAACAACCTCTCGGTTTTGAAAAAAAAAAGAATTTTCAAATCACGTCTTCAAATTAAATAAAGCTTTATATGTTTTAAAACTAGCCCCTAGGGCATGGTGTGAAAGATTGAGTAGGTTTTTACTAGACATGGGCTTTACAACATGAACAATAGGTAACACTCTGTTTATAAAGTGCGAAGGGAATCACATACTACTTGTGCAGATATACGTTGATGATATCATATTTGGTAGCACTGACATCACTCTTTGCGATAATTTTTCTAAGTCTATGCAACATGAATTTGAGATGAGCCTAATGGGAGAACTCACGTACTTCCTTGGATTGCAAATCAACCAAATGGATACGGGAACATTCATATCTGAAACGAAGCACACGAAGGAACTACTTGAAAAATTAGGAATGGCTGATTCCAAGGTACTTCCCACCCCTATGCATCAGACCGCAAAAATTGACAGTGATGAACAAGGTACGCCCTTTGACCAAACTAAGTATAGATGTATGATCGGAAGTTTGCTCTACCTTACGGCAAGCAGACCCGATATTATGTTTGCCACTGGTCTATATTCTAGATATCAATCGAGTCCTAGGGAATCTCACTTGACAACAGTCAAGCGGATACTTAGATATTTGAAAGGAATAATCAATTTTGGTATGTGGTATCCAAATTCAAAGGAATTCCCATTAATGGGATACTCGGACGCGGATTATGCCGGTTCTAGGGAAGATAGGAAAAGCACTAGTGGTAATTGCCAAATACTAGGGAATTCCCTTGTAACTTGGTCCAGTCGAAAACAAAATGTCGTGGCCCTATTCACAACCGAAGCAGAATATATGGCCTTAGGAAGTTGTTCTCAGCAAATCATTTGGATGAAACAGACCTTGAGTGATTACGGTTTAAGGTACGACCAAATTCCTATTTTCTGTGACAGTACTAGTGCCATTAGTATCACTAAGAATCTCGTACACTACTCTCGAACTAAGCATATAGAGGTGAAACATCATTTTATTCGAGATCATGTTCAGAAAGAGAATATCAGCGTGAACTTTGTAGGAACTAATGATTAGTTGGTTGATATCTTCACGAAACCCCTTATTGAGAGTAGATTCTGTGATATCCGCTATCGATTAGGAATTATTGAGCTCAAATAGGAAAGTTGACTAGATATGTTAGCCTTTAGTATTTCCTTGATCTTATCCTCTAGGATCTCCTCGATTTTATTCCTTTATTCTATTAATATTTCCTTTTTTTCTTTATTCTATCTTCGTTATCTATTTAGATCTTTTCCATTCACGGGGAGATTATTTTTAGACATTCTTCGACATTTATGTCAAAATCTATTTTCAGCCAATATTTTCCTTGAACTCTGATCTTTACTTATTGCCTTCCTTAATTCCCGCGAGATATCCTTTATCTTTAGTTAATTCCACATAAGGGGCAATTTCCTTCTCTACTAAGTATTCTTTTAAATTCAAATTTTGAAATCCCTTCCTTTATCTGACACATGTTCTGTCGAGATCACATCCCTTAATAACTTCTTTCCATCCTTATCCAGAAACTTTCGACCTTTATAATCAAACGCCTCCCTTCTTCTTCAAACTTATTCAACCCAAAGTCTTTCACTTCATTATGTCGCTCCTCATTCATTCAATCTCAATCTTGATGAAAACCAAAGGCACCGTATCTGTCTCCAACAAGAAGCGAAAGGCTGCTCAGATCAAATCCCCAATCTCTCTGAAAGTCACTCGTTCGAAATCAGGAAAAAAAGATCAAGAAAGCGACGACGAGCAGGGAACGATAGCCGATCTGAAAAGAAGTATCAAGGGCCTTAAGGATGAGAACCGGAAGAAGTTCAAAGAGATCTCACGGAACTTCAAAAGGGTTAAAGAATATCTGAAGGAGATCTCCACGGTTCTGAATGTCGTTGAATCGTCATCTGCCTCATCTGATAGCGATTCCAGTCCTTAGAACTTCCTTCCCTAGTGATCTCCTAGCTCTAATAGGATTAGCTCTAGACTGCTCAGTTTCTTTTGCTGGTATTTGCGTTTGAAGGTCGTGGTTGATTGCAGGTTTAGGTAGGTTGGCGGTGTTTGTGTCCCTCCTTTGCTGAAGGGGGAGAAGTTCAGGTAATTAATGCCTTAGGTCTTAAGTGTCGGGTCGTTCACTTGTGGCCCTTATGTTATTTTGGAATGATATAATCGACTTGCCCTTATGTCTGTGTCTTAATCTCTTTGTGCTTTAGTTTGATGATTTGTTAAGGATTAAGGAATCCCGCACATAGGCAAGGGGAGCAAACTGGTGTGATGTGATAACTTGAGACATTCCATGATAACTTGCGACATTCCGTGGTAACTTGTGATATCCCATGTGATATGACCTGGTAATTGCTAAATCTTTGCTATTGCGCTTTTCTTAGGAATATTAGCATTAGACAGGGGGCATGCTTTAAAATTTGATAAATTTATTTGCTCTGATCATATATCACATGCTTTGATACTTAAACATGCTACGTGCTTAAATGGTTTCATATCGAGTGTACTCATATGCTTGAGGCATTACTTACTTGTCATCGTCAAAAAGGGGGAGATTGTAAACCTTTTTGGTCCAAATGTTTATGAGAGTTTTGATTATTCCAAGTAATTATGTATTATGGGGGATACAATTTACAAAACTCGATATGTATGATTTATGATGTTTAAGTATGTGAAAATGTTCGATTAAACGCTTCAATGTGATTTAAAGTGTTAAGAAAATCGAATTTGTGTGATCTTGTGCTTAACTGGAATATTTATGCGATCACCTGGTTATGAACGTTTTCGTATGAATGGAATCTCATTGCGTGCTATATATGGAAAATATATCGCGTTGAGCGATATGTGAACTGAAAACGTGATTGGGTTATTTTAGGAAAGAATATCGTTGTGATCACCCTGATATGAATGACTATGTTATATATGGAAAAGATATTATGATTGAGCTGAAAACGTGATTGAGTTATTTTAGGAAAGAATATCGATGTGATTACCCGGATATGAATAACTATGTTGTATATATGGAAAGGATATTCTGATTAAGTGCTTACATGTGATTGATCTATTTTAGGAAATAATATCAATGATATATCCGTTGAGTGCGATATTATTTGACTCTAAAATCAGTAAATCAATGATTAATCTTTCCTTATGCGAATTGGGATTTATACTTTGGAAAGTGATTAATTGATTGGGATTATATGTGGTAATATGTTCTATATATGGAATGTATTGACAGACGGATGAGATTACCGTGGAATGAAAGTAAGTCTGCGGTATTTATGGTAAATGATCATGTTGACCGTTGAGCTTAATTGGTTTATTCTTGGCATGATTTCTTGAGTTAATGCACGTGAAAATTGAGCTGTCTCTTGCATATTTTCGTGCTTAACTTTCCTTGTGAAGTGTAGAAGCGATTATTGGGTCTATATTGAAGAAAACACTTCACGTTGAAGGGTACACAACGAACACACAAGCAAACGAATCCTTTAGAGTTTTTTTTAGCGTAAATTTGCGATTCATTCGTAGTTTGTGTTGAGCTTTCATTTGCAAATTCTGTACCCGTGAGCGAATCTTTAGCAACACCCTACCCTAAACCCTTGTCTTCGGACGTGTTGTGTCTTCGGACGTGTTGAACGCACAAAGGAGCACGGTTGGAGTCTTTCGCACGTGGAGGGATGAATTTGGTGGATTCGGTGGCCCTTCGGTAGCAAGCTGCATCCAGTCGGGGAATTGGTTTCCTGGGTTAACGAGATCGAAACTTCGCGTGCGACAGCCTAGGTGGAGGTCTAGCTTCCAAAGTGCTTCGGTTGTGTAAGGTCAATCATTTTGTAACCAGAACCGGTAATACCTAGTGATTGATTGGAACTCTTGGGGAGATCACACCCCAAGAACAAGATTAAACCCCAGTTGGGGATATAACCTGTATAAAAATCCCGTCTCACTTTACTTTCTGCTATTTACTTTTCTCTGAGACAAACCCGGAACGTGTGCAAATAACTTGGTGATATCGTTGAAACAATTTCTGAAAATAACGTGATATTTTGAAACGAGATAACTTTGACATTCATACTGCTTTCTGGGAAATAACATACTCTGCAAATATCTAATGTCTTCTTAAAGAAAAGTATTTTTCAAAGAAGAACAAGCCAAAATTTTTATACCCTAATTCATCCCCTCCCCCCCCCCCCCCCCCCTAAGGCATATTTTACTCTCCAGCTCCTATAATAGAGAAGCTGTCGCCCCTGTGGAAGGACTTCAAGAACTACCTCAAGCACAACGTAAGGAAATGGGACTTGAAGACATGATTGTGAGGCTCCAAATTGAAGAAGATAATCGAAGGATCGAGGCCAAGAACAAAAGGGGTAGGGTCGAGGTACGTGCGAACCTGGCCGAGTCTAGCACCGGAAAAAAGCATAAGAGGCCTAATACGACACAACAGAAGTCGAACAATATAAGGGGCAACTGCTACAACTGCGACAAACCTGGGCATATGGCAAGGCGGCGAAGAAAAAGAGCAAAAAGAACCAAGCTCAGTTGGCCGAGGCAAAGCTGGGGACCCTGACAGATATGAACCTAGCCACCGTCGTATACGAAGTCAACGTGGTAGACAACCCTAGGTCGTGGTATATCGACTCTGGACCGACTCGCCACATCTGCTCTAACAAGGAGATGTTTTCAACCTACATTCCTATCTCAGGCAGGAAGCTTGGGTAACTCAGCCACCTCTGACATCGTCAGATTAGGGAGGGTAGTGCTGAAGATGACCTCGGGCAAGGAACTCACTCTTGTGGACGTGCTGCATATGCCAGACATCCGCAAGAACTTGGTGTCCGGCTCCCTGTTGAGCAAAGCAGGATTTAGACAGGTGTTTGAGAGTGATAAATATGTACTGACCAAAAACGGTCATTTCGTATGAAAGGGCTACCTCGAGAAGGTGCTCTTTAATATGAATGTAATTCCTGTAAATGCGAGATTGTGCTTGCTGATAATAGTAAAGAAAGTTCATCTTACTTGGTTGAGTGTTTCAGTTTATTGCATCATAGATTAGGACATGTGGTTTTAAATAAAATAAAAAAGTTAATAAGTTTAAACCTACTTCCACAAATGGAAGTCGACTCACAACAAAAATGTGAGGTTTGTGTCGAGGCAAAAATGGTCAAGGCACTGTTCTTCTCTGTTGAGAGAAGTAGTGCGCCTCTAGAACTGATTCATACTGATATATGCGATCTGAAGTTCGTACAGACTAGAGGTGGGAAGAGTCTTTTGTTACTTACATAGATGATTGCACGAGATTTTGCTACGTATATTTGTTAAGTGGCAAGGACAAGGCTCTTGATGCCTTCAAAAGATATAAGAGTGAAGTCGAGAATCAACTAAAATCACGAATAAAAATAATTCGAAGTGATAGAGGAGGAGAATACGGGGCGTCGTTCGAAGAATTTTATCAAGAGCACTGCATTATTCATCAAACAACTGCGCCTTTATTCACCCCAGTCAAATGGCATTGCTGATCAGTTCTGGGAAACCTCAAAACTTGTGGGGGGAAGCGATCCTCTCGGCAAACGGCATTCTAAATATGGTCCACACAAAAAGGCAGAAAAGACTCCGTACAAACTATGGAAAGATAGGGCTCCGTCCTACAATTAAGTGAAAGTGTGAGGGTGCCTAGCAAAGGTCGAAGTACCTAAAGCTAAACAGGTTAAGATAGGACCTAAGACCGTTGATTGCATTTTCATCGGATATGCTAATAAAAGTAGTGCATATAGATTTCTTTTGCACAAATTAGAAAACCCTGAAATGAACACAGGGATGATATTTGAGTCGAGGAATGCGGTATTCTTTGAGAATATTTTTCCAAATAAGATAAAGAAAGAAATAAACCACAATAAGCGAACTTAAGATGCCATACAGAGTCCACTTCAAGAAAACAAGGAACCACGGCAAAGTAAACGTAGATGGCAAATCATTTGGGCCTGATTTCCTAACTTATATGTTAGATGATGAACCACGGACTTTGCAAGAGGCATTGTCTAGTCCAGAAGCTCCGTTCTGGAAAGAAGCTGATCGACACATGGTGTGCTAATATAATGTGCAAGTGCGACAAGTGATAAATAAAACGAATACTTAATTTCTATCACCGACGTGCGATAGGCAGTGGGCCTATCGTTTGTAGTGCAGTAAAGTGAGTAAACGAGTATCGAACACGATGAATAAACTGATTACTAGTAATAACCTATCGACTAGATATCTAGCCTAAATAAAGTGCGTAGATTGTTTTACGAACTATCCTAACAGATCACTCCTAAATCAACGAGAGATTCAAAGAACACGGCTAACTGGTAAGAGAGCTTTCAGATAATAAAGATGTGCTAGGGATTCGAATCCCGCTAGGTATTATCGACTAAGACAATGAAATATCATTCTTACGTGATTCTGGACTATATCGCAGTAATTTTCTACTCACTCATGAATTTGTAATCGCCCTAAACGCTCGCAGGGATCTAAAATTCAGTAATTACTAACGGTGAGGATCGAGTATTTGCTTTCCCCTATATTCGAATCCTTTCTTCTACGAACGGCCTAATCGCTGTTTAGCTGTCGCCCTAAATGATTTTCACACATTCACTTTAACACATAGACATATTAAAGCGAAGAAACAATTCCTAGATCGATAAATAGTCAAAATACACGAATCACGATAAACATATGTCTTGAATATGAATTGACCTAGCGTTTCATCTACTCCAAACACATAGGGGATTTAGGCTACTCATAATTGACGAGAAAACAACGAACGAAATAGAAAACAGTGAAGAAAGACTCATGATCTTGATGTACTGATGGATCTGGGACGGTAGCGTGGATGAATTTTCGTTCCTCGTTCAATTCAGTGTGATTGCCTCGTTGATCCGCCTCTTGCGCTTCTCGGGTAGAATTCTTCGTTCTTAGCGTCTCTTTGCGTCTCTGAGGTGTTAGGGTTATGATATGAGAGGTGTCCCCTGTTTTTGAATCGAAATCGGGCCTTTATACGGATTTTCGTGTGTCACGGCCGTCATCGCTTTGCTTCGTGTTGCTTTCTGCCACGTGTCACGGCCTAGTGCACGACATGTCACGACCTTGACGATCTTCGATTCAACTCCCTGTCCGTTTTCATGGCCTAGTGCATGACATGTCACGGCCGTGGCGATCTTCTATTTGGAATTCCTCGCTCACTGCCCGAAGTCACGACCTAGTGCACGACATGTCACGGCCGTAACTCGATCTTGTTTCGGCTAATGTTCCTTGTCACGGCCTCGTGCACGATATTGTTGGGGTTGAGCGGTAATTTTTTGGGCCCAGCGGAAGGTTTATTTTGGATCCGCGATGATTTTATTTGGACAATATAAAAACCATAATGACGCCGAAAGAGAACATGAGATTTTTACGTGGTTCGGCCAATACCGCCTACCTCCACGGAGAGCACCAGCTTTACTATATTGGGAATAGTATCGTACAAATTAACACTGGCATTTAAACCCAAACTCGAGACCCCTACCCACTCGGATAATGTATTTGTACCTACACACAACTACCCCAGTAAGACTAAACCCGCTCTCACCCTTATCGACCCTGATAAGTTTACCTCTCACTATTTCTCTCTCACTGAATTTATCACTTGATTTGGGATGATAATAACTGAAGAATCCTCAGCCTATGTATAGATATCTTCAGCTGTTCTAGACCAGTCAAAACCGGTGGCCAAGAATCCGTCGTGCCGCTCAGTTCTGGACCGCTCGAAATCGGTGGCCAGGAATCCGCCGCATCGCCAGTTGATATGGGTAAGTCTTGGCACATTCGTCAGAGACATAATATCGTAAGATAGCTTATCTCTAGCGGAATAATTTCCACCGACTACGTAAAGTCAAAGGAAAATATTGCGGATCCGCTGACAAAAGGCACAGCTAGAGATCAGTTAGAAAATGCAGTAAAGGGAATGAGACTAAAATCCACACACCAAAGGACGAAAACAGTGTTTACTCAACCTTGATAAGTGGAGATCCCAAGAACTTGGTTAATGAAACAACTAAGCTGTGATTAGTTCAGTAGTATACGTGGAAACTAATAAAGTCCATTCTCGACAGCTGCCCAAGTGATTTCCCGATGACAAGTGGTTAGGGTAAGCACTTATGCTTTTAATGATGATTATACCAAAGTAATTTAGTATTTCGGACTACTCCAGGATCAAGTCCTAATAGTCGGTCACCTATATAAGTGTGAAGTGGGGACGCTTCAATGGGAAACACTTATGAATCGGAGATATGGTCCACGACCGAATGGACACAACGTGAGAATCGAAAAGAGATTAGATTCATCACTGTGTGTATACTGTTGTCTTGGTTTACACAATAAGCTGCCAGTTCAAGACATCACGTTCACTGAGCAGCGAGTAAATCCGTATTTCACTAGGGAAGGTTCAAAGTCATAAGCTACCTATCCTGATGCAGTGATGGGTCATCGTGACTTTCTTGCTAGAGTCAGCATGCATTTGCATTAAATTTCCATTCATGTGGGAGATTGTTAGATTTTTTAGCCCAAGATGGGCTTTGGGCCGAAGTGTGGGTAATTACCCACTAAAGAAGAGCTGAAACGATTTTGATTAAATCGAGAAGTCGTCGTTCATCAAAACTCGAAATTGATTCAAGATTCATAATCTACCTTTCGAGGAGAATCCGTAAAATATTAATTTGTTCAAAACCGATATTGGGTGAATGAGAAATTATTAATTTAATCCGGCTCAATAATAATGAATAATGTGGTGATGTGTAAAGGAAGGGATCAAATGTCCCACATAGGAAAAACCTCAACTTTTTCCACCTTATATATAGATAGCCATCACTACTCATCAAACAAATGGTGGGCCAAAAAGGTGGGCTCAACGGGCCACGAGTCAAGCCCGCCCAAGCCCATGCACGCGGCCCACAAGCCCGGCGTGATGTGGCACCGGCATGATGTGGCACCAGCGATGACGTGGCGGCGAGGTGTTGGGCGTGGGACGCGCAATGTGGCGATGACAAGGCAGTATTACTGACATGGCGGATTCAATGACGTGTCAGTGACACATAGGCATAAATGATGACGTGGCGCTGATGTAGTGCCACGTGTAACGACGGACGATGAGGTGGATCGACCCTTTGGTCGATGGGGCGCACCGGTTCGCGAATGAGAGGGCAGTTGGACGGTCCAACCCGATCCAAAACCCGCGGTTCGGCCCGATGGGTCGCATCTGAAGGGGTGTGATCTGGATCGTTGGATCCAGATCGGATGGCTCAGATTTAATCTGGGAGAAAGACAAGGGAAATGACTATTCACAAATAGGTCCCTGCCCAGAAGTTGCAGCCCTTCACAGATTCGCCCTAGATCCCTTGAAAACCTATAAATAGACCCTACAGAATTGGAAAAATCATTCAATCATTCAATATCTTTGGGATAAAATTCTCCAGCACACCATCTGGAAAATGAGTCATCCACGTGTAAAACCATTTTGTTCTCCTTTTGACTATTCAAAAAACCGACCAGTCTGACAAGAGAGAGAGAGAGATGTTGGTGTGGCAGCAGATCCGGTCGAGTAATAGCGCAACTAATATTTGATCAATTAAAGGTAAAATCTAAACACCGAGATTTAACGAACCCCAAATAAATCGGGGTAAAAACCACGGACAAGGAAGAAGAATCCACTATAGACAAAAAATATAGGAGTTACGATATCTCAATATAAAGGAGAAAACTTTCAATATCTCTCTTTATAGTCGAAGAAAATACTGATAAACTCTCTATTTTTATTTTCTACCTACCACTTATTTTCTCTCTATGGGATTATTTCAATTGATTCGCTCGATGTCTTATAGGCAAAGTTGATTGCATGTTAACATAATAAAATTCTCGAGCACGTCATTTGGAAAATGAGTCACACACGTGTAAAACCATTTTGTTCTCCTCTTAAACTATTCAAAAAACCGACCAACCTAACAAGGGAGGGGGAGGGAGAGAGAGAGAGAGAGAGAGAGAGAGAGAGAGAGAGAGAGAGAGAGAGAGAGAGAGAGAGAGAGAGAGAGAGAGAGAGAGAGAGGGTAAGAATCGACAAAACCAAAGTTAATGCGGATGAGATCCTCTGTCCCGGTGGGTGTCTCAATGGGTATACCCACTAATGATTTTAAGAGAGACGAGATGGGGCCCACATGATTTTTCATTAGTGGGTATACCCATTGAGACACCCACCGGGACAGAGGATCAGTGATCCGCACACCTGGAAGTATTTAGGTATTGTAATAAATTGTAATAAAAGCTGCTAGGAAGGATACAAACAACTGACAGCAGACAAAAGTGTAGGACAATTGTACTTTACTACCTCAGAACTCCAAACCTAATCGAGTATAACGTTCGAAAAACCGTATCTTACAAATCTTAATTCCATCGAAAAAACCATACACAATTACACATCTCCAATAATAAATAACCCATATACATTTCGTTCCCATCAGAAGCTATAGTTTGGCTTAAACAACGTAGGTTTATTAATACTCGATTTCTCCTTCACTACGTCACTGCTACGATCATCATCATTATTTTCATCTTCTTTAACCTCATCATCCTCGGAATCATCGAAGGCTGAATGGCTCAAAATGCAGCTCAAAAGCTGAGTCCCTCTAAGAGCATTGGTCAAAGGCAAATGACCTTCGGGGACATTTTCAGACATTTCCCACATGAATTCGTCGGGGAAAGCCCTGTAATTAAACTGCTCAACTTCACTTCCTTCGAGCTTCTTCATCCACCCAAGCTTTATGAATAGGCTCGTGAAATCTTTCTTCGCCTTTTTCCAAACCCTTTTCTGAACGCTGTAGCCGAATTTTCCGTCGCTGTTTCGCCTCCATAGCTCGTCGATGGCCTTGAGCTCCTCCTCGGAGATGAACTGTACCTCTGAGAAGAAGACGTAGCCCCTCTTCACGGCTTGCTCGCCGGCGAGGGCTATGAGGAGCCGCCGCGTTTCCTCGTCCGCCTGACGGAAGTTCTTGGCCGTGAGGTGGCGTTCGAGGGCTTCGAAGGAGGTGTCTTGGCCTGCGGAGGGTGGGGCCGCGGTGGTGGCTGCTGCGAAGGTGGTGGTGATGGCGGCGGCGGTGGGTTTTGAGGGTTCTTGTTTGAGGAACTGTGCTGGGCTCGTGGCGGCGGCGCGGGCGCCGGAGGCGGTGGTGGTTGTGGGTTGGGCGTGGCGACGGCGGTGGTGTATGGAGGTGAATGTGTTGGTGGCCATAAAGAGATGAGATCTTTGAGTTTTTTTGAGAGTGAAATTTAAGGATGGAAAGCTTTAATTTTTTTTATTTTTTGCGATGTTTTGTGAGTGAGTGAGTGAGATAACGAATGAGTGAAGTTGGAATGAATGGGTGATGTGATAACGAGGAAATAAAATGGAGGGTTTTGATTGGTTGGAAATATTTTCTCCATTTATCTTACAACCTTGTTTCTAGTTTAAGGTCGTGATTATTATTTATTAGTACTCATATCATAGTAGTTCATGCTAAATGACTACTCCAAAAAATTAAGCTTGTAGTCATTACAATATTTTAATTTTATATATTTATTTTATTTGACGAGTAGATGATAATCAATGACATTTTCAAATAAAATGTTAGACCTAGTATCTAACAAAACAATCTTTTTTCGTAATAACTTTTTTTTTTGGGGAAGAATATACTCTAGGTCAGTTACATAGGTTATGCAACCCAAAAAAGTTCCTTTGATTTCAATGAACATACTAATAAATACCAATGCTCACCATACAAACAAGCAAGCAAAACAAGGTAACAGATCTAGACTGTAAAAACAAAAACAAATAAACTGATTTACTGATGGCAATAAAATAGTAATGTAACGCAAGTAAAAGTCTATATTCCATTTTATTAAACAACAATTGTACATACAAAGCTTGATCTGAATTCACACCAAAAACTAATGGTGATCTTCTAAAAACCTATTACTACAACAGCAGCTAGAACCATTCAGTATCACCATATTCTGCAAACATATACAAAAAAAAAAAAAGAAGAAAAACTATAACATACAACTCAGTTCCACGAACCTTACTTCAACCGAGGAAAAAAGCTACGGTTCTTCCCTCCACTGCACTTACCTTCCTTCGAAACTAATTATGGCCATTGCAGAGGTTTAAAAGAAAACAACGAAAAAAGTCGGTCTTAAAAGTAGTTACTCCCGCCCGAGCTCCCCATAGAGCTCGGGCGTTCACATACCATAAATTTGGCCGTGGTTTTGCCCATGAAATCGAGTATGTCGAAGCACTCGTGGAGATCTGAGTCATTTACCAACATCACCCATTCCTCTTCATCGTCGAGGTACTTTAGCTGAAAATGTTCCATCTGCAGTTTGAATCTCTTAGCAACTTCTTCGTAGAGCTGAGAGCACACTGAAGAACGGGCCAACTTAAACCTCACTGTATCTCCTTTGTAATTAGCTTTTACCGTAATTTTGTCCCCACTTTCACTAAACTGTGCCTTACGTTGAGATTTTCGAGGTTTCTCAAAGCTTTTGGAGCTCGAAGAGCTTCCTCCGTCTAGGGAAACTGATCCATGCCCATCTGATAGTACATTGTCTTCGATTTTCATTTCGTTTTCGTCGCAAGTATCCATGGAGCCTGAGAATTGATAGAGTTGAAATGAGATTTCAGATATTTCGGGGCTCATATTTTTAGTACAACTGTTACCTGATGATGCCCATCTTTCCCTGGAAAATAAAGAAGCTTGTGGGACTTGTGGAGAGGTTGTCCAAGGGATGGTGTTGAGGCTGGCGGGCTGTGAAGAGCTGACGTCTAATGCAGCTGAGTTTGATTGGCCCGAGGGTTCGATACCCTTCGAAGAATTTTCTCCCGCCCGATTTAGTCTGGGAAATGATACATCCTCGTTTTCGCTTTTAGCGGTGGGCATTCCAATGTTCATACGTGGTGAAGTTTGTGGACTTGGACTCGCTGTGTTGCTGCCCGAGTTTGCCCGGGTATAAAACTGTTGCCCGACTTTGCCCGAGCTCGTGGGCACAAACCCTACCATGGTTGAGTCGAGCTTTAGCCCTCCTTCAACGCCCTGAACAGAGTCGAGCACGCTTTGTATCTTCTGTAGAGAACGATTCACCTTGTTTATTTGACGAGATGGCCATCTTAAAATCCCGTATCTTCTGCATATTCTCTTGAGTGTGGTGGGGCACACTGTTGAAACAAAAATAGAAACAAATTTGAGATTTCGAAATGTTCAGATGATTGAATAAGTATGGTGGTTATGATATATACAGTACAACGTGTTTATAGAGGATCGTCTATTTATCTGCATGCTCATGTTGCATCTATGTAGTGATAGAAGAGACCCACATTTCAAAATTAGCAAACATTTTACTCACCGCCAATGGCTTTTGCAGCATCTTTAAGGCTCCCAGAAAAATGTTGCTGAAGTACGCTTAAACTTACATACTTCTCGGCCGTGCTTCGCCTATTCTCTGCATGCTTCTTTGATACAGCCATTCCCTATGACAATTATAGGAGATAGTTAATACCCTAGTAACTAGTAAAGGATGTATCTTTAGTATAGACTAGAGAAGTTTCTCTAAATTAGGAGAATTTACTGTAGCTCAAAGATATTATTCTTGTAACATTTTGATTTTTTTCATCCTTTCGCCTATTTTTAACTATCAATAAAGCACGATTTTCACATTCCAAATAGTTGAAGTAGAAGGATAAAATAGCTGGATATTCAAGAAATAGCAGTACGATAAATGCAAATGAGAAAAATACCTGTTCTTTACCATCAACATGTATCCCCTCCGTCCGTGATTTCGACAAATTAAAACGATCAGCAGAGTTCGATTTTCCACCGATAAGTGACTCTTCGAGATCCCTAGATGATGGAGTCGACGGAATATCTTGCAATTCGCCTCCTTGCAAGCTTTCCCCGAGATTTCCCATTCCCAGCAACTCAGCCTCTGAGACCGTTCTCAAACTCCTACAAATCCTCTGCATCGTACTCGAGAGATTATTAAGCAACAGTTGTTGTTCGGTGCTTCCTCTGATGTTCAAGGGAAGAAAGAACTCTAATATGTAATCACTGCTACCAGTGAAAGTACTTCTGAGCCTAATGGCAACAGCAGCAGATAAGCCGAATCTCCGAGCATGATGAACGAGGGGATACTCACTTATATCGTACTCTTTCACATCAGCATAAAAGAAGGGGTGAATCGATTGAAGCGCTTTACCAACAATACCTTGTCCTTCCTCGAGATAATGTTCAGCACATGCATGCACAAAACCATCCATAGTTTTGTCATTCACATAGCAAGCTGAAGATTCAAGGCACAGCAGACGTTTCTTATTTGCGCTGACGTTACGTTCCTGAGAGAGTACCTTGATCGATTCACAAGCACCCTTCTCCTCCATGTAACTACAAGCTATCCACGTTAGTGCAAGAGGTAACCGATGTGCATGGCAAACGACACGGAGAACATCAGCAATCTCAGCTAAAGCTGCCTTTTGATTTTCAGACAAACTCTGCAGATTAAATTTTCTTTTTGTTAATCGTTGTGAATATAAAATTGGGACAGTAAGAAACAATTGATAAACTTTCTCGTAAGAACCTGCTGATAAAGTCTTGGAGGTGATGTGCTCCTCAAATTCACAGCCTATAACATTCAGGGCATCAAGTTAGAACAGACATAGAAGTGTTTTACAGCAAACAAGATTGTCGCGGACATTATGAGCATGGTACAGTGAAATTACTAAAGAGAAGGGGGAAAATACTAGCGAAATATAACAATCAAATTCTACAATTCAAGAGAGTGAGGGAAAAAGTATAACAAACAAACAGGAGACAGAAATGAACCTCCAGCGCACGACAAACGTTTTGCATCTCAGAATCAAAATCTGACTTCTCTTTCATGGTAACGAGCTCGAGCACAGCACAACAGGACCTTTTAAGAGAATCATCCTCAAACACAGGCAAAGCAATAGACCCTCTAACTTGATGATTAACAGCATATTCTACCCGCGGGTACTCATCCCTGTTGTAGTAGATCACGTTTGAGGTCCACTCTGGGATCTTTGACGAAAAGACACGCCCGGGAAGCCCCAGGATGGAACCAGGTTTCGATTCTGCTGCAAAAGTAAATGATCTAGACACTTCACGATATCCAGAAAGTGTTTGGTCGAGCAAAAATGGTTGTTCAGAAGTGCTTAAGATGTATCGATCCCCATTTCTTATCGGAACCCAAACTTGTGCTAAAATACACCCACCAGATAAATGTTTAAAGTGATTCAACGCTCTCAGCATTCTCTCATCCAGTGATGGCATAAATGGCCTTGGAATTGTTCTTTTCTCAACATTAACAACTTTATTGTCTTCCTTTGAGCTCTCATCTCTAGTTTGAATGAAACCAACACCATCATCAGTAGAATTTGGTGCAGAATGAAAGCGACCGTTCATTTGTTGAGGCATCGACCTATTCCCAGTGATATTCAGATTGCTCATAACGTCCTCTTCCAAAAGTGATGCTCCTTGATTATATTGATCCATGAAGTTCAATCCATCAAAGGGTGAGAAACTCCCAGAAGCTGCAGTGAGAGGTGACATGGTTGAATATGGAAGCATCTGATCTGAGAAATTACTCGGGCTGCTGCACCATACAGCGTATTCATCGAAATCCATAACTTCTGTAGCATTATTAAGTGGTTCGTCCAGATTTGACACATTTACACCATCGCTGCATAAAGGTGATGTCATACCCTCTGTCTTGACCCCTGCATATGTTAAATGCCCGTTATTTTTTTTCACCAGAAGATAGTGGGTACTCCATACAATGTCGAAACCCAGCGCTATACCAAAGACAAAAGAAACAGATAGAATATTTTGTAGGATTTGAACTGAAAATAATGTTCATAATTGTTCTGATTTACAAAAAGCAGCTGGAAACCTGGGAATAAAACAAAAACTGAACAAAAAAAAAAAACAGCAAATTTTGGTCTCGGCCAATTAAAGCACTAACGTGTTGTCTACAGGCCATCTGAATGTATACTTCTCTCAATTTCTTTCTGAGCAAAATCCCATCAATTTTGCATCATATCTAACTAATCAATAAGGTTCGCAATCACTCAGTAACCGATTCCAAATTCCAAAACATCGCCCGACGAAGGACACACATACATAATCAATCATTCAGAAGTCAATCACCATACTCTCCTAGATTTCTCGTCATAGATAACCCTCCATAAGTTCTTACTGCACAACCTCTTTTGAACACTCAGCAGTTGGAATTTCCTACAGCTAATTCCTTATTTCATACCATCAATCTCTAGCAACTTCAATCAAACGAAAATTGCAATTAGCCAAACACTCATCACAACTGCTAAAGTCTCCCACAACTCATCCAAAAAAAAAAAGCAATCGAGTTCATTGCCTTGTTTACAGGAAACACAACAAAAAAAAGCTTAATAGATCTCTTAAGCTCGATCCCATAGCTCGTTTACCGCAGAAGAATATCAAAAGGGATGAATCCATCCATATCAAACAGTTCAAAGCAGCTCAAATTGTCCTTTTTTCCGTAAATTGAAGTAAGGTAACCACATAGAGAAAACTACAAAAAGGTAAGATTATATCTGTTCAAGATACAAAAAGAACGTAGCTACCTTAATCGAAGAGGCCTCAACTCAGCGACGGAAGTGAAGAAGAAAGAAGAAACAAGCTCGGCTGGCTATATATCGATTCCTTCTATAGCCAAAGGTGTCGTTTGGGAAGGTTTACTTTCTGTAATTTAATTACACATTTCGCCCCAAAACTATGAAAAGATTGCACTAATATATTTTTAGTCCAACCAACTATATTTTCCAGGCTAAAAAAAGTTATTTCATACATATTCATGTCATGTTCAGGATGATTACTTTATAAAAAGTAAAACAGCATAAGTTAATTTTTACTCCAACCAACTCTAATTTCTGTATATTTTTTTAAGGAAAATAATGTACTCACGAATGCATTATCATTTTTTTAACAACAAATACTTTATTTTAAAAGACAGTTGTAAATCATGAAAGTATATTCGTATTTAATAACGTCCTATAATAGATTCGTGGCAAAGTAAAGTGAGCCATAATAAATATTATAAAAACAGCGTTATCATCGTCATTAGCATCAAGTCAGATCAAACTGATATTTTAATGCTAAAACACATTATTTTATTTTATGATGTGAATAAGATCAAGTTGTGTTTTACTAATGATGATATTAACTATGCTCCTTAGTGTGCTTAGGTCACCTCTTTGACCAATAGGGAAAGTGCATACACGCATTAATCTAGAATATAACATGATAGGGGAAAGTACATACGCATTATTTAACAATGTAAAATATTATGTATCTTTTTTTTTTTTTTTGTTCGGATTAGATAAAATATATGTATCAATATATAAACTCCACACCACTCAATTAATTTCGTATGTCATTAATTATTACAATTTCACCGTCCAATTTCTCGATTTATTGCAGTTTAACCCTTCAACTAAACTACTAATCATTTAAAATTAATAATAACTTCTAAATATAAAATAAGAGTTAATTTTGTTTCAGCCCCACATAAGCAACTTTCATTTGGATTCAGCCCCAATTGCTTTAAATTTTAGTTTTAAACACCCATCTCAAGTTTGCCATAGAGTTAAGGACCCAAATGTGCTAAAAAGACCCACCGCCCTCATCTGTTGCGAAAATTTACAAAGAATGCAATCATCCCTCTCCTACGAACCATCAGCCCTAATTGCCATCTGTTGATTTATTACAACACCCAAACGCCTTGAAATCTCCAAAATCTTCGACGTTATTGAGCGGGAAAGGTAAAACCGAGCTCAATTTCTCATGGGTTCTCGTAACCAAGTAAAATTTCGATGTTATGTTGGAATAATGGTTCAAACTCAATTCGAAAATTTTGGTACAAACACGAGCGGAATCTTGACGTTTGTGCTCGAATAATGTGGATTCACACCAATTCGGATGTAGGTCCTAGTAATCGACACGAAATTACAACGAATCTAGCTGCGGCCTAATATCCGAACATTTTCAATTTCAGTAACAAATCACCTGATCTGGGTACCACTTTATGCTCGTTTGGAAACACTACCATAAAAAACTATACCAGATTCTTAACATTGACGAATAAATGTTGTCTCACTAATAACAAATCAGTTCAGTTAAAATGTCACTTTATCTAGGTACCACTTTTTACTATTTTGGAACCCTACTCTAAAAACAGTAACGAATTCCTAACATTGAGGAATAAAAGTTGCATCATTTATAACATATAACGAGAAGACAATAACGATCTGTTTCTTATAATAACTACATGCAACTAATACAAAATAGGGCATCAAAAGGAAGATAAAAAATTCGTACGACACCCAAAACTCTCTGAAATCACACTAATCTTCAACGTTAGTAATCGGAAAAAGGTAAAACCGATCTCAATTTCTCATGGGTCCTCATAAACAAGGAAAATTTTCGATGTTATGTTGGAATAATGCTTCAAACCCAATTCAAAAATTTGGTAAAAAACTAGTGAAATCTCGATTTTTATGCTCGAATAATGTGGATTCACACCAATTCAGGTGTTGGTCTTACTAATCGACAATCGATGATAGTCATGGAATAACGACGAATTTTGAGGCGACCTAAGATCGAAACATTTTCAATTTCTGTAACAGATCTTTCTACTTTATTGGCGACCTAAGATCAAATGTTGATGTTATTATTTTGATAATGGAACTACGAAGAATTTTGATGGGAAATATTGGAACGTCTGTCAATTAAAAAACTGGTTGGTAACACTTCATTTATTCTGAGTAACAATTCATGCATTCTAGGTAACACATCACTAAGAACATTCTAGAAGGTTCTAGATTGTCAGAGATATTAATAGTACAATAACTTAATATTACCACATTGCCTGCAAATAGTACCACATGTCTGATAAAAAATAACAATAAACAAAGGTTATAACACATTTGTAGCTACAAGAACCACAAAATAGCTAATAAATACCACATTACTATTTCGATTGATTTCATTCATAAATTCATTTCCTTGGAATGTATAAGATTGACGTTAATGAAAATAGATGATATGATGAAGCTAAATGACAAAATTTCATTAAAAGTCACGTTTTGCGAATGTTGATATCAATATGTGGAAGTTGTGATCAAAAGTCATGTAAACACATAACTCTTCATTCACAAAATATACTAGTATCTCTTTGATGATACATAACGTTGTGAATTCCATCACAAACGTATTCAAAGTTCAACATTAAAGCACGAACAACATTTAATAGACCATAAACTCAACATTCGAGACCTCAAACTAAACAATCTAAGCAAAATGGATTTTTGAGCGTAATTAATGAAATGTTTTAGAATATTACCACATTACCTGAAAATAATACCAGATGCCTGATATAAAGAAACAATACCAACCAAATTTATGACACATTGTTTGTTACAGATACCACATAATACGCTTTTCAGTATAACATCATTAATTAGACTTATTTTGTTCGTAAATTCACTTTTTCCCGAATGTATAAGATTTATGTTCATGTAAGTATGTGATTTTACGAAGTTAACAAACCAAATTCCCTTAAAGACATGTTATGCGATGTTGATATCAATATGTGAAAGTTGAGATAAAAAGTCAAGTAAACACATAGCTCTTCTTTCACAAATATACTAGTATCTCTTTTGATGAGAAATAACGTTATAAATTCCATCACAACGTATTCAAAGTTCAACATTAGAGCATGAACAACATTTAATAGACCATAAACTAAAATTCGAGACCTCAAGCCCTAAACAATGGAAGAAAAATGGATTTGTGAGCGAAATTAATGATAGTAGTAGTGTGGTATGGAAAACCTATTATGCAGTATCAATATCTACAATAGTGTTAGAAATTGGATTTGTATTGTTCTTTTATATCGAACATTTGGTATTATTGGCGAGTAATGTGGTAATATCCCTTGACAATATAGAACATTCCGGATAATGCAATTCCCGCCTAAGTTATTGAGATCCCGCCTAAATTATTGAAATCCCACCTAAAGTGGATAACGCAAGTTACACCAAGAATAACAATTAATAACTTACTGGTACCACTTTCTTGTTTCGGAAAATTAGGCAAAACCGACGATTGTATTTAAATTTCGACAACCATGAGCAACGAACAATAGAGCCAGTACTGTGCTTCAACGACTTATCAGGTTATGGGACTCTCGAACTTGTACGAAATATCTTCAATTTCGATCGAATCGGGATTCGATTTTTACCGTGTTTTAATTATTTGCGTCAAAAGAATTCGAGAAATTTACCCGTAAAATCGAACATTCGAGACCTGAATAACAAGATAAACCATCTAGGACATACCCAACTTGGTTTGGTGCAGGTCGTGCAGATGAAAACAATATATACGATCGATTGTTTCGATCGAGTACCCACTGTTACGGTGATACCAGATATTTGGCAAAGGGTACCAAATCCAGCTTAATCGAACCGTTTAATCTAGTATATACACCATATGCTAGCTTACCAATACCAGTTAACTGTATTACGGTGACTGATACCTGACAATACATACCACGTTTCAGGAACAGTTGTTTAGGCAACAATCGGCGATTATAAATTTCGGCAAACCATGAGCGACGAAAGATAGAGCCAGTACTGTGATTCAGCGAATTGTTCTATGGGTTTCTCGAATTTGTACAAAATATCTTCAATTTCGACCGAATCGGGATTTGATTATCACCATGTTTTAATTCTTTGCGTCAAAAGAATTCAAAAATTTACCCGTAAAATCGAACATGTTTGACCTGAATAACATGATAAACCGTCAAGGACACATCCAACTTGGTTTGGTGCAGGACGTGCGTTCGTGCAGATGGAAATAATATATACGATTGATTGTTTCGATCGAATTTCCACGGTTGTAATGATACCAGATAATTGGCATTCGGTACCAAATCCAGCTTAAAGATAGCTTTAAATCAGTATATATACCATATGCCAGCTCACAAATACCAGTTAACTATTTCCGGGTAACAGATGCATGACGATCCATACCACGTTTCGAAAACAGATGTTTAGCCAACAATACGATGATTTTAAGTTTCGGCAAACCACGAGCGACGAACAATAGAGCCAATACTGTGTTTCAAAGATTTGTTCAGGTTATGGGTCTCTAGAATTTGTACAAAATATCTTCAATTTCGACCGAATCGGGATTCAATTTCATCGTGTTTTTGTTATTTGCGTCAAAAGAGTTCGAAGAATATACCTATAAAATCGAACATTCTGAGACCTGAATATCAAAATAAACACTCATGGATAGATCGAGTTTCGTTTTCGAGGATCGTTCGAACGAAAATAGAAATCTGCGAGATTTTTTTATCGTAAAAAAGTGGTTAACAATGGTAACAGAAAACTGTTCTGGATACCACTTGTTATACAGCTTTTGTAGGGGTATTTCGGTCAGATCAGTTTTTTTGTCCTTTTCTCTAACTTTGAAAGATATCGGGTCCTTTATACTGAAATTATTACTGACAGGGGCTGAATTCTATTATGAAACTTAAAAAAGGGCTGATTCTTAAAAGCCCCATAAAATAATTTTATATGCTGATATATTATTCCATGTTAAGTGTGATTAGTTTATATCGATATAAATTAATCCCATCTTCTGATTGCTTACGCGAAAATTGAGACCACTAACTAAGCATCATTTTATATTTAAATCACATGAAAGTTGAAACCAATCATAATATGCCTAGAAAACAATTTGAGCCTACCCATTGATTATTTAGTTGAACTAATTTCATGACTACTTTTAGGACGACAAGGTATTTAGGAAACAAGTTTACTTCCCATAACTAAATCTGCAATTTCGCATGGCTACTTTTAATTTGTGTATATATATATAGAATATTATATATGACAAAAAAAATGAGGTTTTACAATTCAGGCCCCTTCATAGTTTAAACGCAGACCTCTGTGAGAAAATTCATTGTTCTTCTGTACCATTTCATTGTTCTGCGATACCACTTCATTGTTCTTCTGTACCACTTCATTGTTCTGCAGTACCATATCATGTTCTTTCAGTACCACTTCATTGTTCTGAAATAACACAAAACGATCATCCAATACCAGTTCATATATACTTTATAACACCTGTGTAAATCTAGATCATTCATTATCTCTAAATTTTATATAAAAAAAAAAAAGAAGGATCCTCTAAACAAAAGTTTTTTGTGACAGGATCTAAAACCTATTTTAAAACCTATTTTGGGGCATAGACACATAATTACACCAAGAAATAAAATTCCTTCCAAAGCAATGATAAGACTAGGATTTTCAGCATTTATAATGATTACGTCAATGAGTTCAATTATTTCTCATGGGACTAAAATGTCAGTGACAACGATGTAATAACTAAAGAGAATAATTAATTAATTTACCCAAAGTACATATAAAAAGGCAACGAAAAAATATGGCATTTGTACACGCGGCACTTGAAAAGCGAGTTCACAAGAGTTGCCTACTTTGATACAAGGAATCTTCAGGCGCAGGGAGCCATTAGATTCCGTAGTGATGAAATATCTTCTTTATTTTTTTTAATGCAACAAAAAGGAAATAAAAATTGATTATGAAAAACTCTACGTAGTCCCACAAAGAATATGACTTTTATTCCACTTGTATCTCATCGAAATTGTTTGTCTATGTGAATTTGGAAGGAGATGGATCATACTATTTAAATTCAGATTCAATCCAGACTAAATTAAATTAGAACGTAAAAAAAGGTACTATTGCTAGGAAAAAAAATCTAAAACCCGTAAATTTGATGTCTATATGGACAAGAAAGGGTCATGAGATTAGTCTCGGAGAAAGTCAAATGTCGTCCTATAGCTTTACAAATTGTCTTAAGATTTGATTTAGAACGAACGTAATTAGATTGTGAGAACTGGGATCGCCATTACGTGCGATACATTTTGTCGAAAAAAAATATGACCGATGTCTTGTCTATATTTGTGTCATATTTAATCGCTTGTTACTTGAAAATAGATCGGTACCAATGATGTCATTTATTATTTTTTTACTATGCATATAGTATACTCCATGCTGATGTCCCTCCGATTTTATTTACATGTCGTTTAAGGTTTTTTCACTTATATTAAGAATAAAATGTCTAATATACCCCAAATTAATTGCTTAAGCCTATTTAATAAATATTTGTATTGAAATCTGTAAAACGACATCTAATTAGAAACAAAATTAGAGAGCTAAAACGACGTGTAAATAAAATCCCGAGGGAGTATGTTTATTTATAGAGATATGAGCTGGTTGTTGGTGGAAGTGAGACACGTGGATGACGCCATCTTCGCGCAAATCTTTGGGCACTTTGAATCTTAAACTTCGTTTAATGTCTCTTATTTAAAATCACGGATTGGATCTATTATGACAACTAGCATAGGTAGCAGGGTGTGCAAATATATGAATTTATTTTATATTTTGCACATTTTTGTTAATAAAGTAGTTTAAAAATTTTGATTTACGGATAAATGTGTATAAGTAAAAATATTAAGGATAAATGTGTAATATGACAATCAAGGTTAAAATTGTAAATAATCATTCACTAAATTGACAGATCAAATGTGACAGTTTATAACTACCCTACACTCTTTGTATAATACTAGTATGTGTAGTACACCCAATGTGTGTTCAAATATATCAGATTATTTTATATTTTGCACATTTTTTATTAACAAAGTAGCTTAAAAAATAAAATTATGATTTACAAAATAAATGTGTAATAAATAAAAATATTAAGGATAAAATTATAATTTGACAATCAAGGGTAAAATTGTAATAATCATTTATAAATTGACAGAGCAAATATGCCGGTTTTTAGCCATCATAGCTTCTTTATATAATAGTACTAGTTTTTTGCCCGTGCATTGCAGGGATCATAATTAGCTATATCAATTTTAAGTCGATTATACAAATTAATTAACCATTTATAATTAACTAATTAAAGAATCCATTTTTGATAGAACATGAGTGGTTAGTTTTTTTAGAAAGTGGGGTATGTGGTGGTTTTATCAACGTCTTAAAATAATTAATTAAAAGAATTTAATGGACATGACAATTTATAATTAACTAATTAAAGAATCCATTTTTAATATAACATGAGTGGTTAGTTTGTTTAGAAAGTGGGGTGTGGGTGGTTTTATCAACGTCTTAAGAAATAATTAATAAAAGAATTTAATGGACATCACACGTGTTAACACTCACAAGAAAACTATAATATATATATATATATATATTTAAGATAATTTAAGATAATTAATTAAGAAATGTCTTTTGTGTTTTAGGGGGTGATGATAATTAACTGAAACCAAATAAATAAAATCATATTTAAGTCAAACGAAGCCCTATTTCGACGACCCATAAAACCAGCCCGACGGGCCACCAAGGTCGAGGCCCAATTTCCAAACCCAAGCAAATGGGCCCTATAATTTACTTTTTTTAGTAAAATGTAAGGAGGACTCGTATATTTATTCCACAATCTCCTATCTAGAGCAGTCAATTTGGCCCGTGGCCCGCCCCGCCCTCCAAAATGGGCGGGCTGGGCTGCATTATTTAAGGCCTGCGAGGGCCAGCCCGCGCGGGCCGCGGGCTTGGCAGGGCGGGCTAGCCCGCGGGCTGGCCTGTCATAATTCTACTAATATACAATATATATATATATATATATTATATATAAAATAAATATTAAATATAGAAAATAATATTAAATTAGTTAGAAAATTTAATTAATGATTCATTAATTATGTCTAATTAATAACACATTTATTATCAAATACATAATTAAATACATATTTATCCATAATTGTTTAATAAATACCATAATTAATTAAAATTATTAGTAAATTTAATTTTTAAAGTAAAATAAAATTAAAAATATACATATACTTGGCGGGCGGGCCTGGCCCGACAGGCCCGCGGCCCGCCCCGTGCCGGTACCCCATTTCTTAGGCTTGCCACGCCAGGTGGCGGGCTTTGGCGGGCGGCGGGCCAACCCGGCCCGCCATATTGACAGCACTACTCCTATCCAACGGAACATCATTGTCGCTATGGAACAATGTCCCAGGCGCCTGTATACTATTTAAGTAAATAAAGACTATGATAATTAATGAGTTCAAATTTGAATTCTAATCAATCTTGGTCTTACAAATTTTTCTTACACGGCTTTTTAGGGATTGATTCTATCCTGCACATATGGGAAAGTCAATCCAACTCTGTTAAATATTCGATACATCATTAAAAAAATTCAATTTCGACACGTCGAAAATCTCACGGAGCTTTTCATATGGGTAGGGAAGAAAAAATTTCTCCTTTGTTACGTCGCAAAGGGGGAAAATGTGTTGAGATATTGTATCAATGATCGGCGGGGAATAAAAATATAATAGATTGTTAGTTACATACGTTATGATCAGAAGAATATCAAGCAATTATAGCAACTCATTTTTTCTTTTCAAGAAGAAAAGGGGCTTCTGCAAAGCCAAGTACGTATAAAAACTCCTTTCTTTGGAGCCACCAATTCAATCAATATATGTTTTGCTACAGTAGCATATGAATAACAACATTTCACATACCGTATGTTTGCGCCGAGTTCTTTGGGTCACGATGTAATGAAGCCGAAAAAACAAAAATCGCCTGCCATAGATGCAAAAATCTTATTAACTAACAAAAGTATACGCATGTGCGTGTGTGTGTGTATTGTGTGCGTGAGTAAATAAGGTTCGTCGATAGTACACTAAGGGAAATGCAGCTCTAAATAGGAAGAAGTGGTTTTCTTTCATCAGATTCCACACGGTGGCTAGCCTGGAGAAAGCGACAAATCAATAAAAATGTAAGTGCGCTTTCTTTCCATGTATGTTCTGCTGTAAAGAGATGTGAAAAAAATGAATCAGTACGTCTTCGTTAGCTCCAGCCGCCATATTTATGAAGGACGAATCCCTAACCCTGAGATGAGGGAGAGTTAAAAAAGAAGTCATTCATGTAAGAAATGGTAGATACGAAAAAAAAAGGCGCACCTTTGTTTGTTCGGAACGTCGACCATCTCAAGCATTCCATTACGTTGGTCGTCCTTGGCTTTCGATAGAGGTGAAAAGAACTTCAAGTAGATACATGGGTTTGTTCATAATACGTTCGTAGAATAAGCGCTTGTTGCAAGTAAAAACTATTTGTTATATTGACACGTATTACCTGATGCATTGAGATGAAGACTATTGAAATTCCCAGCAAGAAGTTTACGGTCAACGTATGACCAAACAAAACGGCAGATGTTATCCCTGTGAATATGGTGGCTACAGTTGACGAGTACTTCTTTAAGATTGTATCTGGAGAAATATAACGAACGGTTTGAGCTTAGTTGTCGTCAAAACACATACAAGGAGACCAAATATAGTGATAGAGCTACTTTTATGGCAGAAAAATGATGTTACAAAATTTTGTGAGATGTGCTTTCGAGTGGCGAAAGCTGCTATGGCGTTACTCACCAGCGTACTTGAAGAAAAACGAGGAGAGAATACCCTGTGCAGCATTGTTACAAATCAGAATCATCGTTGCTTTTGAGTGTCCTTCCAATATGTCGAAGCTACTTGGACCTGCAACGCACGAAAGTGGTATTCGTTAAGCTAATTATTTTACGGTAAGTCCAATTCAAATGGCAAGTCCAGTTCAACTCTTATGGTAGAGAGAAGCATTTTGGGCTCTCAGCTAATACCTTTAAAAATGGCAGATCCAAGAATTCCAAGAAAGTTGAATATAGCTCCATATCCATACAAAAATAAGTTCTGCAGATAGATATCATCAGAGTTGGGTCGAAATAAGAGTTAGAATTGACTCCATATGTTAATGTTACTACAAATTGTGAGAAGACACATTTGTGAGAAAATAGAAAGTAAATTATGATCCAGGAGAAACACAGCGACCGATATCATTGACCTCTAAGGTGTCAACAGTAAATAACAACATTAAGTGAATGCCATCCATAAACCCATTCAGCACCATGTATGTATTCTTACACAGAATGAGAAGTAACCTGAAGATAAATGCTTGTATCGTATTGGCTTTTCAAGGCATATTCATTGAACACCGACGCCATAGAAGGAACAGTAACCTGCATGGCAATAATACACAGTTAAGCCACACAGACTTAGAAAGAATAAAATGCTTGTGTAAGCAACCAAACTATATTAATGGAACTGAAACACTCACAAATATAAATGTGTATATATAGGCACCAGTTGTAACTGGAAGTCCTAAAGCACTAGAACCCTCGGGCATTGACTTAAGTTGATTGATGCTGATCCCAATAAGCAATAATGCAAGAGCCTCCCACTGTAATAAAGATAAGCATCAGTATAGAACATCATTTCATGTTACTTACTCCATTGGCTCATCATGTGACCTATCTGTGTTTCATGCTAATACAACAAAGAAGCGGCCCTTTCTCAATATGGAGGTTTTATTTGTATAATCACGGTACTTACCTGAATTATTGAAAAACGACGTTTCATGATTATCTTAAGGAGTACAGCGATGACCAGAACCTGCATCAGTTGAGAATAATAAAAAACTGATTGACCAGGAACTATCCATCAAAGAAGCTCAACAGTCCTGCTCCGTGTGCCTTTTTAACAAACATAAGCATATTCCTTGAAAAAGACTGTTAGTCCCACCCAAGTCAATGAATTATCTATAGTAGGTGCAAAAACTTTGAGACAACAATAATCAACAGAGACCATGCTTAGGTGGAGCATGCTTGCCATATGGTTAACAATATATAAAAAGAAAACTCTGCAGAAGCAAGAAAGAGCATAATCAAGCATACCTTAAGATTGCTCAACATTTTAACTGTTGCAGGGTTGAAATATAGCTGGTCAAAAATGAATTAGATTGAATCAGGTGAGAAGGTAACAAACTTCTATTGTACAAATGAGATAGAGACAAGGAGCGGCTATTAACTAGAGAAGGCCTTCTAAGGAGACATAATTGAGTTTTGACTGTGTCAAAGTACAGTTAACAAATTGGGAAATGTAGACCTCAATGATCAGGGATCACTTTTTCTGCAAACAAATTAATGTCCCAATGGCATATCACAAAACATAAAAAGGCTGAATTCATTGTCCCTAAGGAGAAGAAAATAAACATTCAAATTGTAATATTTGTCAAAGAGATGGAACCTAAATGGCCATTATAATTTATTTGACAAAACATAGGGTAATGAGCCACAGGTCAGAACAGCAGATTTTGTGACCTAGTAAATGCAATCATAAAAAAGAAAACCCAAAGGGAGACATTGTCCGCATGAAACTAAGACAAGAAAACACATTCTAGTGTAGGCTCATTGGAGCAAGCAAGTTTATGCTAATGACAAATAGAATCCAAGACGCTTGCTCATATGATGCTATCTAATCTAATGCAACGTCTATATTATAGAACCATTTGTATCAGTGATATTAATGAGGTAAATGTATATCAAGATATCCTTTAAGCCCTAAATACAACCATGACAAATTGTTTCTCCAAGCTAAGTTCTCATTTCAATTAAAAATCGCATTGTTCTGCGTAATTTCTTAGTTCCCGCATATCTAACCCCCTTGTACGGTTGTACCGAAACATTAGGGGTATAAAAGGGCAAGGGGCCACCAAAAATCAACTGCTCGGAATAGAATAAAAAGATGCCCAACACTAGAAGGAAAAAAAAAAAACCAAAAGTATACCTGCATAATGAACTTCAGGTAGTTATTAATAGCATAAAGAAGGGCCGGAACAGCAAGGAGCACATTGCTACGAGCAGCCTGCGATGTCATGAAGTTCATCTAATTAACAGTAATACCCAACTGAAGAAAATGACATCAGAGATTGTTACTGTTGAAGTATACAAACCAGTTACAGAAAGTGGGGAAAATATAAATCATGTTAAGAGAGCAACATTTCATGTATATGTCGCAGACATAGTGGCATGGTTGAGAAACCATCCTATAGAAATAGATCCATGATCAGCATCATGATTATAGTACGATGAAATGACTAGAGAGACCAGAAAACTTGAAATATGAAAAGTAATTGAACCTGAATAAATGTGGAAACTGAGAGGAGCGGCTTTTCACCAGGCTTCTGCCGCCTACCCTGCAGAAAGCATTGAGATCTAAATATCAAATGGCAAAGACACAAGAAATATGGGAGCATGTACATTATGCCTATGCTAATTGAGCATATTCTAGGCTGTTTGAAGTATAAATAATAAGTTATGCTGCGACACAAATTTGACAATTCCTGGATTCTCAAAGTGCAATAACACAAGATAAAGACAATACATTTAAAACATCACGCAACAGTCAAAAGACATAATCCTCAAAGTGCACTTTTTCGAGGCAAAATATTAAACATCGACGTTCAACTTGATTTGATTTAACTAGATGTTTTAATTTTATGATTTCAATGTATTTATATATCTTATGATTCAATATTATAAAATGGTTTAAGAAGGAAAAGGAACACAGGCATGACAAAGAAACAAATCAACGAAAAGTTAAAAGAAAAAATAACAAATTATACTAATAGATACGATTGGCTAAAATATAAACAACAAAACTTTAAATATCTTACCTATAAAACAAAGCATAACGAATTTTCTGTCAGTCCAAATTAAGATTTTTATAAATTCACAGAAGAGAAATTTACCTGGATTATAAGCATCACTATTGCAAAGATGACCTTTGCGACTTCAGTTAAAAAGTTGACACTAATTGGGCTAAACTTGAAGCGCCCATCCACCTTTGACATATAGACCAATATAGGCTGGAAAACAGGGAGAACGAGCAGTCACTAAATCATGAAGATATCGAGTAGCAAAGGGTGTCCAAGTGGAACTAGAATCTAAAACGAATCTAGGGTACCTGAAATCCAACAAGGATACAGTCCCCGCCGACTAATAAGAAATTAAGAGCCCTTTGCTTGGACGAAACTGTACTACGATGACTATCATAAGCTCTTGAAATCGACTTCGTCGATGGAGAAACTAGCTTGGAATGACAGACACTGCACTCCATCATCCCGTTCTTCATAAAACCAAAGTCCAAAGCACCCTTCTTGGCCTTTTATCGATGGAAGGAAAAACGAAAACCAATATCAAACATGTAACCAAGTTGCATAGCCAGCGACCGTTAGTGTTCTTAAAAGAATGAATCTCAGCACTTTGAAACAGTCACAAAATCAACGTCGTCAAGATCCAAAACTAAATCAAGCTATAAAATTACGTGTATTGAGGTAAAGATCCAGATTTGATAACCCGATTTCAGCATTGCGATACAGTCACCGATCGACCAAAATTGAGATTTCATACCGGGCAACATCTGGCATACATGCATAAAAATTTGAACACGAACCTTTGATAATCACTTCAAGTACGACGTCGATCTGGTCCGAGCAATCAAGGTTGAGCTGATCTAATGGCGAATTGATGATCTATTGTGGAGAGACTAGCTTAAGACGCCCAAATTTTTTTATATGGGTTCAAATCCAATGCGTGTGATTTACTGCTTTTTTTTTTTTTTTTATTACTATTGAGGGGAGAACATGATTCAGATTTCAGAATTAACAATTTAGTGATCTTGACTATTGCTGGTGGGTCCAAAATACCACGTCAAATATTTATTTATTTTTTTTTTTCAATTTCAGACATTTGTACTAATATATTCAAGTAATTCAAGCGAAACATCGAATCAATTGACATCCACATGAAAATGCTCGGTCACTTTACATATATCCTTTGAGCTTCAAATTTAAATTTAGTATATAAATATATTAATTTCCCAAGTTCGTCTTACTTTTCAATGTGATGACCGGTCAAACCCGATTATGATGGGTAGTCAAATAATGAAATAACTGTTGTGAATGAAATTAGTCCCAAGAGGTATATTTAAAAAGCTGTACTAGTTAAGCAAAAGGTATATATGAGTTCATTTATACAAAGATGCATTTCTTCATGAATAGACAGACACATGCAAAAGGGCAATTCTCTTGATAATGAAAACATACACCTATAAATACCCCACATGAGTTAGCATTAAAAATTATTCAAAAAGCATTAAAAAAATTCTCTACATTTCACTCATAGCATTCGTGTTCTTGTTAGTCCCAAAGCAAGAGTATTTGTTCGCCGAAGTTCGGCATATTTGAGATACCGCTATATTCCAAACGTAAGTCGTTGTATCTCGGATGCATTACCGTAAACCGTGGGTATTAGCAGGGTAATTTCGTCTTCAAGAGAGAGCGTATCACGTGCCTCGACTTATAATTCTTTTCGCATCGTTCGCTGAGATTTATTTCTACTTTCCCTCGAAGATAAAAGCGCGCTGACCGACGGAAATAACAATAACAAGCGACTCTAAGAGGGTAATTGCTAATTTTCATTATCTAATAACTAAATTACCTGATAAATATACTTTGATTCTTTTGTTTTTCATACTCTATTCATGATTACTAACCATAAATGCATAAATAGAAACTTATACTGTATTGCAATATAAAATATTAATCCCTTATTCCCGCTAATTTTATCACAATTTTCCATTTCGGTCGTCCCAACAATTTTATCACATTTCCTTATTTAACAAAAAACTGTCATAAACAGTCAATATAATAATATTAAATATTCTTAAAGATGTGTTAAAATATACACTTCTTTACCTTTTCATTGTACTATATTATTATAATAATGTCACCTCAATTTGCGTGCCCAACAACTTATGTGATAAAGTTGCTGGAACGGAGGGAGTAATAAACTTGTTTTTTTTCAATGTCCATAAATCGCAAGATCCATAATTCAAAATGAGTGAAATAGTGTTTTGGGGCATTTACGTTTCAGGCCCCCATTTAAATTTCAATTAGAGTTCAGACCCCTGTCAGAAAATTCATAGTTTTAAGGGCCCAATTTTTTCAGAAACACTTCATGATTCCATACCATTTCATGGGTCTGCGATAACACTTCACGGATCTGTAGTGACACTTCACGCATCTGTGGGACCACTTCATGATCTGTGATAACACTTCATGGATCTATGGTAACACATGAGTCATTTTGTCTAAATGCAACTTAAATTGGATCTTTATCTACAAATGAAATTTACATGGGTCCTTATCTCTAATTGGAAATATAATTGAGCCTGACTCGTAATTTACAATATTTGGCATTTTAAATCTGTCAGAAACTAATATTATTCCTTTCATAAAATCGAAAATAAAAGGGAATTGCTATTCACCGCCCCATTTTTCCTAGTTACCGCCCCCTAAAGGGCTTGAAAATGACCTTTTTGCCCTTATAATATTTAAATTAATTTAAAAAGAAAAAACTAACTAAATATATAATTCTGGTACGAAATACTGAAAACTACATACACAAATAAATTCGAACGATCGATCGATACGGAAAAAAATCGATTTAACATTTTAGGACAATCGATATTTTCGGTCCTGCAGTGCGCGGGCCGAACGAAATTTTCAGCCGGGCTGTGTGCTAGCCGATCGACATTTTCGGCTCGCACAGGCCCGACCGAAAATATACTTCGGCCCGCACAGGCCCAGCCGAAATTGTACTTCGGCCCGCACAGGCCCGGCCGAAATCTCAGTTCGGCCCACACGGGCCCGGCCGAAATCTCAATTCGGCCCGCACAGGCCCGGCCGAAATTTCAGTTCGGCCCGTGCACAGCCGTTCGATCGTATTTTTATTTTGGGGTCGATGCGCTCCGAATCAGGCCAAACGTAAAATATAAAAGTTGTAGATAATCAAATTGGCTATAGGAATTTGAATCAGGGTCGTCCGATTTGTAAATCAAAAGTTATTGTCAAAATCGAGTAGACTGCCAGTTTCGGCCGATTCCACTTGGACAGCAACCCTAAGGTAGAATCGGGCGAATTTTTTAGGCCAATGGACTTCGAATCAGGCCACCATTAAAACACAAAAGTTATATATCAGGCCGATGGGCGAATTAAGTTGGCTTTTCATAGGAACTTGAATCAGAGTCGTCCGATTTGTGAATCAAAAGTTATGCTCAAAATCGTGCAATCTGCCAGTGGAAATCGATCGAAACTGGCAGTCTGTACGATTTTGACAATAACTTCCGATTTACAAATCGGATGACCCTGATTCAAATTACTATGGAAAGCCAATTTGATTATCTACAACTTTTATGTTTTATGTTTGGCCCGATTCGGAGCGCATCGACCCCAAAATTGTACCCAAAATTGAACTTCGGGTGCTGTGTCAGGGCCGATCAGTATTTTCGACCATGCAGTGTACGGGCCGAACTCAGATTTTGGCCGCGCCTGTGCGGGCCGAAATCAGATTTCGGCCCGGGCCGAATTGAAATTTCGGCCAAGCAGTGTCCGGGCCGAAAATATCGATCGGCCCGCGCACAGTCCGGCCGAAAATATCGTTCGGCCCGTGCACTGCAGGGCCGAAAATATCGATCGATCGGTACTAGAATGTTAAATCGAAATTTTTTTTCCCGTATCGATCGATCGTTCAAATTTATTTGTATATGTAGTTTTCAGTATTTCGCACCAGAATTATATATTTAGTTAGTTTTTTCTTTTTAAATTAATTTAAATATCATAAGGGCAAGATCGTCTTTTTACAGTCCTTTAGGGGGCGGTGACTAGGAAAAAGGGGGCGGTGAATAGTAATTCATAAAATAAAATTATATATATATATATATATTCTTTTACTAATTTTTCGGCTCATGAGCAGCAGAAGTAGGCAAAGTCGACTTCAATAGAGGTTGCAGAGCCTTCACAACAATGCTCATATTCGGCCGAAACTCCGCTTCGTATTGCACGCAAAGCGCCGCAACAGCTGCCAACTGAATAACAAACATATCACCCAATAACGAAGAGAGAGAGAGAGAGAGAGAGAGAGAGAGAGAGCCTTGGGGAGTCCTTTGGGAGGATACTCTCCATTAAGTTTTGTGTCGACGCATTGGCTCACTTTATCCTCGCTCAGCCTCGGAGTGGCCTGAAGAAAACACCAGCATTGCATTAATCAAATCGCTTTTTATTACAGTCGAAAGATTCGTTGGCCAATTCAAAGCCCAAGGCCCGAGCGGGACCCACCCACGTGACGAGGCTTTGCTGCCCGCGGGGCATGGTGTGGTCCACGGGCTTCCTTCCCGTCAAAAGCTCGAGAAGAACGACGCCAAAGCTGTATACGTCGCTCTTCTGTGTCAACTGCCCAGTCATCGCATATCTGCAAAAAAGTGTTCCCAAGAATGTTTCCCGACGAATATGCTACGAGCCACGGTTTTACTTTGATTGCAATCCACCAAAGAAAAATAACGCTTAGCCACTCTCTTCGTCCCGTAAGTTGGGGGTTGGCACTTTCAGGACACTTAGCTTACGAGGTCGCAATTTAAGGACGTTGACTTTTCATGTCGAAGCAACTTAAGGACGAAATGCGTCACTTAACTGCTTCATTTCTTAAAATTAAGCGTTCGTATATTGCAACCCCATAAATTTACGAGACTGAAAAAAAGCAGCCGAGCCAAATAAAGACAGTAACTTACTCCGGAGCGTGATAGCCGAAGGTTCCGAGAACTCGAGTAGACTGAAGGCGGGCGACCATGTCGGGCGTCTGGTTTGAGAGGTTGAAATCGGCGACCTTCGCTCTGTAGCCTTCGAACAGAAGAAGGTTGCTCGATCTTATGTCCTTGTGAACGACGGACGGCTTAACGTCCTCGTGCAGATACTCTAACCCTCGGGCGGCGTCGACGGCGATTCTAACCCTTTGCGTCCATGTGAGTGTGGGGCCCGGTTGTGCACCATGTACACCTTTCCTTCCTTGATATATGAATCGTGCATTTTTCAAAAAAATGTGCATGCATAAGAGTCATAGAATAATTTAAATCCTAGCTATTTTTATTTCCGTAGATGGATGGTCAATGGGGTTTTGCTTCAAAAACGTTTTTTTTGGCTTGCATCTGATACCATATATATTTTTATTGTTGATAACCTCACTCAACAGACTATGGGCTTGCGCTGCGCACTCTGTGGAAGAGTCTTAGGCCTGACCACTGATTGGGTTGTGCCCTTGGACTATCAGATACCACATTGAATGATCGTTTCTCTATAAGCTTAAAATTTGAGAGAACTTCTATCAATTTATCATAATCACTGAATTAAGATTACTTGTGTACCGTGTAAAACATCGTGAAGGGATCCCATGGTAGCAAATTCGTAAGCCAAGGCACGAAGGTTGCCTTCTACGTAGTAACCGAGCAGTTCAACGAGGTTCTCGTGTTTAAGCCTCGAGAACATGGAAAGCTAACACAAGAGAGAGATAATCAGCCACGCTTTTACCTGAAAATGAATCAACGAAAAAAAATGGGGATTTCTTACCTGAGTCAAGAATTCGACATTTGAAAAGGGCTCGGGCGATACGTCGAGCTTCTTGACAGCAACTTCTTTCCCATTTCCCAACTGAGCAAAGTATACTCTACCGTACGATCCTTCGCCGATTAATGCCTTCGACCCAAAATTGTCGGTTTTGGCTTTCAGCTCCTCTAAAGATAGAGAAGGAACCTCGATAGTTTGTACTGACTTCTGAACCTCGGGTTTTTCTGGCGTTGAAGCCTTGGGGCTCGCTCGGTATGCTGATTGGTGCACATGAAAGAAGAAGGGAAAGGTCACCACCCATTTAATGAAGGTTACCTTTGAAATATTTCGATATTGATACGAGAATTTAGATAAATGTGGCAAGTTCATATCCTTCTGTCAGAATTAAGGCATTGTAGTAGCAGAAAGAACACGACCTCAAGTAATAACAGAATGACTATCTCCCCTATTGTCATTCAAAAACAAGTACATATGAATATAAGATCCTTAAAAGATTATTGCACACAATACCGCATGTTAGAAAAACTGAACGGGAAATTGTAAAACATGTTGATGAACCATAGATCAATGTCTCAAAATATTCCGAATATAGTTATATAGATATCCATAAGGTAATGGTCGTCGTCACAAGTGCAAACACGCTATAGTTCATACGCTCAATAAACATGCTAAAATAGTCTAGAAATTCAAAATTCAACTCTTATGCATGCACATTCCTTGAAAATAATAGGTATATAGTTTTTGCCCTCATTTATTTACTGTACTTACCATCATAGTTCCTGCGAGCCTTGACGTGCTCGTTTCCGTTTGATTGATCGGACTCTTCCCTCTGAGAAGCGCAGCAGATCCAACGACGCATAGTCAATGCGAATTTTCTCAAACAAAGACCGTTTTCAGCAGTATTCTTCTCCAACAGAATGAGCCAGATAACAAAATGAGATGAATCTGTCACATATTACCATTTGAAGATTCACATCATTTTATACTGCACTGTCGAATAACGCATACCATCATCTGAATCCAAATAAAATTGACTAGAACACGAAAAATAATCGACTAGAGCTTGAAAGAAAGATTTCGTGCGCTTTTCCCGTGGAACGGGCTTACAGGAAAACCAAATAAGGTAAACTATGAATTATTAATTTCCATACATTTCCCTTTATCAGGAGAAGGTAAAAATTAGGTACTACTATTATTAAAGCCTTGTCAAGGTAGCTTTCAATGTTAATAGATAACCATCGACACTACACAAAATCTAATTCAAACTCCGTTCTCAAATCATGGACAGTTTACGCCAGAACTGAAAAACCGAGATACAACATGCAGAAATTAGGTACTATCAGTGGCAAAACACAAGCTTAACATAAAACTCAAAACAAAAAAAAAAAAAATTGATCTGACACCATAAAGTTCCAAAAATCCCAAAGGCGATGAAAATCAGATAAAAAAATGAAATGAAAAAAGAATCCCTTGATTTAATGAAATGTTGTATCTTTCATGAAATCAAAGGCCTGATAAACATCGTTGGCCTCAACTCAAGAACACATACAAACAAACATAACAATCAAGCAATTGGTTCATCCAAGCTGTATTCAGCCAATCAAATTCCTACCTAAAGATTCCAAGATAAAAACAGAGGGTCGCCTCACAGAATAAACAAAGAGAATGAAAAATAAATGAACATGCAATAACGCATTACACCTAAAAAAGATTTCTTACCACCAAATCATGTTCACAATCAGCCTCAAACGACCAATTTGCACAGAGATCAAAGAAATGGGCAGAAGTACCAAGAGCCCGAAACAAATTACATGCTTACAGATTACAATTACAAATTACCAGAGCAAGCACGTGAATACATCGAAACAAAATAATTAAACCGAAATATAAAATCTATATCTATTTTCCTGAATTTCCGCTGCTTACCTTTCAATCTTCTGCATGCGCTGTGACTTGGGAGACACTGTCTATGAGGTGGGAAATAAATAAACTAACAATCATCATATGAAAATATCTAATCTTGTAAAAATGGGGACGGATTTAGTGTTAATTGTAAAAGATTTGGATAAATAAATCAATGACGAATATAGTATGTAACGAAATTAGATGCCAACTATAAAGATTACATTTTTAAAGAAAAATATTGAAAATTCTCATCGGAATCATCCAACTATTTGAAGTCATGTCCTCCAAACACTAATATGAATTAAAGAATCATGTACAACTCATCATATAAAACAAGAAAGAACATAAACGATGCTAACACGAACATATTTCCATTACATCTATCGTATAGTTAAGACAATGATCAACTAGGTGTAAAGATCAAACCAGTTATGCTATAAGTTGCTCGCCCAAAGAATCTTCGAAGCTTTGTTGCATCTCACTGTGCCTTATTCACATCTTGGCCGGTCAGCTCCAAACATTGCGATTGGTCATCGACACCTTCATATCGATCGTGTCAATACTGTTAAACTGTCTTGGACCTTTCTTACCACAAATATCAAGGTGCAAAGTTCGGTTGAATTGTACCTCCAATAAGATCTGAAGCAACGATATTGAGATTCAAATGTCATTGTTTCGCATGATTTACGTGTACGAATTTGTTCATGAAATTTTTTTGGTATGTTATAACCAGAAAAAAAAAAAAAAAAAGATGATCGACTATTTGTACTACCCCAATAAACTACATGAAAGACTGGTAAGAGTAGAGACCTGGATCGAATCGATTGAAGCAAATCGATATATGACTTCAGCATCACGGACGAAGGGCCTTTTTGTAAATGCTTCCGCTTCATCGGAGCAGATCGATATATCACTGCAGCATCGCGGGAAGAAGGGCATTTTCGTAACATAACATAGCTTCCTCTTATTCACCGCCTTCACAATCATATGCTGCATCAGGTCGATTGAAATGACTTCTTTCTACCTCTCTTCTACTGGTTCATTTGATGACGATAACTTCTTGTGCTGTTGGCCAAAGTATAATTATTTTTGTTATAATACAATAACTCAGAGTTCTCAGGAAAAGCACACAGATAGTAACAGAACAAATCAGCATACCATGTCGCACAAGCTTTCCGAAAGTAAAAATGCGTCCTCCCACCTATTGACCTTAAGAAGCCCTTTGATGAGATCGACAAGGACACTAAGGTCGAGAGTTTGTCCTCTCTTTATGATATCTGCATATAGCTGAAATGCTTCCTCAACTCTATGTGATGCCGAAAGGCTACTGATCAAGGATGAGCACACTTTCTTGATACTGAACAATGAGACTGGCAGTTTTTTATATTCTTCGTACAACTGCAACGCCATTCTGAGTTGTCCAGCCTTGTGAAAGTTCTCGATCAATATATCGTAAACTGGAGCGAGTATAGAAGCAGAATCACTGTTACTGCCGCTGATTTCATCTAGTAACTGAAGACTCAGCATGTATTCTTTGCTAAATCCTTCCATAACCTTGTGATAATCTGCTAAATGACTTGGCCAATGGGTTTGTTTCATCTCTTCCAGGAATTGATAAGCCTCTTCTAATAGTCCACTAGCACAGCAATGATTTATAAGGATTCTATAGGTGATATAATTGGGAGCACAACCTTTGTTAGTCATCTCCTGATACAGTTCAAGGCTTTTAGTCAACTGACCAGCCTTTCCAAACCCATCGATCATTGCAGTATATGTCACGACATTAGGTTTACAACCCTTTTCCTCCATCATCAACATAAGTCTGTAGGCTTCACTAGTTTTCCCGGCTTTGCAGAGTCCATCTATCATAACGGTGTAGACGATAACATTTGGAGATATAGAATGCTCAAGCATTTTAGACAATACTTTTAAAGCAAGATCAAGGCGTTGTTCTCTAAACAATCTATCAATGAGAGAGGTGAAGGTATAAATATTGGGATTGTATCCATGTTGTGACATCTGGGTGAATATCTCCTGTGCTTCATCTAGCTTCCCAACTTTGCAAAATCCATCGATGAGAGCATCATAAACAATATGATTAGGCATGCAGCCTTCAGATTTCATTGCCTCCAATAGATCTCTAGCCTCTTTGACCTTATGAAACTTGCACAAACCATCAATTAGAGCCCCGTAGGTGAGAACATTGGGCATATTACCATTATCATCAGAAATCATTTCGAAGTACATATTAATGTCATGAGCCTTAGTGCTTCCTTTCATTTTCTCATAAATAGCACATGCCCTCTCTGTATCTCCAATTTTACAATACCCGTCAATCAAAGCACTGAAAGTTACGAGATTTGGCATGCAACCTTGAGACAGCATCATCCTAAACAACTCATTTGCTTTAGAAATCATTCTTGATTTTAGGTATGAATGTATAATAGAAGTATAAGTCACTACAGTAGGAGCACAACCACTTCTTACCATCTCGTCAAACCACTGACGGGCTTGCTGAATGAGGCCGACTTTACAGAATCTATCGATCAAAATAGAGTAAGTATACACGTTCGGTGTGATTCCATTTGTTTTCATTTCTCGAAACAATAGAACTGCTTTATCGACTTTCGATGTATCGAGGAGAAACCCAATTACTTTGTTGTATGTGCCAGCATCAGGAATAAATCCTTTATTCATCATTTCCCGAATTATGGCATATGCCTTATCAAATTTCCCAAATGCACAAAAACACCTCGCAGTATTGCTGACATTTACTCTGTTCAACACTGTTCCAGCATCAACCATTTCATCGTAAGCTTTCTCAGCCAACTCAAACAAATCCCGACTAGGCAGATCATGATTCCCACAAATACTTCCTATCAATATGTTGTAAACAAGATAATCAGGCTTGATACCACAATCATCCATTTTCTTGAACAACTTATAAGCATAAATGTGGTCGTTGTTCTTACAATATGCATGTACAAGAGAGTTGAAAATCCTGCGATTAGGATAACAACCTTCAGCAATCATCATACTGAGGATTCTCTTACACCTGCCCAGCTTACCCTTGTTAAGGCACCCACAGAGCAAAACTCTATATGTCACTACATTTGGTACACATGAATCCAATCTCATCCTATCCAAGAACTCCATAGCCTCCTCGAACAAAGAAGCCTCACATAAACCCATTATCATCTTCGTGTAAAGCACAGTATCTGGTCGAACCTCTTCCTTCTCAATCACATCGAGCGCATCTCTCCATTTACCTATTTTGCATAAAGAATAAGCAAAACAGTTCAAGGTATGCACATCCATTTTGGCACCCTCAAGTAACATCTCTTTATGAACCAAAAAAGCTGTCTCCACCTTATCCGCCTCAACAAAAACACGTAGCAAAGCATTGTACGTAACTTTAGATGGCCTATAACCGAAATCCTTAAGCCTACCTAACTCTTCCAATGCAAGATTCCACATCCCATTATTACAGCATTTTCTAATCAACACATTGAGCAACTTCCCCAAAACTTCTCGATCATCATTTTTCATCTCACGCAGATAATGATCAGCCACCCTTTCATTGCCACCGCATCCCAACAAGTCCAGCAATGCGTCGTAAACAACAAGGCTGTGATTATACCCTATTTGCCTACCAGCCCACATGAAAAATCTCACACCTAATTCAACATTATGCACATTTCTCAGCACGTCGGCCACCAAACTCTCGTTCAATTTGTCCCTGAACTGCCTGAGGAACTTTTGCGACTTCTCTCCCATCCCATCGTCGTAACTTCTGATCGCATTTGTTATAGAGAAAGCGTCGTCGTATTTTTTTGAGGACTCGCCGGACATGAGCTGCCCGCCTCCGATGGACGTCTTAAAAAATTCGATGTCTTGGGCTGAGAATTGAGAACTCGAGCTGGTGCTAGCTGTTTCTTGGTCGTCTTCGACTAGTCCTTCAAGAGTACTGCTGCCATTTGTACAGAGAAACCTCATGGAGAATGGGTGCACGCAAGGTGTTTGCGCTTTTGCTCTAAGGTTTAAGCGTTGGACCATTTTCCTCATTCTCTTTGTGGACTAGCCTGGCCAGTTTGTGTACCAGGTTTGAGTCATATAGAAAAATAGTATATTATTCGAGATATTGGACATAATATGAAATGTATATCACAATATTACTGTTTACTTTAGGCCTGATTATATCTAAGCTCTAATGAATTTGCATTTCTTTTTAAATTTCCTGACTTTGGGATTAGATTATATTAGGCAATGTGCAGATTTGATTATGTTACGTCAAAATTAGGCAATGTGGGTTCAAGACATTAGTTCAAAAAAAATTGCTCATTATAGGATGTATGAAATCAATCATTTGAAAGTTCAAATGTAATTCCTATAATTATTTTCACTTTTTCAAACGATAGCTTCATTAAAACGACAAAGTAAGTATATAAGGGTCAAAGAGCTCAAATGCTCAAACCTATTGTACTCTTCACTTTCTTTCATCTTCGCTTTTAAATATTGAGCTCTTCGTGAATGACACTCACACACGGGGAGATGAAACTCCTACGAGAGGAGACAGAAACTTCTCAACGAGGAGACTAAACACACATCTACAACATTTAAAATTAGACCACCCCGACAAGAGCGTCGAAAGAAACATGAAATACCAAGAAAAATGGTTTGTAGTACGATATTCCAAAAAAACAGAATGAGAATTTAACAACGATCGATCGAAACTCCATCACTCCTCGAAGAGCTTTGTATACACATCATCCTCCAACCTTGGCATCGCACGCGCTTTTAGAGCCTCGGCAAGAAATGTATCGCCTTCGTTCTCAGCCAAATCAATCTTCACACCATCTTTCGACAACCTCCAGTCAAAGCTATGGAGAAGCCGAGCCAAAAGCATAATCGTCATAGTCGACCCGAGCATAACCCCAATACAACCTCGTCCGCCCGTACTGAAAGACAGCATGTTTAGTTTGTTGTCCGTAAGCGTAATGCTCGATTCGTTTCCATCGATATGTCTCTCCGGGTCGTACTTTAGAGGGTCCTTCCAAATCCTAGGGTTTCGACCGAGCCCACCACGGCTCAGCAGAACACAGCTACCTTTCGGGATGAAGTATCCCGAGACGGCGACGTCCTCGGTGGAGACGCGCGGGACGTTGAAAGGGGACATAGGGTGCAACCGAAAAGCCTCCCTAGCGCAAGCCCTGACGTAGTTCAGGTTAGGAATGTCTGATTCTTCGACAAGCCTATTCTTTCCCACGACACACCAGTTCTCTCTGGGCTTTCGTGAGTATATCGGGTTGATTAATCATCTCCGCCAGAGTCCATTCCACGGCGTTCGATGGGTTGTCGATCGCGGCTAACATCATTTCCTAACATGTTTTGTCATTCGTGTAAAGTCATTTGAATATACGTAGAAAGGATTTTGTTGAGATCATAAAAGATTGGGTTGTCCCATATTGATTAGTCAAGCTCTCATAAGTCATTTAATATATCAAGAAGCTATCTCATATCACCAACTGGTTTTTGGAGCGATTCATCAATTTCTAATAGGTTTGTGTGTGTGCGTTTGTGTGTTTGTTAACCCTAATTCTTACCGTAACTTGAGCCTTAATCTCCTCATCGTTCAACACGGTGTTGCCTTCCTCGTCCTTGAGATTGATCAAAACATCGAGAATATCTTCTTCTTCGACCCGAGACCCTTTGGCCCACATTCGAATCCTCTCGTCGATCACGGGATCTTGATATTTCCTCACGCTCTTCACAGCATTCTGCAGAATTTTAGAGCGTCCGTCGACGTCGAGAATCTCGAGCCGGAACAAAATCCGAGACTGCGAATCCAAAGAGATATGCCAAGGTCGTGAACAGTCCTTGTACGTGCTCCTCTTCTTCGGGACCGGGGCCTCCGTCCTTCATCCCCGAACCAAAGTATCTTCTGTTAAGAATTAGCTTCCTAATCACATTTCCCGAATAATGCCGGGATGCAACTCTCACGTCCACGATACCATTAGGACTTGTGCACCATCCATACACGTACCTATTGGGCATAAATTTAGAAGTTGGAAAATATGATTAACTCCCTCCAAGCGAAACGGTTTAGGTGAAGCGACAATTTAACATGGTATCAGAGTTCAGGCTAAGAGGCCATGGTTACCAAACCTCACACTTTTCATTTAGAAAAATAACAGGTCTAAGGTTGGATTAGAAAGATATCAAAACACGAGGAGGCGCGTTGGGCATATAATATATAAAATTTTTTAAAAAAATATACACTACTCCCTACAAGCTTAAACTCTTGGATGAAGTTATTATTCTAACAGTACAAACCTCACGAGATTATCGGCCTCTCCGCGCCTCTTCTCGTGCATACATTGGTGCTTCGCACTGGTAAGCACTTGCGAAGCGAGGATTTTCCTCATCTTCTTCCACTGTTCTCCAGCCGGCGAAAGGGCGGCCGTCAGGTAATGGCTCGTTAGTCTGTTCGAGGGGCAAATGGGTCAGGAGCAAAATACTCGGTCATGGCCTACCAAAAACTCTCGGGCAACCTCGGGGGACATGACGGGAATGACGTGTATGCCTCCGAAGCGTATGCATGCTATCTCGGTGTTCATTTCTTGCATGAGCCTTTGTATCCAACGAAACACCGATCGTTTGCTTGTCAGCATTTGGGGCAGGCAACCTAAGACGGGAAAGCAAAATGGGCCCAGTGGAAGAGGTGGTCGTCGTCGTCTTGTTGTTGACCGTTTGAACAAGACGACGACGGCCATGGTGAGAAATGCTAATGCATAGTATGGTACTATGGAGAGGATGATCATGGTGACATGTATGATGATAGGTGTGAACTAATAGATCAACATGTGTTTAATGTGTATATATATTGAAAATGATAAAATTTACAAACGGAAAAAATTATAGAGGTGCATTACACGCCATTTACCTAGAAGAATGTCAAAAGATCAAACCTTTGTGGAGATTAGTTGATTAGGTTAAATAAATCGGATGATTAAAAAAATTATTTGAACGAATATTTCGAAATCCTGTAATTAAAAATGACTTTAGAAGCTTTCAAGAATTTGAATTATTTATTTGCGTTTGGAAATTCGGTTCATTTCCAAGTCGCTATATTTATATATGTCTATATATATGAACCTTATTAAATGACTTTGAAGCTGTCATACTTTTAAGGATAAAATTACTATGAATATATATGTGAATCCTACAAACACACGTCAGTCATATGTAGGGTTGCAAACGAATCGAATCGAGTCGAATACCGCAATATTCTATTCGTATTCGGATAACAATCGAATACGAATACGAATATTCGAATATTTAATCGAATCATAAAATTGATTCTTATTCGAATTCGAATATTTTCTCGAATATTCGAATCGAATATCGAATATTCGTATTAAAGTCATTTTTTATTTTATTTAATAAACTATAAACAATATTATATATAAAATATATATTGAATTATAATAATTTATATTTAAACATATATTGAATTATAATATATTATGTTTAAATGTTTTATTGAGTTATGATATATTATTATATGTGAAGATATGTTACTTATACTATATTTTAAGTTAAATTATTCGAATCGAATAATTCTATTATTTCGAATCGAATATTGTGATTTCATATTCGTATTCGGATATTTCTCGAATCAAAAACAATATTCTTATTCGGATTCGTATTCTAAATATTCGAATTCGAATCTTGAAATTTCGAATCGAATCGCGAATCGAACAAAAAAAGTTCGATTCGTTTGCAACCATAGTCATATGTTACATAAATATAACACAGACCTGATGCTGATCGGTCAGCCCACCGACGAAACCACAACCATCATTAAATGAAAAAAATAATAATATCATTAATATTTTATTATAATATTATTTTATATATATATATAATAAATTAATGAACTGTACGTATTGAAGGGCGACGCGGCGGATTGTTGATCATCGGTTTTGAGCTGTTTAGAAGAGATGAATACATCTATAAATAGGCCTCGTTGTTCAATTGTAAAAAGCATCCCGACAAAGAGAGTTCAATGAGTGTAGAGAGTGAGAGATATAAAAGAAAATTTATCCGAGTGGATAAGGATGAGAGCGGGTGTAGTTTTATCGGGATAGTTGGGAGTAGGTACAAATACATTATTCGGGTTGGTGAGGGGTCTTGAGTTTGGGTTTAAACACGAGTGTTAATTTTGTACGATGTAATATTCTCAATATAGTAAAGCTGGTGCTCTCCGTGGAGGTAGGCGGTATTGGTCAAAACACATAAACCTCGTGTTCTCTATAGGTGTCATTATTTCGCTTTATACTATCCCAAATAAATTATGCGGGCCAAATCAATCTTACGCTGGGCCGAAAAATATTACCGTTCAACCCCAACAAGTGGTATCAGAGCCAAGCCTAATTGGTATTCTGAGTATGCTCTGTAGTTGCAGATTTGTCTGAACATCGAAAAAAATATCAAGAAGGTTTATCGTTAAGGGGGAGCCAGTGTCGGGCCAAGCTGTTGAATCGCTGCAAGGATAATGGCGACAGAAAACAGTTTCAAAGTGCGGCAATTGGATGGTACGAGGAGTTTCGCTCTGTGACACAGACGAGTGAAGGATATACTTGTTCGTCAAGGCTTGGCTAAGGCTTTGAAAGGGGACAGAGCAAAGCCGAAAAAAATAACGAAAGAACACTGGGAGGATTTGGGGTCAATACGTGTTAGTACAATCCGTTTGTACACTTCAGTAACATTATTAATAATGTTGTTAATGACGATTTTGCACCAGACTTATGGGCGAAGTTGGAGGAGCTGCATCCGGGAAAAACTTAGCCACAAACTTAGATCTGAAGCGGGAGCTGTACCAGCTGAAGATGGAGGAAGGTGGAAATCACATGGATCGTATTAGCGTGTTCAACGGACTTGTGGATCAACTTGTAAAAGTTGATAAAGTTATAGGAATAAGATAGGGCCATTTTGCTTCTTACCCCGTTTCCTGATTATTATCGTAATTTGATCACAATCATCTTATACGAAAAGACGAAGTGTAGATGGTGGATGCACAATAAACTCTTTTGGCGCATGAAAAGAGGAGACGATCAAATTATAGGGATAGACAAAATTCGACGTTGGCTATATACGAAGAGAATCGTAGCACGCCAGGGAGTTTGGAGGTAGCAGCAGGTCCAAATCAAAGAATGGGGGTAAGGGCATTGTGTGCTACAAGTGTGGTCAGTCGAGACACATTAAGAGAAACTTTGGGAAATGACAGGAATGGCGAGCAAACTCCACAACGATGGTAGCAGAAGATTATCTTGGAGACGTTCTCACAGTCTCCAATGATGACACTCGTTCTCAGGATGAATGGATATTAAATTCGGGTCGAAGTATCATGTTTGCTTCGAGAGAAAATATTGTGATACGTTCCGAGAAATACGCAGGGGTTCGGTGTCCATGGCTGATGGATATCGACGTGATGGTGTTGGAAAAATGGTTGACGGAGCGGTGCACATTTTGGGTAGTGTGATCTTTGTCCCAAAATTGCGGAGGAATTTAGTATCCTTGAGCCAGTTAGATTCCAAGGGCTATGGGAGTTTCATAGCTAGGGGGTCTGTAAAATTACACGTGATGGAAAGGTCCTACTGGAGGGAGAAGAGCGTGGATGTTTGTATCGTCTGAGCGGGAGTGTGGTTCATAATACTCTAACTTTGATGGGTTCACATAAATCGTGTGCCGTGGTGGAAATGCAGAGGATGGTGAGAAGGAAACTCGTACTGGAGAAGGGGTTCCGTCGAAGTCCCTCTTCAGAATCGATGGGTAGGGTCGTTTCGACAGCTGCGCATAGGATTGGCCGCGGGTTTAATCAAGTGGGTAGGAATTGAGTTCCTGATCCGGATAATGTAGCTGGTACATGGATGGTCAGTTGACGTCTGTGGTAGTTACGAACGGGTTACTCTCAAACAGACTCAATGGAATGAGCGGTTGGAGAAAATGTGTTGAATGGGGTTGGAGGGGGGAATTGATGGTCCAACCCACCGACGAAACCACAACCATCATTAATAAAAAATATACTAAAATAATATTATTAATATCTTATTATAATATTATTGTATATATATAATAAATTAGTGAACGGTTCGTATTAAAGGGCACGCGGCGGATTCCTGGCACCGATTTCGAGCGGTCCATAAGAACTGAAGACATCTATAAATAAGTCTCATTGTTCAATTGTAAAAAGCATCCAAGCGAAGAGAATTAGTGAGTGTAGAGAGAGAGAGAGAGAGAGAGAGATAAAGAATTTATCCGAGCAGATAAGGGTGAGAGCGGGTGTAGTTTTACTGGGGTAGTTAGGAGTATGTACAAATACATTATTTGGGTGGGTAAGGGGTCTCGAGTTTAGATTTAAACACGGGTGTTAAGTTGTACGGTGTAATATTCTCAATATAGCAAAGCTGGTGCTCTCCGTGGAGGTAGACTTATTGGCGAACCATGTAAAAATCTCGTGTCCTCCGGTGTCATTTCGGCTTTATACTACCCCAACAAAATTGTCGTGGATCCTAAATCAATCTTCCGTTGGGCTCGAAAAAGTACCGCTCAACCCCAACGAGTCTAAGGTACACATCTGCTTAGATACGGCGTCTTAAAAAATGTCGAAGTATTTTTTAAACTAAATCGAGAAAGGCAATATACATAGTTCATTTTGCACAACCATGTGATTGGTTTTTAATAATGTGATGACGGGCTCGTATTACAAAGCTTAATTATTTTTTACACGTAATTTAGCGTCATAGGGGCAATGAATTTAGGAAGGTGCATAATACTAATAATAATTGTTTTCAAAATTAAGTAATTCAGTAATGGGTTTCGGCGTATAATGTAGAGTTCCAAGAAATTTGAAAAGTGACATTGCATGAAAAATAATTTTCAAAATTAACAAGTTTTGAGTTAAAATCTAACATTATCGCATTTAATGACCCCATATTGCTTACTTTTAAAAGTTAGTGTCCGTAAAATATCATCCCATAAATTTGCCGAAATCCTAATCTTACCCCTAGATTACGAGACTAAGAAAATAATTATCTTGTTCCCTAGTTGGGCATCCATTATATAAGAAGTGCATGTATTAAGAAAATAAGGGAAAATTCCTTATCAGTTCCACTTGAAATTTAAACTTCCCCTTAAATACCTCTCGAGTTATTTCTTCCTATTCAATACCTATCTCTGAGAGTTATCTGTTTAATACTCAAATGCATGAAATGACGAAAATAACATTTCTCACATATTCAGAAAAGTTTTCAGATTATTATACCACATGTTGCCAGTATTATACCAATAAAACATGATATTATAAGAAATAAAAACACAATTCTACCAATAAAAGTAGTATTATACCAATTGTTATCATTTATTATACCAAGTCTTATTTAAGAGCATTATACCAACTATTATCATTATTATACCAAGAAAAAATGTTATTATAATTTGGTAATAAGAAGTGATGTTTACATATTATACCATGAAAGATGATTATTTATACCAACAAAACATATTCAAATAATTATACCAATAAATTCACTTATTATACCAACAAGTTCATTAATTATATTTGTGACTTCATCATTTCCTAATTACTATTCGTGGCGAATTTCCGCAACGTAAGCCGCGGAAGGCCCGCATAACAAATACATTTTTCTAAATAAAATATATTGCAACGATAGTCGTCTACAAAGTCATGAATATACAAAGGTCGTAGCCCCAAAATGTCAAAACATCAAATCCCTACGCTGCTCCACAGGTCTTCATTCATGTACCGCCTCGCCCTCAAAAATCCGTGGAGCACCGCCATCAGCCGCCTCAGTCACAACGTACCTCGAGGTCGGACTCAAAACCAACAACACGTAAACACTGAGCGGTTTGCCCAGTAGGTGAAATAAAAAATGAATGCAACGTGTACTCAACCTAGATACCGACACCTCACTATGCAATGGGACGCTCATCCCGCAATTAGATCTCATCTCAACCACAGGACCCAGGCTAGACTAGGCACCTCGCGCAACCCATTTAAAGAAGGGTTCAAGAGATCGGTTCTCGGGTAGCATACGCTGTCTCACAGGTCTAAGCTTCCCGAGACGTCTTCTTGCCCCGCGCAGTGCCAACACTGGTAGCGATCTCTCTGAGCTAACTCTACCAGGTCGCCTCTCCCGCCAAACAAACCCTCTCATATCTCATACAAAAGTAGTCTCGACAATAATACAATTGTCAGGTGCACTAGTACTACCCTCAGACTCCTCTACGAGTCGACAATCGAAATCAGTCACATCTACCCCACGAGTCGACATCTTAAGGTGTCGCCGTGTCCACACGGTCATCCGCCCTCACACTGATATGTCGTGCATGTGCAGTGCATATGAAATGTAGTTAAACACTGAAAATAAATCTTTCCCTCAAAACATCTCAGCTCTACACCTAAATTTGTCACGGGATGCCCTAAAAATAATTTCCCCAAACAATCCTAACTCTGCCCGAACATAACCTTATGTTGACCTTTTTGGTCCATGCATGTTAGGGAGTTTTGATGAACGATGTAATTGTAATGACGTTAGGTCAATAAATTATGCAATTCGATTTGTAAGTAATATAATGTCTAAGTTCATGATAATATTCGACGATGCATGATATATAAGCTTAAAATTGGTTAAAGTGTTGAATATTTGATTAACATGTGATTCTGTGATTTGTTGGTGGAACTATGTGATCGCATGATATAAGTAGTCCATGTTGATAGGATATATCGTTCTGAGCTATATATGGAAAATATGCTGTTTATATAAGGAAAGTGATATATCCGTTGATACTAGTTTATTCCTGGACGAAATGCATATATATGATCCTTGCATGCTTTGCACTAAATTAACTGCGAAATATTGAATTGAAGCTTTCCTTATGCTGATTAGAATATTACAATTAGGAAAGATTCGATTTGATTAACCTTATGGATAAGGTGCTATTATATGGTATGTGCTATAACGAGTGTGATCTCTGAAATAAGGAAAGTTGTGCCATGATATGATAAATTGGTTTAAGTAAGCTCTGATCTGATTTGTGTGCTAAACATGGTAAATATATTGATTAAATGCTATGAGCTACATGGAAAACGTGTTGATGTATTGCTATCTTGTGTGCTATACTTGGAAAGTAAATCTGGATTAACTCGTTACTAGAAACTGATAGCATGGAATAACTTATGGAAAGTATGGTAATTATATGCAAAATGCTTGAATATGCTTGAGAACGAAATTGAGCTTTTTATATGGAATATAAGCATGCTTAAATGTGCTATATGATCGTTGCAATGATTTATTAAAAGCATGATTTATATGGTATGATTGACTCGAAATTGCATGGAAACTTTGCTTGATTTGGTGATTATTACATGATATGACTTTCCATGTAAAGTGCTGATTGAATAGGATTATATATGAGTCACACTTCAGAATTTCGAGGTAACTAAGAATTTGCGATTTTAAGCCTACGAGAGATTTTTAAGCGAAAAGATACTAAGAGATTCCTGAGCCATTCACTTGCGATAGCTTTCTGCATCACTGAGCGTTAACCTGCATATCCATCACTGAGCGAGTGGTTTATCTGATATTCCATCATCCCCTCCATATATTCTGTCTTCGGACGTGTTGTCTTCGGATGTGAGCAATACCAAAGAGGCAAGGTCGACGTTTACGCACACGTGAAGGGAAGGTCAAGTCCGGGGGCCCTTCGGTAGCGAGCTGTGTCTGTCGAGATCAACGAGATTCCGAGGAACGAAACTCGGCGTGTGGTAACCTAGTAGTGTCTAGTGTTCGACTTGTTTCGGTTGTGTATTGGGCTAACCAATCAGTTTTGTATCCAGCTACGGTATTATAGTGATTGGTTAAACTCTTGGGAAGCAAATCCCAAGGAGAGGAGTAAACCCCAGTTGGGGATATAACCTCTATAAAAATCCTGTCTCGCATTTACTTTTCAGTTATTTCGTTATCGCTGTGAGACAGACCCGAAACACATCCGACGGTACTAGGATATAACACGCATACTCGTCACAAATTATTAGTCATATCTAAGTCACCACACTAAGGATTTGTGAAAAGAAGTATAAAATTTTATAAGCCTAAATTCACCCCCTCTTAGGCACATCTATATCTTCATTTGGTATCAGAGCGGGTTACTCAAACGACGGGCCTAACAAGCCTGAGTTAAAGATCTAATGGCTTCTTCGAGTTTTGATGTTTTGGCAGAGGGACAATCCCATTCTAGGCCACCACTCTTCGATGGCACAAACTATGCTATATGGAAAAATCGTATGAAAGAATTCCTACTTGCTACTGACTATGACCTGTGGGATATCATCACGACTGGACCTTACAATCCCAAAAAGGCGGATGGAACTCCAAAGATAGGTTCCGAGTACGATGCAACAGACAAGCGAGGAATATCCTTGAATGCCAAAGCTAAGAACATGTTGCAAATCCGACACTTAGACAATTTTTTTTCGAAACTGCCCTCGTAATCGCGCCTTCGCAACCGGCACGCGCTCAATCAAATCCCGCTGTGCGGAACTTCACCTTGAACACGTTCAGCCTCTCACGCACATCGCCCTGCCTTGTAAAGCGGAAACGGAACAAGACAACGTATATTTAAGGGACCTCGCCGAGGTTCGCTCCTCGACTTAGCCCGTTTTATTCCTCGGCGAACAAAACGTATACTATAGGAAAACTCAAACCCGTGTGGAACCGAACAAGTCTCGGCCTCACCTTGCTAACCCACACGAAGCTACTAACACGGCCTAAGTGTCCCCTTCGGGATCTCAATCACTAACCTAACTCACTAGTGAACGCCTCAACGCGACCCCGTCGAATCTTTCCCAAAGACTCGATGTTGTGACTTGGTGTGCTCTCGAAAATCTCCTCTCAAGACTCTCAATTTCGTGGTTGTCTTTGGCTGGGCGATGAGGCTCTATTTATAAGCCTTAGCCTCCTTTGAATTGGTAGAAGAGATCCCTAAAAGATCTCCCAAATCTTCCTCCAAGATCTTCCCTAAATTTAGTAAGTATCCAAACAAGATCTCCCCCAAAATAAGGAAAGTATCTTTACCAAATCTAGGGACCAAGTCAAACTCCTTGGAAGCTTCTAGGACTCAGCGTGCCGCGCCCACATCGTCCTCGCCCCAGCCCCTCGCCGCGCCGTGCGACCTCGTCGCGCGCAGCCTGGCCCGCGCGCTGCCGCGCGCGCGCCCAGTTGCACACCTGTTCCGGCCCGCCTGGCCAGACCCGGCCTTGCCTCCCAGCTCAACCGTCGTCACTCCGGCGCCGCCGCCGTTCGCCGCCGTGCGCCGCCGCGCACCGCCGGCGAGCACCGCCGTCCTCCGCCGTCCGCTGCCGTGCACCGCCGCCGCCGGCCGCCACCGGACCGCCGTCCGGACCTCAGCGTCCGCGCCAGCTCGCATGTGCGCGCGCAGCCTAAGTGCCGCACAGGGTGCCGCACTTGCGCGCGCGCGTTGCTCCTGCCCCGCACGCCAAGCCTCGCAAGCCCCTGCCGAGAAGTCTCGCCCATTGCCTATGTCCCATGCGCGCCAACTCTCGCACACCCTGCCGAGTGTCCCCGCACGCCCTCAGCGCAAAGTGCCCACGATGTGCGCGCGCTGCCCTCGCAGCCTTGCGCATGCATGCGCGCACGCTGGGCGCATTGCCCCGCGCCCAGTGTTGGCGCGCGGCCCGGCCAGGCCGCCTGCCTGGCCGGCCATCGTGGCTGACCTCGTCGTCTCCGCCCATGCGTCTTGGGTTAAATCGTTCAAGTGTTGTTCCCCGCCAACTCGTGCGCCTTGGACCTGCACACATAGCTACTTATATAGCTCGGCCATGACGAGCTGATGATGTGGCACTCAAGGGTGTAACAATCCTCCCCCCGCGGAGAGAGTCGGCGTCCTCGTCGACACCGTCGTCCCATTGCCGTCCCTTCTTCTCTCGTGCCAGTGCTGTCGCACAACGTCCTCATCGACGCTGTCGACTCGCTCACCTCCGTCTCCAATAAGGATTTGATGGCTCGAAGGATCTATCGCCACCTTCGCTGCCCTCAAGAAGTCTAGCCCCAAGATCAGGTCGAAATCACCCATCTCGACCACCGTAAGGTCGACCCATCCTCGCCAACCGCCAAGGCTAAGCACCGTCGCCGCCAAGCCTCTCACTTCGATTGCGTGGGAATTAAAGGTCTTAATCGCTGCCTCATGGGAGCGCATGCTAAGTCTGAGATCATTGATCAGCCGGCTTGCCACGAACGTGTGAGTTGCGCCCGTGTCGACAAGCCCGAACACCTCAATCTTGTTGACCCTGCACTTCACAAACAAAAGGTTCTTAGAAGGTGTACACCGAAGAGTAGTTATCCGAAGTGGGGCCATCCTCGTGATTTCCCCTTCAGTCAAACCGTCCTCGACTATCACGGCCGCCGCCTGCGTCCGCTTCGGACACTGCCTCGTTCGATGCCCCACCACGCCGCAAACGTAACACGCACCGCCTTTGGGGTACTCCGTCGCCTCCGCCGTGGGCGCTACCTCCTTTCCCTTCTGGTCCACTCCCTTCTTCCTCTTGGTCTCCTTCCCCTTCTTGGCCTTCATGGAAGTGGTCGCCGCAGCCTCAGTCGCTGTGCGCTTGCTGCTCAATTGGCCTGATCTCGACAAGCCGCTCCGCTGCAGCGTAAGCCGATGCAAGGTCCTGGACACCTGCCGATTCAGCTCCAGTTGAGCCCATGGCTTGAGCCCGCCAATAAAGGTGTAGAGTCGGTCCGTCTCGGACATATCGGTGATGCCCAACTTGAGCGAGGCAAACTCGCGCACGTAGTCCCGCACCGAGACTGTGTGCTTGAGCTTCTTCAGCGCCTCCCTCGTCACCCACGATGTGTTCCCCGGTAGAAACTGGGCCTCCAATTCACGCCTCAAATCAGCCCAGGCCGTAAGCCTTGGCCTATTGAGTTCCGCATCCTGCGTGAGCCTTGTCCGCCACCACAGCTTCGCGTCGTCTTCGAGATAGTTCAACGCGACATCTACCTTGTCCGCCTCTTGTATTCCCGCTCCTTGGAGATACGCCTCGATGTCATAAAGGAAGTTTTGTAACTCCCTCGCGTCACACACTCCATTGAACATCCGCGGCTCCCTTGCGGATTTACGACCCGTCGGTGCGGCCGGGGTCGCCATGACACCCGTCACCAAGGTTCGAAGCGCTCCATGCTCGGCCTCGATCCTTGCCATCCGCGCCTCCTCTGCCGCCCTTGCTGCCTTGAGCGCGTTAACTTCAGCTACCAACGTCGCAACGTCGGGTAGGTTCTCTAGGGTGGTCTGTAGCTGTCCCACCCTTGTCTCCAGGTCCGTCAGTCGAGCCGCCGTCGATCGACTGCCCTCAGCCATGTCGTGTAATGGCTCTGATACCAACTCTGTTGCGAATCCGACACTTAGACAATTTTTTTCGAAATTGCCCTCGTAATCGCGCCTTCGCAACCGGCACACGCTCAATCAAATCCCGCCGCGTGGAACTTTGCCTTGAACACGTTCAGCCTCTCACGCACGTCGCCCTGCCTTGTAAAGCGGAAATGGAACAAGACAACGTATATTTAAGGGACCTCGCCGAGGTTCGCTCCTCGACTTAGCCCGTTTTATTCCTCGGCGAACAAAACGTACACTATGGGAAAACTCAAACCCGTGTGGAACCGAACAAGTCTCGACCTCACCTCGCTAACCCAAACGAAGCTACTAACACGTTTATCCTAAGTGTCCCTTCGGGATCTTAATCACTAACCTAACTCGCTAGTGAACGCCTCAACGCGACCCCATCGAATCTTTCCCAAAAGACTCGATGTTGTGACTTAGTGTGCTCTCGAAAATCTCCTCTCAAGACTCTCAATTTCGTGGTTGTCTTTGGCTGGGCGATGAGGCTCTATTTATAAGCCTTAGCCTCCTTTGAATTGGTAGAAGTGATCCCTAAAAGATCTCCCAAATTTTCCTCCAAGATCTTCCCTAAATTTAGCAAGTATCCAAACAAGATCTCCCCCAAAGTAAGGAAAGTATCTTTACCAAATCTAAGGACCAAGTCAAACTCCTTGGAAGCTTCTAGGACTCAGCGTGTCGCACCCACATCGTCCTCGCCCCAGCCCCTCGCCGCGCCGTGCGTCCTCCTCGCGCGCAGCCTGGCCCGCGCGCTGCCGCGCACGCGCCCAGTTGCACACCTGGCCCCTCGCAGCCTTGCGCATGCATGCGCGCACGCTAGGCGCGCAGCCACGCGCCCAGTGTTGGCGCGCAGCCCGGCCAGGCCGCCTGCCTGGCCGGCCATCGTGGCTGACCTCGCCGGCTCCGCCCATGCGTCTTGGGTTAAAGCGTCCAAGTGTTGTTCCCCGCCAACTCGTGCGCCTTGGACCTGCACACATAGCTACTTATATAGCTCGGCCATGACGAGCTGATGATGTGGCACTCAAGGGTGTAACAGAACATGATCGCTTGCGCGCTTACAAGAGAAGAATACAATCGTGTGAGTTCATGCGAATCTGGCAAGGATATGTGGGACATGCTTCAAGTCACACATGAGGGAACCACTCGAGTTGTACAAGAAAGAATAGCCCTCTTAACTCACCAATACGAGCTGTTCAAAATGGAGGACAACGAGACCACAAGCCATATGTACGCGAGATTCTTGAACATCATCAATCAAATATTCTCGTTGGGAAAGAAAATACCGGACGGTGAGAAAGTGCGGAAAATACTGAGATCTCTTCCAAGAGAATGGAATCCCAAAGTAACTGCCATCTACGAAGCAAAGGACTTGGACGAACTTTCCGTGTCAGAACTAATCGGATCTCTTACTACCTACGAGATGACTCAGATCTCCATCAAAGAGAAACCAACCGTCCGAAATCAACCAAACATTGCCTTTAACACCGAACAAGAAAACGTTTCAGAAGGTGAAGAAGAAACTGAGGAGGAACTAATGGAGCAGATTGCCATGCTGACCAGAAGGTTTGAAAAGTTTCGGATGAGAAGAAAGTTCAAGGGAAACTCCAAGTTCCAACCTAGGAACAAGGGAATATCGTCATCCGGGAACAACGTGAAGAAATGTTTCAAGTGCAACAAGCCAGGCCTTCGCCTCAAACTGCCCGATGGAAAATGGTGACAAAAAGGTAAAGAAGCAAAAAGCAATGGTTACTAACTGGGAAGAGGCCGAAAGCGAAGAAGAGGAAGATCTCGCCTACATGGCCAATGATGATGATCAGGTATCTTCTCCATCCACTATTAAGAAAATTCTCTTTCTAAATGAATTATATGCTAGGCAAGATGAATCTCATGATAACGCTTCCTCAGTTCCTGAAGTAGATGAAAAGGAAGAGATGTTTGAAATTATTCAAAACGCAGAAAGAAGGATTAAGTCGCTCAACTCACAAGTAAAGAGTCTGATTAGGCAACGAGATGACGTAGCTAGAGAGAAGCATCAAATAGATCTAGAGCATGAGCGTCTGAAAGCCGAGTTAGAAATTCTTAAGGAAGAGAAAGTCTTGTGTAATTGCGAAAAGCTTAGGAAGCAAGAAAATACATCTAGAGATGTCTGTTCTTAAGGATTTCTTAGAAGAAAAATCTCGTACAAATGATAGACTTCTTGTAGGACAACAAAATCTCAACATGATACTCAGTCTTCCTAGACATGTTGGAAAAACAGGGATAGGATATTCCACAACACCTAAGCATGCTGCACCTTCACAAGATATTAGAAAGCCTAAATGTTTTTCATGCGGCCGTCACGGTCATTATGCTAACAACTGTTTCTTGAAGAAAGCTGATAAAACTAGATATATCTGGAGGCCAAAGCAGATTCCTAAGAATCAAAGTTCTAACACTGGCGCGCCTGTGTTTGTGAGATCACAGTCTGTGACGGATGATATATCGTTTGCTAACAGGAGTTATTTTGTCACTAACCCTTTAGGACCCAATCAAAGTTGGGCACCTCAGAAAAGAACTGATTCATACAGGTATAGAGAAGAAAATCCAGCAAGAAAAACAAGTGGTACCTCGACAGTGGGTCCCACCATATGACAGGTGATATCAGTAAGTTTGTGCGGTGAAAGCATATGACGGAGGATATGTCTCCTATGCCGACAACACAAAAGCTAAAATTATTGGAGTTGGAACAGTTGGTTAAGAATCTAGAACATAACCTCATTAGCATTAGTCAATTATGCGATAAGGGTCATAAAGTTACTTTTGAAAATGATAAGTGTGTAGTTAGAAATGGTGACAAAGTTCTATTCAGTGCATCTAGGGATAGATCTATTGCATAACTCTTGATGATATCACTGACCAGAATGTCAAGTGTTTAGCAGTTACACAGGATAACACTTAGTTATGGCACAGACGCCTAGGACACGCCAATATGGAATTACTGTCTCATATCACAAGCAATGCACTGGTACGAGGTGTTCCTGACATAAAGTTTCTCAAGGACAAAACATGCAAGGCGTGCCAAATGGGAAAGCAGACCAAGACATCGTTCAAAGCAAAGAATGTGATATCTACATCCAGACCTCTGGAATTACTACACCTCGACCTTTTTGGTCCTGTTCAAACGATGTCTCTGCGAGGTAAAAGATATGCATTCGTCATTGTTGATGATTATTCCAGGTACACTTGGGTGATATTCCTCGCACATAAGAATGAGGCACTAGATAATTTGCATCACTGGTGAAAAGACTAGAAAATGAAAAAGAAATGAATCTGTGTAGGATACGTAGTGATAACGGACTGGAATTTGATAGTAAGTCATTTGCATCATTCTGTGATCAGTACGATTATAGTCATAACTGCTCTGCCCCTATAACTCCCCAACAGAATGGCGTAGTTGAACGTAAAAATAGGGTATTACAAGAAATGGCTAGATCTATGTTACATGAGTATGATATTCCTAAACAGTTCTGGGCGGAAGCTGTCAGTACAGCCTGTTATGTGTCTAACCGTGTCTTTAGGACGATATTAAAGAAAACTTCTTATGAAACCTGGCATGGTAGAACTCCAAATATAAGTTACTTTCGAGTGTTTGGATGCAAATGTTTTATCTTGAACGATAGAGATAAGAGAGGAAAATTTGACTCTAAGGTTGATGAAGGGGTATTCCTTGGTTACAGTCTTCACTCTAAGGCATATCGTGTTTATAATAAGAGGAAGCTGACTGTTCAGGAATCCATACATGTTACCTTTGATGAGATACCTAAACACAGATGCTACTGATGAGGAAGGTATAGATTTGCCCTGTGCAGAATTACAGGTTACTGAAGACAGTAAGGATGATATTCCAGAAGACGAAAATGTAGAGACACTGGAACCGAAAGCTGATGAGCTACAACCTAGAAAATGGAAACATGCTTCCAGTCATCCAACAGATCAAGTGATAGGAAATATCAGATCTGGAATCAAAACTCGAGCAACTGTACGAAATCAAGATACGGAGGAATCTCATGATGTATTACTTTCAATGATGGAACCAAAGACAGTCCATGAAGCTTTGGATGATATATCCTGTGTCTCTGCCATGGAAGATGAGTTGGCTCAGTTCGAAAAGAGCCAAGTGTGGACACTCTTAGAGAGACCGGATGTAAAATCCATCATAGGAACCAAATGGGTCTTCTGCAACAAACTCGACGAACATGGTAATGTCATAAGAAACAAAGCGAGGTTAGTTGCAAAAGGTTATTCCCAGGAGGAAGGTATTGATTTCGATGAAACTTTTGCTCCGGTAGCTAGATTAGAGTCTGTACGTGTCTTACTTGCATATGCATGCTTTAAACGTTTTAAACTTTTTCAAATGGACGTAAAAAGTGCATTTTTAAATGGCTTTATAAGTGAGGAGGTTTATGTAGAACAACCACCGGGCTTTGCTAGGGAAGATTTTCCAAATCATGTTTTCAAGTTAAATAAAGCATTATATGGCTTAAAGCAAGCACCTAGGGCATGGTATGAAAGGCTAAGTAAGTTCTTGATTGACATAGGATTTTCGACTAGAACTATTGATAACACGCTGTTTATTAAGTATGAAGGTGATCACATGATACTGGTCCAAATATACGTTGATGATATCATATTTGGTAGTACTAATATCCTTCTTTGAGAGGAATTCTCTAAGTCTATGCAGAAGGAATTTGAGATGAGTTTAATGGGTGAGCTGAACTACTTCCTTGGGTTGCAAATAAAGCAACTTGACAATGGAACTTTCGTATTCCAGACGAAGTACAGCAAGGAACTACTGATAAAATTCGGGATGAACGATTCCAAAGTAATTTCCACTCCCATGCATCAGACCACCAAAATAGACAGTGATGAATCAGGTACACCAGTTGATCAAACAGAATATCGAGGTATGATCGAAAGCCTTCTTTACTTAACTGCTAGTCGCCCTGATATTATGTTTGCTGTTGGTATGTGTTCGAGATATCAGTCTGACCCTAGGGAATCTCACTTAACAGCAGTTAAGCGTATACTTAGATATATCAAGGGTAGTGTAAATTTTGGTCTGTGGTACTCTCATACGGATGAATTCCCATTAATGGGATATTCCGATGCCGACTATGCCGGCTGTGGGGAAGATAGGAAAAGTACTAACTTGCCAATTACTTGGAAATTTCCTAGTAACTTGGTCTAGTAGAAAGCAAAATGCTGTTGCCCTCTCCACAACTGAAGCTGAATATATGGCCTTAGGAAATTGTTGTCAACAAGTTCTGGATGAAACAAACCCTTAGTGATTTTGGGTTAAGTTATGACAAAATTCCTATGTGATAGCACTAGCGCCATTAGTATCACTAAGAATCCCGTGCATCACTCTCGTACTAAGCATATTGAGGTTAAACATCATTTTATACGAGACCATGTTCAGAAGGGGAATATCAGTGTGGAATTCATAGGAACAAATGATCAGTTTGCTGATATCTTCACAAAACCCCTAATTGAGGCAAGATTCTGCGACATCCATGATCGACTGAGAATTATCGAGCTAAATAAGGTTAGTAAATCTGCCTAATTCTATCATTTACTCTAGGTTATTCTATTTTAGATAGAAATTCATAGTTATCCTATCTTAAGATATTCACTCAGCCCTTAGAATATTTCCGTGGATCTTATATATCTTTTCCTTAAGTGTGATTCTCGTATTTTAGGAAGAAATTCGTAGTTATCCCTTCCAAGACATTCCTTCAGTCATCTAGTTTATTTTAGGAATATCCGATCTTCTGGATCTGTCCTTGAATGTGATCAGGTTATTTTAGGAAGGAACTTGTAGATATCTTTCAAGCCGTTCAGTTATTTTAGGGAACTCATTTATTTAAAATATATTCTTATTCAGTCCAGTCACATCCCTTCCTTAATTATGAGATCCCATCAAATCAGTCCGATATTTCTAACAGTTTTCCACTCTCTACTTTGAAATTTCAAATTTCAAATTTCGAAATCCATCCTTATCCCTTCCAAAAATAAACCGACCCCATTCCTTTAAAAGATCCAAACCGTTCTTCAACCTTCATCATTCAATCATCTTCTTCAAACTTCTCCTCGACCTTCAAACCTTCATCAATGGCTAGAACTTCCGGATCCAAAACTACTCTTCCCGAATCATCCAGCCGTAAGCGCAAGGAACCTACGTCAGACGAAGACTTATCCGATGCCGCTCCAGACTCATCCACGCCAGTTTCACCATCAACCACCGCTGTCCGAAAAACTCGTTCAAAAGCCAAATTAGTTGAGAAAGGACCATCTCCCTCTAAAGTTCCCAAGAAGAAGAAGAAGAAAGGCAAGAAAACAACCCCCGTGAAATCACCCGAGCCTGAAAAATCTGTCTCGAGTCAAGAGAATGCTGAAGAAATTCATGACGAAACCCAGAAATCCCGCTCTAGAAGCCCAACGCCAAGGAAACCCAGAAATCTCCTTCCCCACTTGATAGGGCCTCGCCGTCTCCACAACCAACTCCAAAACCTTCAGATATTCCATCTATTGATCTGTCCAAACCAAGTGAGATCCCAGTCGAAATGCTTTTTCTGGAAGAAAGCAACCGCACTACCTATAAAAGCTTCAGCAACAGAGATATAGCTCGCGGTCGCGGAGTTGCATTCGACAAGCTACCTCCTGGAAACGTTATCACATGGCTTAAGGACTATGGATGGCAGCAATTCCTGAGTCTCTACACACCCTTCTACCCTGAAGTCGTCAAACTCTTTTACGCCAACTTCGACTACGATGAGTTCGAAGGGCATATCAACATCCGTTCCTATGTTCTCGGCCACAAGATCGCGTGGACCGTTCAGAAGATGAATGCTATGCTAGGAGTTGCTGATGAAGGCCTTTGTCATTACGACATGAATGATTGGTGCCACGCTGAAGAGTTCGACCTCAGTAATGTCCTTCGTATCCTCTGGAATACCCGCACAAAGCCCCGTTTCTCAGACGGTGAAGCACTGACGAGCTCCCTATTGACTTCTTCTTCCTGCACAAGCTGCTCAACATGACCCTCTGGAGTGCCAAAATAGGAAGTGGCGGCCACTCAACAACCATGAACTTCATGAGCACCTTCGCGGTCTACATGGTATCCCAGAACCTCAAGTTCAACCTAGGATATGTCGTCATGAAGCATATGATCCAGGCTTTCGAAAGCAAAGACAAAGCGCTGCCCTATGGCATGCTGCTCACTCACTTGTTTGAGTGCGAAGGTATTGTCCTGCCGCCGGGTTGGGAAGACAGATCCGTCCACATCGTGGACCAAGTGACCTTGAAGCGCATGGGGATTCACTACACAAAGAGCCAAGGTTGGTTTAAGGCCAAGGAAAATAGGTCAATGGATAGCGCCCAGAAACGATCGGCTGCAAAGGGGAAAGCGAAGGTCAAAAGCGACGAGGACGATGACTACGAGGATGAGCTAAGCGTAGGGAAGGCAGGAATCTCGGTGTTGCACCGCGATATCTCCGATATCAAGGCTGATAATCAGAAGCGCTTCCGTAATCTCAAAGAGCAGTATACCGAGTTGTCGCTGAAACTGTCCAAGCTCTCAAAGCTGGTCAAGAAGTCCCTTCCTATGCCCGCCGATTCTGAAACATCTTCAAGCCAGTAAGCTGCCCCTCCTTGTTCCACTCTGCTCCTAGTTGCCCCTAGGTTATTCCGCTCTGCCAGTATTAGTTCCTAAGTGTCCCTCCCACCTTTTTGATAATGAAGGGGGAGTAGTAAGGTAAGTTTTAGGCATTTTACGTCTAAGTCTAAGTGTTTTTGGTATGTAGGGAAGTTTGTTGAACCCTAATATAATATTTTACTACTTTTATGATATATCTCCTATGCTTAACATCTTTGCTCTGATCTATGGATATATCATATGCTGATCTCATACTCTGATACTTAACTGTGCAAATTGACTTGTGTGAGATTTCTTGAAAAATGCCAAGTGCTTGCTACGATGATATATCTGATTGCTTGAATCATGCTTGGAAAATGGCACTTAGGCAGGGGGAGCACACTCACGGGTAAACTTCAAAATCCTGTACTCATGATATAACATAGAAAATGATAGGATATAACTGCACTTAGACAGGGAGAGCAAAATCATTCACGATATATCTGATCATGTCATAGAGATAACTGCACTTAGGCAGGGGGAGCAAATACACGTACCATATGTGATTAGGAAATATCATATGCTCTGTTTTGCAATTATGAAACACTTAGACATATGCGCTAGGACTTGCGAAATCGAATATGCTTACATGCTTATGTGATGCATCAATTACATGTCATAATCAAAAAGGGGGAGAATGTTGACCTTTTTGGTCCATGCATGTTAGGGAGTTTTGATGAACGATGTAATTGTAATGAAGTTAGGTCTATAAATTATGCAATTCGATTTGTAATTAATATAATGTCTAAGTTCATGATAATATTCGACTATGCATGATATAAGCTTAAAATTGGTTAAAGTGTTGAATATTTGATTAACATGAGATTCTGTGGTTTGTTGGTGGAACTATGTGATCGCATGATATAAGTAGTCCATGTTGATAGGATATATCGTTCTGAGCTATATATGGAAAATATGTTGTTTATATAAGGAAAGTGATATATCCGTTGATACTAGTTTATTCCTGGACGAAATGCATATATACGATCCTTGCATGCTTTGCACTAAATTAACTGCGAAATATTGAATTGAATCTTTCCTTATGCTGATTAGAATATTACAATTAGGAAAGATTCGATTTGATTAACCTTATGGATAAGGTGCTATTATATGGTATGTGCTATAACGAGTGTGATCTCTGAAATAAGGAAAGTTGTGCCATGATATGATAAATTGGTTTAAGTAAGCTCTGATCTGATTTGTGTGCTAAACATGGTAAATATATTGATTAAATGCTATGAGCTGTACATGGAAAACGTGTTGATGTATTGCTATCTTGCGTGTTATACTTGGAAAGTAAATCTGGATTAACTCGTTACTAGAAACTGATAGCAGGGAATTACTTATGGAAAGTATGGTAATTATATGCAAAATGCTTGAATATGCTTGAGAACGAAATTGAGCTTTTTATATGAAATATAATCATGCTTAAATGTGCTATATGACCGTTGCAATGATTTATTAAAAGCATGATTTATATGGTATGATTGACTCGAAATTGCATGGAAACTTTGCTTGATTTGGTGATTATTACATGATATGACTTTCCATGTAAAGTGCTGATTGAATAGGATTATATATGAGTCACACTTCAGAATTTCGAGGTAACTAAGAATTTGTGATTTTAAGCCTACGAGAGATTTTTAAGCGGAAAGATACTAAGAGATTCCTGAGCCATTCACTTGCGATAGTTTACTGCCTCACTGAGCGTTAACCTGCATATCCATCACTGAGCGAGTGGCTTATCTGATATTCCATCATCCCCTCCATATATTCTGTCTTCGGACGTGTTGTCTTCGGACGTGAGCAATACCAAGGAGGCAAGGTCGACGTTTACGCACACGTGAAGGGAAGGACAAGTCCGGGGGCCCTTCGGTAGCGAGCTGTGTCTGTCGGGATCAAGGAGATTCCGAGGAACGAAACTCGGTGTGTGGTAACCTAGTAGTGTCTAGTGTTCGACTTGTTTCGGTTGTGTATTGGGCTAACCAATCAGTTTTGTATCCAGCTACGGTGCATTCTAGTGATTGGTTAAACTCTTGGGAAGCAAATCCCAAGGAGAGGAGTAATAAGGAGTTGGTCGAAAAATACTATCATTGAGTTTGATGGTACAATAATAAAAAATACTGGTATAATTGTTCGAACAGATTTGTATAATTTATAACTTTTGGTTAAGAAAACCTTCGAATTGCACATTTTGAAAAACTATTAGTTTGTATGATAATACTGATATTTGTATAATTGGGTTCTTTCGTACAATAACAGTCAAACAATCGTTTAGCCTTTGTTGGTATAATAGCTTGTGTTGATGGTTAATAAAGGTATAATAAAGAATTGATTGGGAAAATAATAAAACTATAATTGAATTGGTATATTTTCCATTTTTGTTGGTATATAAGAAAAGGCGGGTTTTGTATAATTACGTCCGTTGTTGGTATAATAACTGCAAATCAATTGTTGAGTATTTGTTGATAAAATAATCAAAGTTGTTAGTATAATCGCAGCATTTGTTGATATATTCTTATGAGCAAATTTGATCAGGATTTTTGGAGAGAATTACGTAACTAATGTTTTTTGAGAATCAAATTACAAAACTAGTTGAGTTTGTAATGCTATTACAAAACTAATCAAGTTTTTAAAAACCAACTCTCATTATTTTCATTTTCACCACAAAAAATACGTAAAATTATAATATATTATCTTAAACTAACACAAAACTTGTTAATAATTATATTTTTACCCAACTCATTTTAATAAATTTTATCCAAAATTTATTATTTAAATAAATAAATAAAAACAAATTAACAAGATGTAATCTATTCCCATGTGATTAAATAAACTAATAATTAGTTCTTAAAAACATGCTTGTTTTATCAATTGAGTAAATCAACAAACAGTCTCACAGTTACTTGGACAACGAATGTTCTTGCTCCTGATAACCATAATGTCCACGAGTTAATGATGCAAGTCAAACATATCGTTAATATGCGTGATGTCACGCCCTGACCCACGTCACAGGCGCGACAGCCGCCGCGTCTCTCAATAAACGCTAAGCTCGATATCACCCATTTGTCATAAAATGATAAAAAAACAACGAGCAAGAAGTAAAATAACATACTTACATATGTCAAAGATGTTTTATACAAAACAACCAACGGTCTCTACATATTAAACAAACGAAGGAAGGAATTTACAAACAGATCTCCTTCCAAAAGGAACACTGCCTGAATCCAAAGGAAAAGACCACTGTACCCAAAAGGATGAAAAGGCAGCAGAAGCAACGATCGTAAAACGGCGACCTCCCGTCAACAGATATCAACAACCTAAAAGATGGATTTAAAGAATGGGCTGGGCAAAGCTCAGTGATCGACACGTGGTGTGTGAATGAAAAGTACGACAAGTAATAATTAAAACGAATACCTAATTACTATCACCGACGTGCGATAGGCAGTGGACCTATCGTATGTAGTGCAGTAAAGTGAGTAGACGAGTATCGAACACAAGGAATAAATCAAGTACTAGTAGTGACCTATCGACTCGATATTTAGCCTAAATAAAATACGCCGGTGGTGTTACAGACTATCCAACAGATTACTCCTAAATCAATGAGAGACTAAAAGAATACGCCTAAACTGGTGAAAACTTTCAGATAATAGAGATGTGCTCGGGATTCGAATCCCGCTAGGTACTATCGGTTAAGACAATGAATTCTCGCACCTACGTGATTCTGACTAGATCGCAGTTTCCTACCCGCTCACGAGTTTGATGTCGTCCTAAACGCTCGCGGGGATCTAAGGTTCAGTAATTACTAAAGGCGAGGATCGAGTATTTGCTTTCGCCCTATACTCGAATCCTATCTTCTACGAATGGCCTAATCGTTGTTTAGTTGTCGCCCTAAACGATTTTCCACACGATCACTTTAACACATAGACATATTAAAGCGACGAAACAATTTCATAGACAGATAAAAAGTCATAAACACGAGTCACGATTAAACATATGTCTTAATTACGAAATATCCCAGCGTTCATCTAATCCCAAACACATAGGGGATTTAGCTACGCATAATTGACGGAAAAACAACGAAAGAAATAAGAAACGAAGAAGAAGAATTCATGATCTCGAATACTGATGATCTGGGATGGTGGCACGGATGAATCTTCGTTCTGCGTTCAATTTGGCGTGATTGCGTCGTTGATCCGTCTCTCGCGCTTCTCCAACGGAATTCTGCGTTTCTGGCGTCTGTAATTCGTCTCTTATGAGTTAGGGTTGATATCTGATGAGAATCCCCCCTTTTTGGGTCGAATTTGGGCTTTTATAATGATTTTCGCTACTGTCACGGCCTGGGACATGGCCCGTCACGGCCGTGACACTGTCGGGGCACAAAATGGAGCTCACTGCCGTGCGTCACGGCCTCGTGCAGAGGTGTCACGGCCGTGACACTTTTCCAGCCTTGCGACAGTTTCGTATTTCTCTCAGATGGAGGGGTAAACGATGTCCGATGAGCTGAAATTTTAACCATGGATAGAAGACTCGCCAATCTTGACTCGGACCAAAGGGATTCTCAATCCGAGATCTGGATTGAGAGATATGAATTTTCTAATGTTGCTGCTGCTATGGGTCACGGCCTGGTGCAATAAGTGTCACGGCCGTGACTTGCTTCAGCTTTCGGCCTCTGGTGGTTGTCACGGCCATGTGCACAAGGTGTCACGGCCGTGACACTTGGCAGTGTTCGTCATCTTCGCGCCGTTTTGCCTCGTTTTCGCTCATTTTCGCCCGAAACGCGTCCTAAGCTCCTTCAATATCAAAATAAGTAGAAATAGGGTTAATAAGTGCATAAAATGACTACGAAAACTCTATTACGAGCCAATTAAATACTACGATAAATGTACTATAATACGTGTATCACTCAGTGAGAGATAATACGGACACACCTTCCCTCTCGGAAGGTGGGTCCTCCATGATGACACCGAGTCAAACAAAATACCGCAGCGCCCTTACTCGACAATAATACTAACACTCGTATGACAAATACAACAGCTAACTACAACAAGACATGACGCATAGACCGGTATAATCCATAAAATAGTATCAGAATCATATCAACGACGCGTGGGTGGCCAACTCTCTCTCGAACTGAACTCCCCGTCGAGAGTCAGACGAGTCCGTCGTCGTACTCTAGACCATGAACCTAACTGACACATCCACGACTATAATATGCATGCCCACACACGGCGACGTTGGCCTATCTAATCTCCCCAACAACCACCCTTCAATAGTAATCAACAGCATCATAGGGCACTAGAAGGGTGCACTCGTTGGGCCTCACTCACCCGGGTGTGCCAAGCCACGGGCTACTACTCGATTTGCCACTCTCCACTCACCCGAACGTGGCCATTCGGGCTACTACACTTGGTACCAAGTTATGCAACACAAATACCGACCAGTACGAGTCCATATAAGCAATCATGTCACAGAACGATATAGTATCACATTACCATATCATGCAATAGCTCGTATACCTGTCAACCCAAATCACAAAGACTCGTAAGATAAATACCGACCAATATCAACATCCTATAGCCGGCAAGGCTCACTATGCCCAAACAATAATCATGACGTCACTGCATGTAAAAAGACGACCTATCGCGATGACATAGACTAACGCAATAAAAACGACACGACGAGGTCCACACGTCCCGTGAAGGGAAGGCGTCCCCGTATTACCCACTCACAGTGTCAAATCCTAGCGTTCCCCAAGACCCGAAGCTGCCCTCGAGCCCTCGACTGATGTTCCCTCGCCTAGCAAGATGATAACGAACAACTTTACCGTTAGTAATATGTCCTTCAAGAAATGCTGAAATTTTTTTTCAGATTAGTGTCATCAAATTCAAAAAATCATAGAAAATTGTAGGATTGTCCGATTGAGATGGTTTCGGTGGCTATGAACAGGTTAGGACGTTAGCCTTCAAACGGGACCAGTTTCGGATTAATCAGATCAGCCTACATGTGTCAAAACCACGAAGAACAGCAGCTGCGCATCAGTTTCTTTTTCAAAAACAGTAACAACAGAAATTTCCTGCTTTGCTGTGGACTTCAAAAATTCGTATAAAAATGATGAATTATCGGATTGAGCTGATTCTAGTGGCTACGGAAAGCTGAGAAAGTTATCTTTCTACTGCAACAAGTTTAAAAGAAATCGGATAAGTATAGGTGGGTCAAAATTCAGAAACACTACCACTGCGACAGCAGAATTTCTGCAAAACAGCAGTTTTTCAGATTTACGCTGTTAGCTTCAAAAATTTACATAAAATCGAGGAATGATCGGATTGAACCGATTCCAGCGGCTGTGAACACCTAAGAGAGTTAAATTTCACCAGAAACAAGTTTCATAAGAATCCGAAAACTGTAGCTAGGTCAAAAACGTTGAAACCCGCAGCTGCGCACAAAAACCGCCTTTTCCTTCAAAGATATAGACCCTAATATGATCTTGAAGAAGAGAAGAGTGAGATTAAGGCGAATCATACCTTGTTACACCTTAAATTGAACGGAGAAAGCACATGCAAGAGCTTGAAGGTTCGTTTTTCTTTTGTTCTCTCCTTTGCTCTGTTTTTTTTTTTTTTTCTTCTCACGTTGGTATGAGGTTAGAGATGACTAAATAACTATAATATATCAAGAACATGCTAGAAGCATGGTTTGGGCTGGGCTGAGAATTTTTAATTCCTATTTGGGATCTGGACTTCATGTATAAAATAATAAAATGGATTATAAAGACCTTAAGATGTTATAAGATATCCCCTCCTTCAAAAAGGTTTCGTCCTCGAAACAGAAACGTACCTAACGAGTTAAAGAGGTGTGGATATTGGCGACGCATAAGTGTTTCCGGCTCCCACGTTTCTTCTTCAACTTTGTCGCTACGCCAAAGCACTTTAACCATTGAAATAATCTTCCTACGGAGCTTCTTTTCTTGACGATCTAGGATTGCAACCGGTTGTACCTTATCGGAAAGATTGTCCGTTAGCTCAAGCGGAGGAGACTCAAGTATATGCGAAGGATCTGATTCGTATCTTCGAAGCATAGACACGTGGAAGACATTGTGAATCTGTGATAGCTCTAATGGTAGGTCTAATCTGTATGCGACACGGCCAACCCGTTCTATGATGGTAAACGGGCCTATATATCTTGGACTTAACTTCCCGCGATGTCGAAATCGTAATACGCCTTTCCATGGAGAAATCTTTAGGAATACTCTATCTCCTTCTTCGAACTCCAATTAACGTCTTCTGTTATCAGCATAGCTCTTTTGTCGATCTTGAGCTGCTTTGAGTCTACCACGTATGAGTTTAACTTTTTCGGTTGCATCTTTAATGAGTTCCACTTGTTCAATCTTTCTATCGCCAACTTCATCCCAGAAGAGTGGTGTTCGACACTTTCGGCCATAGAGCGCTTCATACGGAGTTATACCTATGCTGGAATGATAGCTATTATTATATGCAAACTCCATCAATGCCACATATTTGTCCCAGTTGCCGCCTAAATTCAAAACAACAGCACGTAACATGTCCTCCTATGTTTGAATCGTCCTCTCAGATTGCTCGTCAGTCTGGGGATGATAAGCTGTGCTAAATAACAATTTCGTACCTAATGCGTTTTGAAGACTGGGCCAAAAACGTGAAGTAAACCGCGGGTCTCGATCAGATACAATAGACACCGGTACACCATGCAGCCTCACGACTTCATCCACATACAACTTGGCTAATTTTTCCAAGCTATATTTATTACGCACTGGGAGAAAATGGGCTAACTTGGTTAAACGGTCAACGATAACCCATATAGAATCATGACCTCTTTGAGTTCGAGGCAATCCGGATACGAAATCCATGGTAATATTATCCCATTTCCACTCGGGAATAGGGAGGGGTTGGAGAGTGCCCGCTGGCTTCTGATGCTCTACTTTAATTTGTTAGCAGGACAAGCATTTTGATACGAATTCCGCAATGTTTCGCTTCATGCCGGGCCACAAATAATGCTCTCGAAGAGTTCGGTACATTTTTGTACTACCAGGGTGCATAGCGTAGGCGGAGGAATGAGCTTCCTCAAGGATGGCCTTACGAAGATCTTCGTCTGATGGTATGCAAACCCGATTTCGAAAAGTTAGGATTCCGTCGTCTCGAATTCTAAAGTCGCTCGCCTCTCCTTGGTTTTGCTTCGCAATAAGTTGCAAATGATTGTCTTGCAATTGCTTTTCTCGAATCTGCTCGAACAAGGTGGGTCTAACCTCGAATTTTGCAAGAAATGAAGCTTCGCTTGTCTCCTCACGATGAAGCGATATACAGAGACCTTTCATTTGTTCCAAGAGAGGAAGATAATCCGTTTGGATCGAAGCAAGTGATGTAGAAGCTTTTCTACTAAGTGCATCGGCTACGACGTTGACCTTACCTGGATGATAATCAATAATTAGATCGTAGTCGCTAATTAACTCCATCCATCGTCGCTGTCGAAGGTTCAGCTCCTTTTTAGTAGTGATGTACTTCAAGCTTTTGTGGTCCGTGAAGATTCGGCAGGTCGCACCATAAAGATAATGCCTCCAGATTTTTAATGCAAAAACAATGGAGGCCAACTCCAAATCGTGCGTCGGATAGTTTTCTTCATTCTTCTTTAATTGTCTCGAGGCGTAGGAAATCACTTTTCCCTCTTGCATGAGCACGCATCCTATGCCTTGTCTCGACGCATCGCTATAGATAGTGAATTCCGAAATCTCCGGATTCGGTAGGGTAAGAATAGGGGCCGAAGTAAGTCGTATTTTCAACTCTTGGAATGCTTTCTCGCAATCCTCATTCCATTCGAATTTTGTCCCCTTTCGAGTTAGCTTAGTCAAAGACGAAGCTATCAAGGAAAAGTCTTTGACAAATCTTCGATAATAACCGGCTAATCCCAGAAAACTCCGTATTTCCATCACATTCTTTTGACTTGAAGCAATCTTGGGATGGGTGACCCCCTGGGAAGTTTGCCCAGGGTGCGTGTGAGCCAGGACGAAGCTCGCACCAATCCGAAGGTAGTGACAGGTAAAATGTCCATTTGACTCAGATATCCCACCATTTGATATGTCAACTTCGCTTTTTGATCTTACGGTTATTAGATCATTTTATAAGCATATTACTACTCCTAACCATTATCTTCTTCCACACATTCCGGCCCAATTTATCGATACTTCTTTAGGCCAAGTGCTCATTGGAGACCGCTCGATCTATACTATTATGGATTCAGAGCCTGATCGATCTTATATTCGGGACAGTCTTATTGCAAGTCTACCTTATCGTGCATGTTCATTATCGCCAATAATGGTGATTCATACCCCGCTTGGGGAACAAATCGAACGAAACTCTGTCTTGAAAAGCTGTCCTATCTCTATCAAGAACTCTGTCCTAGAAGCTGATTTAATACCGTTGCCATTAGTCGACTTGGATGCCATTCTTGGCATGGATTGGCTCTCTCGCCATCATGCAATTCTTGATTGTCGGGCCAAACTTGTTACGTTTCGAAGACCGGGATTTCCAGAGTTGACTTTTGAAGGTGAAAGTTTATCTACATCAGTTCCTATCATTTCAATAATTTCTGCACACAAATTGATGCGTAAAGGATGTAAGGCATTCCTTGCTTCAATCATCGACACTTCTCATCCTACACCTTCGCTTGATGATATTCCCATCGTTAAGGAGTTCTCTGATGTGTTCCCTGAGGATCTACCTGGACAACCGCCTACTCGAGAAGTGTATTTTGTCATTGACACACTTCCTGAGACTGCTCCTTTATCAATACCTCCTTATAGAATGTCTCCAGTTGAACTTAAAGAGCTAAAGACGCAAGTGGAAGAATTGTTAGCTAAGGGATTCATCCGACCAAGCGTATCTCCTTGGGGTGCTCCTGTTCTTTTCATCAAGAAAAAGGATGGATCACTTCGTCTATGTATAGATTTCCGTCAGCTCAACAAAGTGACAATCAAAAATAAATATCCGCTACCGAGGATTGACGACTTATTCGATCAATTAGAAGGAGCAGCTGTATTCTCCAAGATTGATTTGCGATCTGGTTATCATCAGCTCAAAATTAGGGAATCTGATATCCCTAAGTCTGCCTTTCGTACCCGATATGGTCACTTCGAATTCTGTGTGATGCCTTTTGGACTCACAAATGCTCCTGCAGCTTTCATGGATCTCATGAATCGAGTTTTTCGACCATATCTAGATAAGTTTGTTATCGTTTTTATCGATAACATACTTATATATTCCAAATCAGACGAAGAGCATGCCTGCCATCTTGTATTGGGGACCCTTCGTGAAAATCGGCTCTATGCTAAGCTTTCGAAATGTGAATTCTGGCTTCGGGAGATTAAGTTTTTGGGGCATCGTATATCCAAGGAAGGAATACTCGTAGATCCAGGAAAAATTCAGGCCATACTAGATTGGGAACGTCCAAAGAATGTGACGAAAATACGGAGTTTTCTGGGATTAGCCGGTTATTATCGAAGATTTGTCAAAGACTTTTCCTTGATAGCTTCATCTTTGACTAAGCTAACTCGAAAGGGGACAAAATTCGAATGGAATGACGATTGCGAGAAAGCATTCCAAGAGTTGAAAATACGACTTACTTCGGCCCCTATTCTTACCCTACCGAATCCGGAGATTTCGGAATTCACTATCTATAGCGATGCGTCGAGACAAGGCATAGGAGGCGTGCTCATGCAAGAGGGAAAAGTGATTTCCTACGCCTCGAGACAATTAAAGAAGAATGAAGAAAACTATCCGACGCACGATTTGGAGTTGGCCTCCATTGTTTTTGCATTAAAAATCTGGAGGCATTATCTTTATGGTGCGACCTGCCGAATCTTCACGGACCACAAAAGCTTGAAGTACATCACTACTCAAAAGGAGCTGAACCTTCGACAGCAACGATGGATGGAGTTAATTAGCGACTACGATCTAATTATTGATTATCATCCAGGTAAGGCCAACGTCGTAGCCGATGCACTTAGTAGAAAAGTTTCTACATCACTTGCTTCGATCCAAACGGATTATCTTCCTCTCTTGGAACAAATGAAAGGTCTCTGTATATCGCTTCATCGTGAGGAGACAAGCGAAGCTTCATTTCTTGCAAAATTCGAGGTTAGACCCACCTTGTTCGAGCATATTCGAGAAAAGCAATTGCAAGACAATCATTTGCAACTTATTGCGAAGCAAAACCAAGGAGAGGCGAGCGACTTTAGAATTCGAGACGACGGAATCCTAACTTTTCGAAATTGGGTTTGCATACCATCAGACGAAGATCTTCGTAAGGCCATCCTTGAGGAAGCTCATTCCTCCGCCTACGCTATGCACCCTGGTAGTACAAAAATGTACTGAACTCTTCGAGAGCATTATTGGTGGCCCGGCATGAAGCGAAACATTGCGGAATTCGTATCAAAATGCTTGTCCTGCCAACAAATTAAAGCAGAGCATCAGAAGCCAGCGGGCACTCTCCAACCCCTCCCTATTCCCGAGTGGAAATGGGATAATATTACCATGGATTTTGTATCCGGATTGCCTCGAACTCAAAGAGGTCATGATTCCATATGGGTTATCGTTGACCGTTTAACCAAGTCAGCCCATTTTCTCCCACTGCGTAATAAAGATAGCTTGGAAAAATTAGCCAAGTTGTATGTGGATGAAGTCGTGAGGCTGCATGGTGTACCGGTGTCTATTGTATCTGATCGAGACCCGCGGTTTACTTCACGTTTTTGGCCCAGTCTTCAAAAGGAATTAGGTACGAAATTGTTATTTAGCACAACTTATCATCCCCAGACTGACGGGCAATCTGAGAGGACGATTCAAACATAGGAGGACATGTTACGTGCTGTTGTTTTGAATTTAGGCGGCAACTGGGACAAATATGTGGCATTGATGGAGTTTGCATAAAATAATAGCTATCATTCCAGCATAGGTATAACTCCGTATGAAGCGCTCTATGGCCGGAAGTGTCGAACACCACTCTTCTGGGATGAAGTTGGCGATAGAAAGATTGAACAAGTGGAACTCATAGAAGATGCAACCGAAAAAGTTAAACTCATACGTGGTAGACTCAAACAGCTCAAGATCGACAAAAGAGCTATGCTGATAACAGAAGACGTGAATTGGAGTTCGAAGAAGGAGATAGCGTATTCCTAAAGATTTCTCCATGGAAAGGCGTATTACGATTTCGACATCGCGGGAAGTTAAGTCCAAGATATATAGGCCCGTTTACCATCATAGAACGGGTTGGCCGTGTCGCATACAGATTAAACCTACCATTAGAGCTATCACAGATTCACAATGTCTTCCACGTGTCTATGCTTCGAACGAATCAGATCCTTCGCATATACTTGAGTCTCCTCCGCTTGAGCTAATGGACAATCTTTCCTATAAGGTACAACCGGTTGCAATCCTAGATCGTCAAGAAAAGAAGCTCCGTAGTAAGATTATTTCAATGGTGAAAGTGCTTTGCCGTAGCGACAAAGTTGAAGAAGAAACGTGGGAGCCGGAAACACTTAGCCGGAAACATGTGCTTTCTCCGTTCAATTTAAGGTGTAACAAGGTATGATTCGCCTTAATCTCACTCTTCTCTTCTTCAAGATCATATTAGGGTCTACATCTTTGAAGGAAAAGGGGGTTTTGTGCGCAGCTGCGGGTTTCAACGTTTTTGACCTAGCTACAGTTTTCGGATTCTTATGAAACTTGTTTCTGGTGAAATTTAACTCTCTTAGGTGTTCATAGCCGCTGGAATCGGTTATCCGATCATTCCTCAATTTTCTGTAAATTTTTGAAGCTAACAGCGTAAATCTGAAAAACTGCTGTTTTGCAGAAATTCTGCTGTCGCAGTGGTAGTGTTTCTGAATTTTGACCCACCTATACTTATCCGATTTCTTTGAAACTTGTTGCAGTAGAAAGATAACTTTCTCAGCTTTCCCTAGCCACTAGAATCAGCTCAATCCGATAATTCATCATTTTTTTACGAATTTTTGAAGTCCACAGCAAAGCAGGAAATTTCTGTTGTTACTGTTTTTGAAAAAGAAACTGATGCGCAGCTGCTGTTCTTCATGGTTTTGACACATGTAGGCTGATCCGATTAATCCGAAACTGGTCCCGTTTGAAACTAACTTCCTAACCTGTTCATAGCCACCAAAACCATCTCAATCGGACAATCCTACAATTTTCTAGGATTTTTTGAAGTTGATGTCACTAATCTGAAAAAAAATTTCAGCATTTCTTGAAGGACATATTACTAACGGTAAAGTTGTTCGTTATCATCTTGCTAGGCGAGGGAACATCAGTCGAGGGCTCGAGGGCAGCTTCGGGTCTTGGGGAACGCTAGGATTTGACACTGTGAGTGGGTAATACGGGGACGCCTTCCCTTCACGGGACGTGTGGACCTCGTCGTGTCGTTTTTATTGCGTTAGTCTATGTCATCGCGATAGGTCGTCTTTTTACATGCGGTGACGTCATGATTATTGTTTGGGCATAGTGAACCTTGCCGGCTATAGGATGTTGATATTGGTCGGTATTTATCGTACGAGTCTTTGTGATTTGGGTTGACAGGTATACGAGCTATTGCATGATATGGTAATGTGATACTATATCGTTCTGTGACATGATTGCTTATATGGACTCGTACTGGTCGGTATTTGTGTTGCATAACTTGGTACCAAGTGTAGTAGCCCGAATGGCCACGTTCGGGTGAGTGGAGAGTGGCAAATCGAGTAGTAGCCCGTGGCTTGGCACACCCGGGTGAGTGAGGCCCAACGAGTGCACCCTTCTAGTGCCCTATGATGCTGTTGATTACTATTGAAGGGTGGTCGTTGGGGAGATTAGATAGGCCAACGTCGCCGTGTGTGGGACATGCATCTTATAGTCGTGGATGTGTCAGTTAGGTTCATGGTCTAGAGTACGGCGACGGACTCGTCTGACTCTCGACGGGGAGTTCAGTTCGAGAGAGAGTTGGCCACCCACGCGTCGTTGATATGATTCTGATACTATTTTATGGATTATACAGGTCTATGCGTCCTTACTCGACAATAATACTAACACTCGTATGACAAATACAACAGCTAACTACAACAAGACATGACGCATAGACCTGTATAATCCATAAAATAGTATCAGAATCATATCAACGACGCGTGGGTGGCCAACTCTCTCTCGAACTGAACTCCCCGTCGAGAGTCAGACGAGTCCGTCGCCGTACTCTAGACCATGAACCTAACTGACACATCCACGACTATAAGATGCATGTCCCACACACGGCGACGTTGGCCTATCTAATCTCCCCAACGACCACCCTTCAATAGTAATCAACAGCATCATAGGGCACTAGAAGGGTGCACTCGTTGGGCCTCACTCACCCGGGTGTGCCAAGCCACGGGCTACTACTCGATTTGCCACTCTCCACTCACCCGAACGTGGCCATTCGGGCTACTACACTTGGTACCAAGTTATGCAACACAAATACCGACCAGTACGAGTCCATATAAGCAATCATGTCACAGAACGATATAGTATCACATTACCATATCATGCAATAGCTCGTATACCTGTCAACCCAAATCACAAAGACTCGTACGATAAATACCGACCAATATCAACATCCTATAGCCGGCAAGGTTCACTATGCCCAAACAATAATCATGACGTCACCGCATGTAAAAAGACGACCTATCGCGATGACATAGACTAACGCAATAAAAACGACACGACGAGGTCCACACGTCCCGTGAAGGGAAGGCGTCCCCGTATTACCCACTCACAGTGTCAAATCCTAGCGTTCCCCAAGACCAGAAGCTGCCCTCGAGCCCTCGACTAATGTTCCCTCGCCTAGCAAGATGATAACGAACAACTTTACCGTTAGTAATATGTCCTTCAAGAAATGCTGAAATTTTTGTTCAGATTAGTGTCATCAACTTCAAAAAATCATAGAAAATTGTAGGATTGTCCGATTGAGATGGTTTCGGTGGCTATGAACAGGTTAGGAAGTTAGCTTTTAAACGGGACCAGTTTCGGATTAATCGGATCAGCCTACATGTGTCAAAACCACGAAGAACAGCAGCTGCGCATCAGTTTCTTTTTCAAAAACAGTAACAACAGAAATTTTCTGCTTTGCTGTGGACTTCAAAAATTCGTATAAAAATGATGAATTATCGGATTGAGCTGATTCTAGTGGCTTGGGAAAGCTGAGAAAGTTATCTTTCTACTGCAACAAAATCGGATAAGTATAGGTGGGTCAAAATTCAGAAACACTACCACTGCGACAGCAGAATTTCTGCAAAACAGCAGTTTTTCAGATTTGCGCTGTTAGCTTAAAAAATTTACAGAAAATCGAGCTTTGATCGGATTGAACCGATTCCAGCGGCTATGAACACCTAAGAGAGTTAAATTTCACCAGAAACAAGTTTCATAAGAATCCGAAAACTGTAGCTAGGTCAAAAACGTTGAAGCCCGCAGCTGCGCACAAAACCCCCTTTTCCTTCAAAGATGTAGACCCTAATATGATCTTGAAGAAGAGAAGAGTGAGGTTAAGGCGAATCATACCTTGTTACACCTTAAATTGAACCGAGAAAGCACATGCAAGAGCTTGAAGGTTCGTTTTTCTTTTGTTCTCTCCTTTGCTCTGTTCTTTTTTTTTCTTCTCGCGTTGGTATGAGGTTAGGGATGACTAAATAACAATAATATATCAAGAACATGCTAGAAGCATGGTTTGGGCTGGGCTGAGAATTTTTAATTCCTATTTGGGCTCTGGACTTCATGTATAAAATAATATAATGGATTATAAAGACCTTAAGATGTTATACGTGATAAGTTATTACTATACATTGTGTCACGTCACATGCAATGCAAGTATTTTATTATTATTATTTTATTATTATATTATTGAACGATTGCTCCATTTCCTTTAAGTTTGCAAGTATTTGAAAACTGTGTTAACATGTTCAAGATGAGTTAGAATTAAAATAACGGAGACAACACATTCTTACCAGTTTGAGTTTCCATTAAAAAAGTGATTGGAGCCTCTTTTTCAGTTGGTACGCAAACCTTATTTACGACAAAGTATAAAATTTGACGTGTCAAACAGGATGATATTAGGAAGAAATAGATCGAAAGTCTCACAAGAAACGTTCAAGAGTAATAGCGTGAGATCCATAAATTAATCTTGTTAGATAACGATTGTTTGAATATTTTGAGGATTATTATTCTATTTTATTTTTTATTCATTTATGCGTTGATATTACTTTCAATATTAAAGTCAAAATAATAACAACAACAACAATAATAAAAATAATAATATAGTTAAGTTGAAAGTGATATCTTTTATTCACGTCGGGATATATTCTATACATGTTAATTTTGTAGTACAAATGAACTATGGTGAAATATATAATTATTAGTAATTATTTATTAACTTCAAATAATCTTTGTGAAAATATTGTAATATTAAAATGTTTTGTGGTGAAAAATGAAAAGAATGACAATTCTACTACTATTCTAAAAGAGGGAATGCGGCCTGTTTTATAACGTAGGTTATCGGTCGTTTCTTTAGTTTTGTGGGTAAGATTTGAAACTTATATTTCTGAGTTTCTGGTCATAGTTGACGTCAGAAAGTTATTGCAGGTAACACCATCGAATAATTGAATTGTTTTATGGTGCGGCAGTTAGGTTTTCCTAAGTATAATTATTACTTTTGAGAAAACTTTTGAAGCACGCAGTCCTTTTATATAATATATTACAATAAGTATATCATTGACTATGCTTACAAATAATCTTAATATCAGGTTACAGGTGCAGGGCTTAATATTTGGGCAAATTTTGTGCCATGCCCTACTATATTTTAAAATTAGGAATCAGGCCCTGTCAGGATTTTCTTTAGTTTGAAAGACCTATTCTTTCAAAAAGTAAGTGAAAAGGACCCACAACTGTGATTTGACGAAATTACCCTTAACAAAACTGATTTATGAATGATATTTGACGTTAGTTTTATGTTACACAGTCATACTGATTTGTTACCGCAACAACCGCAAGTGTTACTTTAATGTCATAAGACGTTACTTATCGACAATAAAATGTTATTAACAGACATATTTATTACATCGAACTATCGAACCCCATTTTTCACACTGATCGAGCACAGTCGATCGTTAACACCTTGTTTTGTTTTCCATCATGCGGTATTACACCATAAATCCTAAACCGTAAACCCTAAACTCGACGCGACGACCATTAGCGTTCTCCTATACAAGATCGAATCAGTAGCGTTTCGATCTTATTACACGTTTCGAGATTGAAAATTGGTAACCCATTATATGAGCATTGCTCCCTATAATGATGAATTTTCTGTCTAGGGAAACAGGGGGAGGATGGTCGGGTGGAGGGTTCAAGAACAATTATAACTGTTACACAATTATACTGATTTGTTACCGTAAAAACCATTAGTATTATTTTAACGTCATAAGACGTTACTTATCGACAGTACAATGTTATTAACAGACATTTTTATTACAGCGGACTATCGAACCCTATTTTTCCCACTGATCGAGCATTGCTCCCTATAATGATGAATTTTCTGTCTAGGAAAACAGGGGGATGGTCGGGTGGAGGGTTCAAGAACAATTATAACAGTTTTGCGCTGAAAAAAAATACTTCCTTTCATTTGGATAACAACAGTCTTGTATTGAGTACCATATGGCGTCTATTTAGTAACAAACGAAGTCGCAGAAATACCACATCATTCAAAAATAATACTGATTCCTGCAGTAACACATTAACAAATGATGTAGGAATCGGTATTATTTTTGAATGTTGTGTTACTTCTGCGACGTCATTTGTTACTAAATAGACGACACGTGGTACTCAATACAAGACTGTTGTTATCCAAGTGAAAGGAAGTGTTCTTTTTCAGCGCCGAACTGTTATAATTGGCTGGAACGGATTATTTAGGTATACATCGTAATTTTGGCATATGTCAGGGTTAAATATGTCTTTTTGCGTCATTTTAGGGCCTGACCACTTAATTTTTCGAAAAGTTGGTCCTTAATACTAAAGTCCATTTAAGTGGGGCCTGAACCCAAATTCAAACATGTTAATGGGGCCTGAACTTGAATTAACCCTTAATATTTTATTATGTTTGACGTGTTCCACATGCAAGTAAATGCCAACTCATATAACTTCATTGTCACTAAATAGTGTCTCGTAAATCGAAATCCCCCAACTTCCAATGTCACTAATAATTCTAGGTAGTGGAGAGTCACTCTATTTATGCAAGGACACTACAGTGTTTTGCTCAGTAAAACTCGGAATTCTTTTAATCTTTTCTCCTACGGGATGCATTTGGGAAATTAGTAGATGTTTGTTGGTAATGGTTCTCTTTGTGGGTGTATGTGGGAATGAGCTGCTATTTAATGGTTACTTTACCAGGAACTACTCAATGTCCCGTTTTATTTGTAAAATAATTTTGACCGAGCCTTTCTTCTGTGTGCAGTTGAGCTTAGGGATATAACTGATTGAGTTCAATTTCTCTCTTTGTGCATGTCACACTTACCACTCAACCTTCTGGATGTGCAGATTAACTCAAAAGATGAATGCTGAAGGTGGGAAGGTTTTATTTTAATATTTCTTTACAGGTATTTAATACATGATGCTTATCTTCTTTAATGAAGCTTCTCGTTTACCCTTTTATCAATCAGCCATACACCTTTTAATTCTCAAGAGCCGGCATTACTTTAACTTATACAAACATATATGTATATATTGTCTGTCGTGGCTTCCTCGGTCTTATTCAATCGTAAATAGTCTCAATGCAATATTTAACTAATTGCCGTCTCTTGTGTAGCATGCAACTAGCCAGCCTCATCAGAAGTTCCAACGTAATGTTTCTTCTTACGTAATCGTCTACTCTTTGTAACGGCCGTTTTCTTGCAGATAAAGTAGGAAAATCATCAGACGCAAGTGGGTCTACTTACCTTACCGTTACGTGAAAGGTCTTAACTTCAAGGTTTTCTCTTTAATTAAACCAACCCTCCGTTTCTCGTCAGAGACTTCTCTTTCTCTTTATTTTCCATTTTCAAAAGGTTTGCCTGCAGGTTTCTTTATATCCATCCGAGCTTTGGCTTGTAGCATTGTAGTAGCTAGGGACGAGTTCATAGCATTGATCTTGAATATCCCGAGAAAAAGGTTGGTCACATATAATCCTCTTTTTTGTTAATACTTGATTTGCTACAAATTCTGTTTATAGATTACGTATATTAATTCCAAGCTAAATAATCTATATATTTAATAATTATATAGGTACAGCTACAAGGTCCAAGCGTGCCATAGTTGGTAGATATGGCTCAAAATCTCGTGTCTTATTCAATCGATTAGCCATCTTTCCTTCACGCTTTATCTTTGAACTGATATAATGTGCAAATAATGGTGCACCTCTATGTTGATGAATGTTCCTCATGTTGCATTGCAGTCAAAATATTGCTCAAGTATAACGACTTTACGTTGTGCTTCTTTTGCAATATACTGTTCAACTTATGGTGATGGGACAACCACGTTTTACGAGATGATAATAGATGGTGGGAGAATGTCATTACGCACATATATACATGTATAATATACAATACTATAATTATTGGTCAAAGATTATGTATGTTTATTTAGGTAATAAAATCTACGTCGCTCCCTATATATTTTCAAAAAACGCCAAAATACTCTTCCATTTTTTTTTTTTCGTTACATCTTCCAACTCACTGTGCTTCTGGTGTCCGGGCTATGATTTTATTGTCGACATAATAAAATAATAAGAGGAAACTTGCTTTGAATGGTCAAAGCCTTTGAAGTGAAGGAAAAGAAATAGCGGCGAGTTCTATAGTGTGCTGAATTTTTTGCTTTGTTTCACATCAGCTTTAAGTGCCTATAAAAGGCCATCGAACGATCAGTGCAGAATGTATCCCACACAGATAGAGAGAAACGTGAGAGATAGAGAGAAATAAATAGTAGAGAGTTTGTCGGTATTTTTCTCCGACTATAAAGAGAGATATTGAGGGTTTTCTCCTTTATAGATTGAGAGGTGTAACTCCTATATTTTTCCTCTATAGTGAATTCTTCTTCCTTACCAGTGGTTTTTACCCCGATTTATTTGGGGGTTTTCCACGTTAAATCTCGGTGTCCACTTTTATCTTTAATTGCTCAAATACTACCCGCAATATTACTCGACCGGATCCGCCACGCCAACAATTGGTATCAGAGCCGAGCTTGGGTTTTATATATCTATTTATCGTATGCTCTGTGGTTGCCACTAACGTGGACCCTCCACATCAGAAAATAATAGATACTATACTGCCTTTGTTACGGTGACGAAAAAGCCGGTACGAGTTCAATAATTATCTGCTGCAACTCCGTCGGAGGTATCGCTCACGACTGAGCAGAAATTATGGCGGCGAAATTCGATATTGAAAAGTTCAACGGGAGAAATTTCTCACTGTGGAAATTAAAGATAAAGGCGGTCTTGCGAAAGGACGGGTGTCTGGAGGCTATCGATGGAAAACCAGCCACCGTGACAGATGACAAGAAATGGAACGAGATGGACGGGAGCGCTGTCGCAAATCTCCATCTTGCACTAGCAGATGGGATATTGTCTAGCGTCGAAGAAAAGAAAACGGCAAAGGAGATTTGGGACCACCTAACCAATCTGTACGAGCCGACGTCGTTACACAACAAAATTTTCTTGAAAAGAAAATTGTTCACCTTGAGAATGTCTGAATCTACTTCGGTGACGGAGCATCTCAACGTCTTGAATACTCTATTTTCCCAGCTAACATCGTTGGGATATAAAACGGAGGATAAAGAACGTGCGGAAATTCTACTTCAAAGTCTGCCTGATTCGTATGATCAACTCATCATCAACTTGACGAACAACGCGAAAGTTCTGGTCTTCAATAACCTCGCGGCTGCTATTCTTGAAGAAGAAAATCGGCGAAAGAACAAGGAGGACCAACAAGAAGCACTAAATGCGGACTCAAAAAGTAGTGAGTGAGATAGTTATGGGAAATCAAAGAATAAGCTGGAAAACGATTGAGTCAGAGGGCCGTAAAGAATGAGATGGAGTTTTTCTTTGCTTCTTTGTGTGATGACAAGGGGAAAAAAAAGACCCCACCACTAACGAAGGCTCACCCCACACAGGGGAAATCCTAGATTAATTTTAGATTTAACGGTTTGTTTCAATGTGTGACTTCGAAATATTTGTAACGATTAATATCTGAATGTTTCTTAGACTTGCTTTGCTTACTTCTATGCTTATAGGCTACTCACGTATATATACATATATTTGCATTATAAATGTTTTGCTCGAAATACTCACGCAATGCGCTACGTTATTACGCTACGCGCTACCAGCACTAAAACGCGACACACTGCGCAATACGCTTTTTAAAACATTGACTACAGTTCAACACATCAAATTCTAGAAGCAACGATATTCTAGAATTGGTTCACTCTGATGTATGGCAGTCACCGGTTTCATCCCAAGGAGGAGGGAAGTACTTCGTGTCTTTCATCGATGATTACTCCAGGAGATGTTGGGTGTTTATCATCAAGAGCAAGGGGAAGTGTTTGCAACCTTCAAGAATTTCAAGGCTCGAGTCGAACTTGATACAGGAAAGAAGATCAAGTGTTTGAGGACGGATAATGGAGGGGAATATACTGGCGGGGAATTTGATAGCTTTTGCAAAAGAAAAGGCATCAAAAGGCACTTCACTACGGCGTATACACCACAACAAAATGGAGTGGCGGAGCGGATGAACAGCACTCTGTTGGAAAGAACAAGAGCCATGCTGGGAGCTGCATGTCTGGATAAATCATATTGGGCAGAAGCAGTCAACACCGCCTACTACGTGATCAATCGTTCGCCTTCAACGGCAATCGATTAGAAGACGCCAATGGAGATGTGGACCGGAAAGCCAGCGGACTATTCCAAACTCCATGTATTTGGAAGTCCTGTGTACGTGATGTACAACGCCCAAGAAACTACGAAGCTGGATCCGAAGTCCAGAAAGTGTTTGTTCTTGGGGTATGCTGATGATGTGAAGGGGTATCGCCTATGGGATCCCACTGCCCACAAGGTTGTCATCAGCAGGGAGGTTATCTTCTTAGAAGATAAACTAATCGGAGGAAATGATAGCACTACAAAGGAAAGCCCAGAGACTACGACGATTCAGGTGAAAGGAAAGTTGGGGGAACAAGATTCTTCTGAAGCAGCACCGGAGCACGAGGCAGGGCCAAGCGAATCTTCAGAGCCAGAAATTAAGAGGGGCACACGAAAAAGAGCCGCACCATCCTGGCATGAAGATTACGATATGGACAGCAACGTTGCATATTGTCTACTAACTGATGATAGAGAGCCATCAACTCTTCAAGAAGCACTGAACAGTTCAGATGCAGATCAGTGGTTGGCGGCAATGCAAGAAGAAATGGAAGCTCTACGAAAAAATAAGACTTGGGAGTTGGTGCCACTACCTCAGGGAAGAAAGGCAATCGGCAATAAATGTGTCTTTAAGATCAAGCGGAACAGCGACGATCAAGTGGAGCGATTTCGTGCACGACTGGTGGTTAAAGGCTACGCTCAGAAAGAAGGTATTGACTTCAATGAGATATTCTCACATGTGGTTCGACTGACGACTGTTCGAGTACTCCTGGCGATGTGTGCTACATTCGACCTAAGCAACTAGATGTGAAGACGGCTTTTCTTCATGGAGATCTTGAAGAAGAGATTTATATGCTCCAACCGGAAGGTTTTGAAGACAAAGAAAAACGGAACTTGGTTTGCAGGTTGAGCAAATCTCTATAGGGTCTCAAACAGGCGCCGAGGTGTTGGTATAAGAGATTTGATTCCTTCATCATGAGCCTCGGATACAACAGATTAAATGCAGACCCTTGTGCATATTTCAAGAGGTTTGGTGAAAGTGATTTTATCATATTACTGTTGTATGTTGACGACATGTTGGTGGCAGGCCTCAACAAAGATCGTGTTGAAGAACTCAAGGCACAATTGGCTAGGGAATTTGAAATGAAGGACTTGGGACCAGCAAACAAGATTCTAGGGATGCAAATTTACCGAGACAGAAATAACAAGAAGATTTGGCTTTCGCAGAAGAATTATCTGAGGAAGGTCTTGCGACGCTTCAATATGCAAGATTGTAAGCCAATTTCTACCCCACTTCTTGTTAATTTCAAGTTATCCTCAAGTATAAGTCCTAGCAGTAAAGAAGGGAGGATGGAGATGTCTCGAGTACCGTATGCATCAGCGGTGGGAAGTCTTATGTTCGCAATGATTTGTACACGACCAGACATTGCACATGCAGTGGGAGTAGTAAGTCGGTACATGGCGAATCCGGGCAAAGAGCATTGGAGCGCGGTGAAGAGGATCCTACGATATATCAAAGGAACCTCAGATATTGCATTATGTTATGGAGGAGCAGACTTTACTGTCAGAGGGTACGTTGACTCTGATTATGCATGTGATCTTGACAAAGCAAATCTACCACGGGTTATGTGTTCACTCTTACTGGCGGAGCCATAAGCTGGGTATCGAAGCTTCAGTCCGTTGTCGCAACGTAAACAACTGAAGCAGAATATGTTGCAGCTACGCATGCGAGTAAGGAGGCGGTTTGGTTGAAAATGATCATGGAGGAGCTCGGGCACGGACAGGAGAATATTCCTCTGTTCTGTGACAGTCAGAGTGCCTTGCATCTCGCAAGGAATTCAGCTTTTCATTCCAGGTCAAAGCACATACGAGTCCAGTATCACTTCGTTCGTGAGAAAGTGGAAGAGGGCACAGTAGATATGTTAAAGATTCATACGAAAGACAACCTAGTAGATTTCTTGACGAAAGCGGTCAACACTGACAAGTTCGTTTGGTGTCGTTCCTCGAGTGGCCTAGGGGAGACGTAAGCAACATGAAAGGCAAGGGAGAAAGAATTGTGTGAAGATCCGATTGATCCTCAATCAATCTTCAAGTGGGAGATTGTCGACATAATAAAATAATAAGAGGAAACTTGCTTTGCATGGTCAAAGCCTTTGAAGTGAAGGAAAAGAAACAGCGCCGAGTTCTATAGTGTGCTGAATTTTTTGCTTTGTTTCACATAGCTTTAAGTGCCTATAAAAGGCCATAGAACGATCAGTGCAGAATGTATCCCACACAGATAGAGAGAAACGTGAGAGATAGAGAGAAATAAATAATAGAGAGTGTCGGTATTTTCTCCGACTATAAAGAGAGATATTGAGGGTTTTCTCCTTTATAGATTGAGAGGTGTAACTCCTATATTTTTCCTCTATAGTGAATTCTTCTTCCTTGCCCGTGGTTTTTACCCCGATTTGTTTGGGGGTTTTCCACGTTAAATCTCGGTGTCCACTTTTATCTTTAATTGCTCAAATACTAACCGCAATATTACTCGACCGGATCTGCTGCCACGCCAACATTTATCAATGCCGCGCAACGCGCGGCTTCACATTCCTAGTAAAATTTAAAACTTGATAAGTTTTGAAATGTTCCTAAAAACTCAACTAGTTTTGTAATTTGATTCTCAAAATAACTCTTATTTCTGAAATTCTCTCAGAATTTTTGGGTATAATAAACAGATCTGTTGTTATAATACAATTAGTGTACCTGTTGGTACCATAATTAAAATAGTTGGTAAAATCACGCGCTTTTTTGGTATAGAAACTGTAAACAAATTGTTCACTATTTCTTGGTATAATAAGCAAAATTGTTAATATAATCTCACCATTTGGTATATTTAGGGGAAATTTTTTATTAATATTTGGTGGTATAATACATTAGTTTGCTGGTATAAACTACTAGTGTAATGTTGTTACAATATTTAAAATAGTCGGTATAATCACACGTTTTATTGGTATAAAAATTGTAAACAAATTGTTCAATATTTCTTGGTATAATAAGCAAAATTGTTGATATAATCTCAGCATTTGTTGGTATATTTAGGGGAGGGGAGATTTTGATTAGTATTGGTTGACGAGTCTCTTGGTATAATACTATTAGTGTAATGTTGGTACATAGTTAAAATAGTTGGTATATATCGACCTTTGTTGGCACAACATTAAAAAATTGGATGTAGCTATAACAATATAACAAATGAGTTTATTGGATAATAAGTGAATTTATTGGTATAATTATTTGAATCTTTTGTTGGTATGATTATTTGATTTTGTTGTATAATAATCGTCTTTCATGGTTTAATCTTAAACATCACTTCTTATTATCAAATTAAAATAATATATTTTCTTGGTATAAATTAGATTTGGTATAATAATAAGAATTGTTGGTATAATAACCATGTTTATCGGTAGAGTCCTGTACTTATTTCTTGGTATAATAACATGTACTATTGGTAGAATAATCGCGACTGGCGGTCTCTCATAATCTGAAATTTTCTTGAATATGTAAATAAAGGTTATTTTCTTCATTTCGTTGTTTGGGAATTAAACAAGGAAATAATGTGAGAAGTATTTAAGACGAAGTTCAAAGTTCAAATGGGACTGATAAGAAATTTTGCCAAAAAATAACAAAACGACATATTCCAAACATGAGAGTGCGTTGACAAATTCCGTTCCATGTTAATAAACATCATGTTTGAGTTTGACATTCAATAAGTAAATAAATAACCATAATCAGTAAAGTAAACTAACTATAATAAACAATTCCCGTTGTATCCCTAGCTAGAATATATAATGACTTCATGCCCGCACTGCAATTGTACGAGTGCCTTGACATACATCTTATATATTTAAATCTGAAAACATTTAGTGGTAACTATTTCAGGCCCAATTAACATAGTTTCATTAGGATTTAGGATCCAATAACATTTACAATAGAAGATTTAAGAAGTTTTGTCTTAAAGTTAAGGACCAATTTTTAGCAAAATCACTCATTTGCCCCTTCCTATTGCGAAAATTTCACATGTTTGCATGAGCTCTTCCAAACACTCGACGGATACCACTTTGTACATTCTAGGTAACACTTGATGAAGTGGTAATACTTCACGAATTACAAGAAAGTGTTACCCAGGAATAAGGAAGCGGTACCAGAAAAGAATGAAGTGGCAGCACTCCATGAATTACAGGAAAGTATTATCCAGAAATAAGGAAGTGTTACCAGAAAAGCATGAAGTGATAACACTTCATGAATTACAGGAAAGTGTTATCCATAAATAAGAAAGTGTTACCAGAAAAGCATGAAGTGGTAAAACCATGAAGTGTACCGAGCAAGCATGTTAATCGCACATGATTCAAAACTAATTTTATTCTGTTTATACCAGTAATTAGCTATAGATAACACTTCATGAATTCTGCATAACACTTCCTGGATTAACTGCATTCTCTTACAAAAAGATGATTACAAGAAAGTGTTAGCCAGAAACAAGAAAGTGTTATCCGAAAAGCATGAACTGTTACCCAACATGTTAATCGCGTATGTTAATAGCTAGAAACAAGGAAGTGTTACCCGAAAAGCATGAACTCAGAAAGCATGAAGTGTTACCCAAACACAAGGAAGTGTTACAGGTATGAAGTGTTATCAAGCAAGCATGTTAATGGCATACACTTAAAAAACTACATTTTATTGTGTTGATACCACTTATTGAATATACATTAACACATTTGTACGTGGTAATACTGCTTGTTATGGGATTACAATTTATTGCAATTTGGCACAACAATGGCATTGATACCACTTGTCATTGCTCTTTTATAAGAATATTTTCGTCAACCTTTATTCTATACAAAATTCAAAAACGAGTCCATAAAACTAAATTTTGTCTGACATGGGCCTGAACCCTAAAAAAAATTTACCTAGGGGCCTGAACCCCAATCGCCCCAAACATTTATTCCTAATGTTTATGAAGTTGCATAAATGCTCATGCAATTTTGCCACCTTGATCCACGGGAAAGCCAATACCCGAAGTCGCTACCGATGCATGCATCTTGAATATATTTTATTCTTACGATTTTCTTGACATTACTATGATGCCCCATTTGTAGTTCGTCTCAAGATTTTATTGTATGGCCGAGATATTCACATACACCACTATAATCATCATACTCCAAGTAAGTACAATCCGAGGATGAACATAGTGATCCAAGAAATCTGTGTGTATTGTCCCAAGTACACTCACACTACAAGTTGTCTTTGACAAATCCAAGAAAATCGAATTCATAATGCTACAGAAATCAGGTCAGTTAATTTCTTGTCGATGAGAATGCAATTCATATTTCTCGCGGGAAACGGTGGTGTCCCATTTCAATAATACCTATTGACCTATATATATATATATATATATATTTGTACATGCAACATTATTGGATCTGTATGAACCTAATTCCCCCAATTGAAACTTGATCCCTTGCAGTCATTCCCCATCCACATATCAAATTATCATGAACAACTAACTAGCGAAAAATGATATTCGAAACAAAGATTTGTTAATCGAACGATATGTCCAACATCAGCCCGAAATACGGTTGTTCAGGTGTCGGTTAACCTCTATAAAACAAAATGTCGGTTAACCGACCGAATCGAACTTTCTGTTCGGTATTCGATTTTCATTTTGATAACCGAAAAATTCAGTTTGATTCGGTTATTACCTCAGTAAACCGAACGAAACAGAAAAACCGAATTCATTTTTTTATATATATGATAATGTATAATATAAATAATATTAATATTTTTATATTTTACTTTTCTTAATAAAATTCAACTCTTTTGGTAAGTTAACCGAACCGAACCAAAAAAATTCGGTTACAAAACCGAACCGAAATCGGTTATTATTGAATAAACACCCTCAACCCCAAACACGCTCATCGTCACCCCTACGGTACACTTTGTCTCGTTAGTCGTTACTTGGAAATATCAATTGGTAGAGCGTCCCATTTACATGGGCGCCAATGTTTTTCAAGGGAGTCCATACAATCCAAAGAACTGGATCTGATTGACAAGTCAACCACTCTATAACTTTGTATATATATATAACATAACTCGAGCCTGCCCACTAGTTCAATTTTGAATAATTACTAGAATTTTGCTCCCAATTATCAACACAAAGGAGGAGGAGTGGGCTTTACCTTACATACCTCCACTTCGAATCCACACTCCATAAGAACGCTGAGCCACGCCCTTTGTTGCTCCGAGAGCCTATCCCTCGGGCCCTTAACTTCCACGAGCTTCGCCTCGCCTCTGCCAAGGCCAATATCATCGCCGTCGGGGAAACGCCATAGGAGCAAATCGGGCATACCGCTCGACCAGCTTCGGTAGTCTCGGGCCAAAAGCCGACAAATCGAAGCCAGGGAAGAGCCGCCGATGCACCTGACGGCGGCTAAGAGGTCGGACAACGGGTGCCTTTCCCAGCTTACGCCGCGGCAAGACGTTCCGAAGTGCGATTCCCACGATTCGATGAGCATTTCTTCTGCTAAATGTGCTCCTCGTTGGATTCTCGACAGGTGAGATTCTACGAGGCGCTCTCTCGCCTCGTAGAAGCTGTCTGTCTCGAGATCCAATGGCGCAGTCTGCGGGGGGAAAAAGCACGGTTTGCGATTTGTGGGAATAATTTCCGACAGAGGAATAATGAAATGGCTCGTTAATTTCTTGTTTTTTAAAGTCATGTGTGTTTTTTAGGCGGTGGCGTTACGAGGTCGCTTATTAATATGGTGGTAAATTCTAAAATTGAAGCAATTTGAAGATAATTAACGCCGAAAACCTAATTTCAGCGTGGAATTAAAGCACACGTGAGCTGCACGTGAAGATTGAATTTGGAGAAAATCCCGAGTGGCGTTGGAGATGATTATTTGGACGAATCCCCGAATTAATCGTCACATGCAGCACATTGTGAATTCTGAAATGAAATTAGGTTTCCAGCTTAATTGTGCTCAACTTTCTTCGATTTCAGAATGCAACCTTTTAGTTTAGGTGTCCTTATGACGTCATCCCCTCAAACATACAGGACAACAAGTACTTAAGCCTAGTGGAATCAAAAAAAGATAGACGTTGACAAGGTAAAAATTATACTTTTCTTTGCTCATAGTGTTCAGAAGTGGGATATAGCCCAACTCACTATATATGAATTAGAGAGGCGTTCAACAAGAATTTTATTCACATACGAAGAATTTAGTCGTACCTGAAATTTGTTGCGGAAAACATTTGGAACTTCGGAGAAGATGACGTCCCACATCAAGATACCGAAAATGGTCAGCCAAATGCCACTCTCAGTATGAACGCCCTGCCAACCCCCGCCTTCTTCCCCAGCGTAGTACTGCAAAGCAAGTTGTTCGACTCCACACTGTTGCCCATCTTTGCCGTAAAATATGCTCTTCGTACCAGTTTTACAGTTCAATGGCCTTCCTTGCACATGAACCTCCACAAAAAGGCAACATAAAAAAATTATAAAAAAAAAAAGCAACTGTCACATAATATAGCAAAAAAGAGATTATACTGGATGGTATTTGACATGAACCATCTATCTACCTCAAAAATTTTCCTGTTAACAGACTTGGAGAAACTAGGTATCTTCCATCGTCGGGGTGGTTTTCCCAATCTCAGCACTCGCCTTTGAAGGGCTATTCTTGAACCAGCACGAATGCAGGGATCATTTAGTGCGTGTTCAGCAACTTGGAGGCTCTCTTCTACACGGTTTAGATGTTCTAAATCGACAGAATGCCTTAGAGCCCAATAGCCCCTTCTTCTATCGGATGGGAATGTGTCTAGAAGCTGTCTGAGTAGGTTGATGGCCTCTGTATACCTGTCAAATGAAGATACTACACAAACTCAGAAGCATCGAAGAAATATTCGGTGGATTACTGCAAAACAAGCTTGTGTGTGCATACTCATGAAGTAAGTTGAAGGAAGGTTCGCAGAAGAAAACTTGAATTAGGATTTGAAATAGGAACTCATACTCATGAAGAATGGATGTGGTGGTTTAAGAATGATTAGAACGATGAAGTACCTCTTATCATGTTCAAGAAATGAAACACCCAGTAAAACAATCTTGGAGTACACCCATGAAGCAGAAAAGTGCATATAGAAAGCACCCATCGGATCGCTCAACAATGGTTTGGCCTCTTCCGAACTCGACATGCGTGAAACAGAAACGTCTATGCATCTTAATACCAACTCAGAGTTGCTATCATCAATAGCTTCATCCATAATCTGTGCAACTTCAATAGCCTGTAATTTAAATTGACTTAGTTTTATATAGATTTTAGAGTTCGTCTAATAATTAAGCGTACCTCTTCATAAGAAAGCAACTTGTTCCTGTCAGGAAAAATCTGGTCTGAGATTATACAGCTGTAAGTAGGAAATTTAACAATGCCGAGATCCACGAGCAAGAATGCAGAAAGATCTTGCTCCCCATTAAGGAAAAAGAGCCTCTGTAATAAGATATAGCTTCAGTTACTATCTGAGATACTATCTGTAATAAACTAAATATGTACGAGTATCAAGAACTCTTAGGCAAGAATCGCAAGAAAAAAAAATCACCTCTACTCGCCACATCAGAGACTGAGCCAAAGAAGATACTTTAATACAGCGACCAATTCTTTCTAGAATAAAATCTTGAAGTTTGGCACTGCAAACAATGATGACTAATCATGTAACCATATAGTGAAAAAATTTTACTGCTGAGGCTGATAAAATTTACCATACCATATGGCATCTTTGCTAACAGACATAACCAAGTCGATAATATCTTTCTTCCGTGCACCACGATTGTATTTCTGAAAAATATTCATCGCCAACAAAGAGAATAAACAGTCACCGAAAATTGCCAAGCGTGCGGAATTGGAAATATAAGAAGGTACAATCTCCTGATCCCAACTGCCACATTTACAATTTAGAAAATATATGTTTACACAGATCTCGACTTGTGAAGTCACAAAAGCCAGCATAAATTTAGGAGCACAAACAATGCCATCACGCAAAGCTAGAATGAGGACATCCAAAATGCTCCAGAATGCTTACATAAATTCAAAACTTAAAGGATGTTAAAAGAAAGGAGTCAACATTGGAATCTAATCTCCAAACTTTAACAGGGTGCCACTAGATCTGCATTTGTAACTCAATCTTTGGAAAATATTTAATATATATATATATATATATATATATATATATTTTATCTCAAGGAGAAAACAACAAACATATCTGCTGATAACCATTACCAAATGCAATAGACACGCAAATTAATTGTATTCACTAGCATATGATAACCTAAAACAAGTACTGATTTGTGTCCAGAAATTCGCCTTCTAATTTCAGAATGAGATAAGACGTATCCCAGTGAATGTACTGCAAACCCACTTAATCATCATTACAGAAAGCAGGTCGTAAGAGGACCTTGTTAAGCACAAGCAAAGCCTCTCCTAGCTCATTCTTGTGGAGAAGATCCAATACTTCCTGCAAGTCATTAGGATCGGCTTCACTCAATTGGAGGGAGCACATATAGCCTGCCTCTATGTATAGGAAACATTCATAGTCGTTAAGACTAGGTCCGAGATCTCAGTAATAATCTAAGTCCGTAGGAGTGTACACTATCATATGTACTGTACCTAAGAGGCCCTTCACTGCTTGGTCACAATCGGCTATTTCTGGGTATGAAATATTGGACACCCGAAACCATGGCCCTGTAAGGAATACCAATCGACGTCTTGTATATTAAATGGCATATAAGGTTTGGAATGTAGAAACTCATACTCGAACAAAGGAACTTATTATCAACGAATGCATGTTTCAGATTCCTGTAACAATAATTTTTAATATGACAGTAATGGTAACAATCCAGAATCTCAATTTCCCAATAACATTTCAAAACTTGTCAGAAGCCATGTTTCAGATTCCTGTACAATAATTTTATACAATCATTCCAACAAGCAAATAGCAATAACATCTAGAACCAAGATGCATGCCAAATCATATGAAACCGTGAGGACCATACCTTTGCGTGTATATAGCCTAGCAAACAATCTCTGACAATCATCAGGAAGTGAGTCAAACGCTTCTGGTAAAAGACAGTGAAACTTTAAATTATAAATAAAGAGCGTTTAGAAACTCATTAATGAAAAAGCATACAAACCTACCTAGAAAAGACTTCTCACTAACAGTTAAAAGATGGGAATTGCTCTTTAAAACCTCTTGTATAAGAAGAACCATGTTCTGTTGATATCTGGTCATCCTATGAGAATTGGAAACAGTAACTTCAAGAGAATGCAGGGAATGCTTCAATATAGCCCTGAGTTCCTCCATGTTTTCATTGGAATTATTGTCAGATAATTCTACATTTTTGCAAACAATCTGAATTGGGATTGCAGCGCGGGAATTTTGTGGTAAAGAAACTATATTCCCCTGTAAAAGCCGATGCAGAGAAAGAAAAATATGCATTTTTCAGTAGGCTGCAATGATAGGACTGTGAAGGTCTCAATGTAATATACCTATTGCGATAGATTTATGCAACATAATTGATAGGTGTGTGCCGATTTTATTACCTCGAAATTCAGGTGGAACTTGTCTATTAAAAGAGCAAGATGTTGAGCCACCTCTCGGGGTATGTAACCCAGTATGTCATCATATTCACAATCCGCATGAAAAACCTGGTCAAAGGATAATTGAAGTACATTCGTTGCAAAACAAGAAGCAAAAGTTAACTTGACAGATAATGAAAAGAATAACCTTGATTGCATTTGAATCCTTGATGTTTCCAGGGTCTCTACAAAGACATAACTTTGATCCAGGATATAAATTCTCTCTATTCGCATACTTGTGGCCAACAATGAAAGTTGATAAAGACACCTCAGAGATTTCACAATCGTCTGAGTCTTGGTTTAACCCAAATTTCGACGTCTCAGTTACAGAAATCAACGGAGATATAGAGAAGTTATCTTTCACACCCTCATTGGTGAGAAAATCATCCAACTGACTTTCTAGTGGATTTTTCCTCGGAATATAAGATTCATAGTCACCATTTTCTTCAGAACGCTCACACTCACTCAAGTTATCGATGGGCTCGGAAATTTCAGTCCCATTGCTGCCATTCTTAGGCTGATTGGAACAAGTCTTAAGTTTAGATCTAGAGAAGTCAAGCTGAAGCAGAGTAAGCTGACCCAGTTTTCGTTTCGATCCTCTAGCAAGACACTTATCTGTTGTTATGTCATCAGACAAATTGTAAACACCAAGAAAATATGTCGTAGGAAAAACACAAGTACTATGAGCGAAATAAGAAAGAAAAAAATCTACCCAAATGAGAATTGACGAACGCATTATCTCGTGCAGGAAGCTGAATCATACAAACCGGACATTTCACCGATTCTGCAACTTCTTCGTCTCCACGGTTCAATCCTATCTCAGCTGACGAGCCCCCCTCTGCACCAACGCTTGACCACGAACAAGCCTACAATTAACAAACACGCCCTTTGATTTCTATTTGTTTTCCACAGCGATAGCATCCCCTCTTCATCAAGATGCTGAAATCGGACTTAGATTAATACCTCGTGGAATGCAAATGAAAGTATGGAACTCCGATTAGGGAGGAATCGACGTCGGCGTCCGATGACCCTTCGCAGGCTTTCCCGCCCAGTCAGCATACTACGGCTTGTGTTATAGCCCTAATTTTGATTTTGGTTGGAAAAAATGGAGGGAAGCATTATATTAACACGCTTGAGTCGCCCTAAAAAAGTCAACCCGTTTCAGATTTTTCCTTATTTTTTTTACCATTTCTTTCCAATTTAACAGGTAAATCATCACTCTGATCTCATTCACAGTTAAAAACTTTCTTTCGATTTCATATGCTTCTGAGCCGACGATCCATGTCAAGATTCTGTTCAAGGCCTCACATAACTCCAATCATAGAACGATTCTTTCCGAGAGATACATCAAAATCATCAGACAACCTTAAAACTCCCCAAATATATACATATCATTTCCAAAACCTTCTTCCACCACAGCACACTATATACACAGTAGTCATCATCTTCTACACACTGACTTCAAGACAAAAGGCATACTACAGAACAGAGAGAGAGAGAGAGAGAGAGAGAGAGACTAAACAAAGACCCTAGCAGTAGAAGAAGCATGCGACGACTCATTAACAGGCTTGATATCAACTTCCCTAAGCACAGTCTTGAGCCCCTTCCCTCCGCCGTTGGCCAGCGGATGTATCCCATGGGCCGGGCCGGCGATGTGTGCCCGATTCTCCCTCTCCTCCTTGAAGGACACACCATAACGCTTCTCCACATCTATACCAAGAATTTAAGGTTAAGAACAAAACCCTCAACACGAAACACCCATCGATCATAGATCGTTGATTATTACCTTGGGCGAGGTTGTCATAGAGCTGACCATCCCTCGTAAGAGCCATCATCACCTGGGGAATCCCAAGGGGGAGGCTATGACCCTTATCCACCTGCCAAAAGTGTATCACTTTGCCGTAGGTTTTGGCCACCTTGTCCAATTCCTGGCGCTGAATCGGTCCCGGGACACGTGGCATGAAGAGTACCCCACTCTTGACTTCGTACTCGTGTGAGTGCCACATCTTCTTCTCCTCGTCGGGGAGAGTGAGGAAGAGCTCCTCCGTGACGATGTACTCCAAGCCGATCAGCCGCCCGTCGTCGCCGGGGCGGTCGTAGATTAGGCACTGTCTGAACTCTTCGTTCTGATGGGCGCAGAAGTGGTGAGCTTCGACCTGCCTCGTCATGTCGTCGGCGTAGAAGTGGAATCTGCGATGAAATCAAGAAAATCACATTATTCCAAATTCCAATTCCAATCGATGGCTCGTAAAGACTGCTTTTTTATGTCAGATTTCAAAAGCCGATATGATTAATCACAAAAAGAAACTTACGCGCAGAGGTGCTGATGGATTTTGTTGATGGGGCCGAAGCCTTGAATGGTGGCGGTCGCCTTTTCGAGGAGCGCCGTCGAAGTTTGGGTGGGCTCGCCGGGGACTTGTGGGTGCTTCGAAGAACCTTGCTCGCCTTCCATGGCTATAGTTTCAAAGACTTGACTTCTTCGATTATCTATTTGCTGAAGTGGGGCTGTGTTCGATTAGGGACGGAAGTTCTCGAACCAGCTTTATAGTGGGGATTAGTGGAGGTAGTGACACGAAGGGGTTGCAGAGTGTTCTAACATGCGACACGTGGCATGCAAAATTCTCTAACGTGGCGACGTAACAAGAAATGAAGTGACGTTCGATGTTTATCGAAGATGGGGAAAGCAAAGAAGAGGGGCAGGCGCCGATTGTGATGATGCTTTCTAATATTAGAACCCAAATTCTATGTCAGTTTTGTTGGAACTTTTTTTAGGTAGTCTAAGGCCCAACTCAACCGTATAGTATATGCATGTGATCCATTAAGCTCAATTAAAATATTATAACTCAATGTTCAGGTGTCAAATAAGTTTTAAGGGTTTCTTCTACACAAGATGAAGCAATCCACATCCATTGAATTTTCGACACATCAATTTTAGTTTTTGATCGACGCATCGAAAATCTAACCGAGTTTGGATTAGTTTTCCGTCGGTTAAACAGAATTTGCCATATGTGTATAAGCTTAGTGATGATTATATTTATTGGGAGTTTAACAATTTAACTTTAAAATGGAACCCACGATATGTTTGGCATGTTCAGATCACAGCGCTTCTATTAGTAAAAGTAGAATAGAATGCGCAGTACGCTTTATAATGCCTTTGGCACAAGTCTGTGATGCAGTTCGTTATATACAGTTCAGCTGAAGCCTGATATAAATATAAGATTTACAGTGGTCGAAGTGGCAATCTTCAAGCGTTCGTATCTTTTCATAAGAAGTGGGTTTCGTGCCACGTCGAATAATTCAAATTCATCTGTAGACATGACTTTTCCTCCTATCATCAACTGATTTTATGAATGGCCCATCGATTTCTAATACGGTATCAGAACAATTCTTCCGCTTGCCGCCACCCGATTCATATCTCCACGTGTTAGGCCAGTCATGTCACACGTGAAGGGCGTGTTGAGATTATAAAAAGCGAGTTTCGTCTCACATAGAATAATTCAACCTCTTCTATCCGCTATATATATAAGAGGTCTTCTCCTCCTATCACCAGTTAGTCTTAGGAAGGACCCCTCGATTTTTAATAGCATCTATATATCAACTACGGGAATTTTAGTTCCCAACTGAGTGAACTAGAGCGAGCTTTAGTCTGCACACGATGTTGATGGACATGTTGATAAGGATATTACGTAATTTCTTTCCCATAAAAGTACAATTCCAATCGTTATTTACCTAAAATTTCCTCGATTATCTATTTTTATGTTTAGATTTATTTTTCGTTAGATGTCCGAGCAAACGAAATCGGCAAAAGGAAAATAAGATCACTTTTGGAACGATTTGAATCTTAAGGGATCTTCTTGCAATTTTCAACATTGTTTGGGACAGCCATTGCCAAACTTGTCTATTTCTTTTGCCGTGAGAAGCAAGTGAGGAGGAGGATATTTTGGCCTAGGATCACGCATGAAATAAAGGAAAATATCCAAATATAAAAGACAGGGTCAAACGCTCAAAAAGGAATTTCATATCTTGAAGATTAAGTCGGTTACCCTTATCAATTATATATATGCGGCTGCGACCAAGAATCAGCGGGCGGAGCGAATACAAAAAATAATAACGGAGCTTTTACGACGAAGAAAGGAAGAGGCTTGGACGCTGAAATAGAGCTATCAACGACGAATAATAGGAGACGACTATTGTCAAGAACCGAAACTTTGCGTCACGAATTTATGCATTTACACGAATTCATGCATATATCTAAATAGTTTCTAATACATGTATAGATGATAACAATATTTAATTAAGATATTATAGGTTGTCGATATTAAAATAATAGGTAGGAATAAATAAATAGATGTGTTAAAAGCAATGTTGCAAAACTCGCTAGGCGCTAGTCGGGCGCCCGGTAGGGGCCTAGTGCCTAGGCGGTCTAGGCGGGGAGTAGGCGATTTCTAGGCGGAAATTAGTCGGTATACCTATTTTTCATTTACTTTTTATTCTTATATATCATTTATACAAATATTAACATGGAGGCCACATTTACGTTATTAATTTTTTGAGGAGGAAAGGCCCAGACGTTAAAGTGAAGTTTTTATTAATAATGGGCCTGAAGTTACTTGAAAAATTTATTGCTTAATGGCCCAATTTAATAACCGACCAGCGCGTTACTTCTCTTCTCAATTTGAAGAAGTTTTGCTTGTCCCATACCGATTGTTTACTGTAAAGAAGCTGGGTAGGTTGCCTATATAACTAGATATCACCTTGACATCTATTCGTATGTGCCTGCCACATTTAAAGTCTCCTCTGTTAGAGGACTAAACTAATAAACTTTTTTTATATAGTAACTTTTTCCAATAATGGAAAAAGAAAATTTTGGCCGATTATTCAGCCGATTACTAGGTTTAATTGGCCGATTAATGGGTTAATCGGGAATTATATTTCCCGATAAAGAAAGTTTCACTAATTAAAGTTTGGGGAAATTTGGGTTCAGGCCCCAATAAGTAAGTTTCAATATAGTTCAGGCCCCATAAGATTTCAAATTAGGCTAAAGGACCTAAGTAACGAAAACCTAAGTTTAAAGGACCCAGGTGACGGGAAATGACAAATCTGTCCTTCGTATTTGGCAAAAATTACAGCTGTTTGCCATCGTCTCCATCGTTCGATCTAGGGTTGGTGTGAGGAGTCTATAACAGACTGAAATGTCGATGTTAAGGTGCAAATAAGATGGGATCTACTTCGTTTCCTCATGGGTAGTTAAAATAAACGATTAATTTAGAGTATAAGAAGAAATAATGTCGAAATTCCACTTCGAGAGAACGCGAATTTAAATTGGACCAAATATCGAATTTAATGGCCGATTAAGAGGAACTGAGTGAATTTGATCATGGGTCTTAATAATGAACGAGAATTATTGAGTTTACGAAAGAAGTGGCGAAGAATTTTGAATGAAATTTTTTTTTTTGAGACGTATATTGAACATTTCGTGAAGACGATATCTGGGTAACAAATAATGCAACAAAAGTAACCAATATAGCACGAATAGTAACATATACAACTAAAACAGTAACAGATATAACAACTTTAGTAACAATTTTGAATAAAAATTTTTTATGCGACGTATACTGAAGATTTCTTGAAGACGATATCTGGGCAACAAATAATGCAATTTAAGTAACCAATATAGCACAAATAGTAACATTATTGACTGACACAGTAACAGATATAACCGATGTAGTAACAATATTGTAAAAAAAAATTTATGCGACGTATATTGAAGATTTCTTGGAGACGATATCTGGGTAACAAATAATGCAATTTAAGTAACCAATATAGCACAAATAGTAACCCTAGCCGATTTCTTGAAGACGTATATTGACGATTTCTTGGAGACGATATCCCCAAATTGATAACCCTAGTCGAAGCACGAACTAGCAGCGACGACGAGCCGGCGACGTTGGCGAGCAGCGACGACGAGCAACGATGAACTCCAGCAGGGACGACGAGCAGCGAAGAAACCCGCGACGACGATAATGGCGAAGAAATCCAAGAAAGCAGCGAGCCATCCGAGTTGCAGCGACGAGGAGCAGCGGCGACCATTACCAGCGAGCCATCCCACGAACAGCAACGACGTCCAGAAGCGACCACGAGCATCGAGCCATCCCACGACGACAATGGCCAAGAAATCGAAGAAAACTGCGACGAAGACATTAACAGTTCAATCGGTAACAGTTCAATGTGTAACGAGTAACAAATTAACCGGTACATTAACAGGAAGATATTAAATATATAACAGGTCAATACGTGACTAGTAACAGATATCGCCGTTTCAGTAACAATTTAACAAGTATTTAGTTTAGTTTATTATTTTCAAATTATATACTGCGAATTCACTAAGTGGCTGATGAATATCTTTTAGTTTATGGTTATGATTTTCGTGGAGGTTATGTATGAATGAAAAAGTTGAAATATAGTGTGATAAATAAGTAACATTCTTCTTGAGAGGATGATCATGCTTCTACGGATTGATTCTACGTACACAAAACGGGAAGCTACGATCGATTGCTCATTATTTTACAGTCCAAATGGTCGACGTAACATAAGTGATTCAAAAAAGTTGATGAAATCTTCGATTAATCTTGAACGTAAACCTTGTGTTTCCTACTGATGTCAATCGGTAACAGTTCAATGTGTAACGAGTAACAAATTAACGGAAATAGTAACAGGAAGCCATTAAAAAAATAACAAGACAATACGTGACGAGTAACAGATAACGCCGTTTCAATAACAATTTAATATATATTTAGTTTAGTTTATTATTTTCAAATTTTATACTGCAAACACTCTACATTCACTATAATATATAAATTTACTAAGTGGCTGATGAATATCTTTTAGTTTATGGTTATGATGTTCGTGGATGTTATGTAGGAATTGAAGAAGTTGAAGTATAGTGTGAAAAATAAGTAACATTCTTCTTGAGATGATGATCATGCTTCTACGGATTGATTCTACGTACACAAAACGGGAAGCTACGACCGATTGCTCGTTATTTTACAGTCCAAATGGTCGACGTAACATAAGTGATTCAAAAAAGTTGATGAAATCTTCGATTAATCTTGAACGTAAACCTTGTGTTTCCTACAGATGTCAATCGGTAACAGTTCAATGTGTAACGAGTAACAAATTAACGGAAATAGTAACAGGAAGCCATTAAAAAATAACAAGACAATACGTGACGAGTAACAGATAACGCCGTTTCAATAACAATTTAATATATATTTAGTTTAGTTTATTATTTTCAAATTTTATACTGCAAACACTCTACATTCACTATAATATATAAATTTACTAAGTGGCTGATGAATATCTTTTAGTTTATGGTTATGATGTTCGTGGATGTTATGTAGGAATTGAAGAAGTTGAAGTATAGTGTGAAAAATAAGTAACATTCTTCTTGAGAGGATGATCATGCTTCTACGGATTGATTCTACGTACACAAAACGGGAAGCTACGACCGATTGCTCGTTATTTTACAGTCCAAATGGTCGACGTAACATAAGTGATTCAAAAAAGTTGATGAAATCTTCGATTAATCTTGAACGTAAACCTTGTGTTTCCTACAGATGTCAATCGGTAACAGTTCAATGTGTAACGAGTAACAAATTAACGGAAATAGTAACAGGAAGCCATTAAAAAATAACAAGACAATACGTGACGAGTAACAGATAACGCTGTTTCAATAACAATTTAATAGCTGAACATGTGTTGTTTACTGATTTGACGCAGTAACAGTTTAACGTATAATTAGTAACAAATTTACACATACGGGTAACAGACCATCTACGCCTGATTTTATTTCATCTCTGGCGGGAAAATTCATCTGATTATGGTTTTCCTGCTAGAAGGATCAATGCCAATTTAGTAACACAGATGTGGGCAACTTAGTAACAAAAATGAAGGAACTAGTAACAGAACCCAAAAATTTTACAAAACCCGCGAATGCGAAAAAAAAAGACACCACACTTTCCTCTAAACCACATTTCATCAAGAAAAAACATCTCTCTTCTTCATTTACTGCCTTTGACAGTATCCATGGTCCCCACTATGTCAACAATACAAGATTCGATTCTTGACTTTGTGCATATAAAAGATGAACGTCGGAAGAACGAGCAAAAACGTGCCGCACCGAGCTGCTCATCTTCTAATTTATACATATTAACTGTGATCGTTACCAACAACGACTTTGATTTCATCTTATTTTCTCAAATTAGAACCCTAAACATGGTAACAATTAATTACAGTTAAATAACGGGTTTGGCACATACAGTAACGAGTTTCGTAGACTGAGTAACAACTTTGATGACACTAAAAATATATCCAAATTATTGGGATCGACCGTATTTTCGCGAAATTAAAAGATGAACGTCGGACGAACGACCAAACAATGTGCTGCTCCGAGCTTCCATTCTATTGGTACTTCGAATTTATACATATTAGATGTAATCGTTACCAAAAACGGCTTGATTTCATCTTATTTTCGCAAATTAGAACACTACACATGGTAACAATTAAGTTTGGTTTAATAACGGTCTTGACAGACCTAGTAACGATTTTGGCATAAAAGGTAACAGATTTGGCACTTCGAGCAACAATTTGGACACAGTAAAAATATACCCAAATTATTGGGGTCGTTCGTATTTTCGCGAAATTGAAAGATGAAGGTCGAACGAAAGAGCAAATAATGAGCCGCACCGAGGTGCCCATACTATGGGTACTTCGAATTTATACATATTAGATGTAATTGTTGCTCAAAACGGTTTTGATTTAATCTTATTTTCGCAAATTAGAACCTAAAATAAAATTCATTACAAATCTTACATCTTGCGTCGTGAATACCACAATATATCATACCTTACATGCCAAAATTGGTTGGTTAATGGGCACTCGAAATTTCGGTTTACTGTAAAAACGATTCGGAATTGCGTCGGATTTTGATTTACTGTAGAAACGAGATTCATAAAATAAATATTCTTTGTCGTAACAATTTTCTGCATCATAGTAACAAATAAGGGATGGAAAATAACAGTTTACCAGGTGTTTATAACAATATATTCTAACATCATAACAGAAAATCGCCAGAAAATAACACTTACAGTATGTTGGGAAGGGTCTTTTCGTCAATACATATTTTTAGTCCTTTTCTCTGCCATTTTTGAAATAGTTGGTCCTTTAAACTAATGGGGCTTCTGATAGGGACTGAATGCTTTACAAAGTTGCTTAGTAGGTACTGAATCGAAATTTCCCCTTAAAGTTTTGAAGTCTATAACAAAACCTAGTCTTAAAGGAAAAGTGGAACAGTAATAAAATAATACTTATTAGTATTCTCGATAGAGAAACTAAAACAATCGAAAACCTAGTTATAATAATAATATAATGTTTATCAGTTGAAGTTATATTATATGACAATTATGAATAAAGTGTAGATGTCATTATCTATTACTACACGTTAACTTAAGATAAGATTTGAAAGGACATGAATATGGTGTATCGAGAATTAATTCTCGATAGAGAAGATTGGACCATTAGAAGAATTCGGTGATTAGAAAATTGGGATGATTCAACTTTATCGCATCATATATTAGTCAAAGATACATGCACATATATAATAATATTAATTCATGAAAGAACTTAACAAGCAATAACACGTGGTGGTCACTTATGTTATTCTTTACTGTGACTAATAAAGAGCTTTCTTAGTATTAAAGTAATCGACATCATCCATTTATTAAAGCATCAATATAAGTGAATATAATTTAATGCATATGAGAAACAAGCTAAGAACACTTCGAACAAAATAATAACAGAAAAAGACTAAACTTTGAACAACGGAGAGAAAGGAGATAACTAGGCAAACTCAAATCTACCATTTCGAAACTTGAAGGTGAGGATTAATAGTTCGAAATATTTCCACATGATTATATACACATGAACAGGGTTAATAGTTATGATTATAGATTGAAAACGGCTATGGTGTTTACGAAAATGGATAGACTGTTGTTTACTTTATTACTTGTATGTTATTAGTTAACATGTTGCGATCATACTCTGAATCGGTGTCTTCACAGTTGTTGTAGATAATTAGCAGGCAGCGTAGAAAGCATCATCATAAAGCATGGATTCAAGGTTGGCCGACTACGCTCTCCTGCTACTCCCCTCTGGTTCGCATATAGAAGAGAAATGGATTTAGACTGTTGCATTTTGTGACTCGTATGATAGGTACATATATGTATATTATTGTGAAAGGAACTAGACCGAATGTACGCGCTCGTTTTTGCTAAAGGAAATGGTTATGGGAATCGCGAAAATTTTATATGAATATTTTATTGCTGCGTAAAAAGGCAATAAGAAACGGGACGCTACAACTATTGACGGCTTAGAAGACTAGAGAAAGCTAAGAGCGACTCCGAGGGTCTCCGAGAAGTTTCTCCCTCCTTCACGACGGGAGACGCCGCGGCGACGCGTGACGACTTGAGCATCGTGAGGGGCGAATTCTATACCTTTATAACATCGTTTTCAACAATGTTTTCTTTCGATTCGTTGTTGATTTCGTTTAATCCCATCTAGTTTAATCTCTTTTGTGATTGAGGCCGAGTGAGGCCGGATTATGACTACGTATTAATGCTATTATTATCTTATTTCATCATATGATTTACGTTAGGTGTTCTTTATTTGAGTATATTGACGTGTGCGTGATCGGCCAACACGCAAACGATTCTTGGCCTAGTACATAAGATCGAAAAGGTCATTAGAAAGGTTAGACCAAAATATCGAACATCAATACGTAAAACCGACCAGAGATGGAATTCGGTTTCGTATGTGTGATTTCCGAGACCTTAGGCGTCAAAAGCGCCTAAACTCGGGGATTTCACAAAGATCAAATGCACGTGTATGAACTACAGTCATATAGAAATATAGTTGATTGGTTCGTTGTTCATGTAGGGTTGCTAGTTACGTGAATAACGGGTAGCCCATATATTAGGAAATTCCACTTGGACTTGATTCATGTTGATTAGATATGTTAGATTGCATGAAGACGTTGGAATAGTTTGTGTCAAGCATGTGTCTTAATCACGTTCGTCGTCAATTGTTCTATCCTCATTTATTTTATTTGCTGTTATTTTATTATTTGCATCTTTTATCTATTTTATCAATTTTCAAAGCTATAAAAATTCCTATAGTCTAAATTAGAATTAGGAATATTATCTTAGAATTAATCGAGCTGTCTTAGTGGATCAATACTCGAACTTCGTCCGTTTTACTACTTGCACGACCTTGCACACTTGCTAGTATTTGAGCGTGTCACATGTGTTCAACTCTTACAAAAATAGGGTGTGTGCATTGTGTTGATTGTTCTATTGGGAGCGATTTAATTCGATTTGATGTTATGTTGAACGTCTTTCTGACACTGATGATAGTTAGGTGGCGTATATTTTAAACAAAAAAAGTGATACATGTTTGGCTGATTTGTGGGAAAGGTTGTCGAGAGAATTACGTAAATAGTGTTATTTTGATAATCTAATTAAAAAACTAGTTGAGTTTTTAAAACTATTACAAAACTAGTAAACTTTTTAATTTTAACTATTATTCTTTTCATTTTTCACCACAAAACTTTTCAAAATGACAATATTTTCACAGTTACTAGTTTAAGTTAGTAACATAATTACTAATAATTATATATTCACCACAATTCATTTTTTAACGACAAAAATTTAACATGTATAGAATAATTTTCGACGTGAATATCGCTTGCAACTAAATTAAATTATTGATGTTATTATAATAATTATTTTTCTTTAATATTTGAAAAGTAATAACGCATAAATGAATTAAACATAAAAAAACCATGATCCTCATTCAAATAATCATAATCTAATAAAGATTAATTTTCCGGAAAGATTTGACAACTACATACATTACCCTTGAAGGCTTCTTGTGAGTCTTTCGATATATTTTATCTAACTATCACCTTGTTCGATTACGTTCAATTTTTGTCTTTTACATAAGTAATGGTGTACCAAATGAAAAAGAGGCTCCCATCATGATCACTTTAATGAAAATTCAAACTGGTAAGAATGCGTTGTCTCCATTATTTCAATTTAAAATCATTTGGAACATATTAACTGAACTTTCAAATAGTTGCAAACGTAACAAAATAGAGCAATTATTAAATAATAATACTAATAATATACTTGGCATGGTTAACTTGAGGGGACAATATGGTTTACCAGGACGGGAACAAAAACACACGTTGTCCAAGTAACTGTGAGATTGTTCGATTTTTAGTTTTCATTGATTTAAGTAACTTATAAGACAATAGCAAAAGCATGTTGTTAATAATTATTATTGTATTTAATCACGTGAGAGTGTAAGTTAGATTATGTTTATTTTCATTTTATTTATTTCTTTAATTAATATATTTGGATAAAAAATTAAAGGAAAGTTTGGTAACATATTATTATTAACAAGTTTTATGTTAGTTTAAGATAATATTACTTAAATTTTGTAGTTTTACAATTTTTTGTAGTAGAAATGAAATAATGATAGTTAGAATTAAAAAGTTGATTAGTTTTGTAATAATCAATTAGTTTTGTAATTTGATTATCAAATAACAATAAATAACACTATTTACGTAATTCTCTCGCAAAGGTCGTCGAGTGTAAGACTACTTCCCACATTGATAACTAGAAGTTTGCTGGTATGCATATCAACTTAGTCCAGTCATCATCAATTGATTTTAGAATAAAATTTAGACGTTATTTTATAAGGGGATCTTATATCCAAATAGTATGATGACCCTCAAGTTCTTGTTCTAAAATAGCAACTCTCCTCATGGCTTCCATTTTCACACATAGTTATTATCATTACAAAGTTAAGTTCAGCTAACTAATTACCATTCCAAGAAGACAAAGGTGGTGTGTCAGCATTAGCCCATGTAAATGCCATATAAGCATTCCTTTCTCCCTTCACAAGCTCGGCCAAGCCGCTCAATTCGTTCATCTCTTCGGGCGTCAAATTCACAGACAAAGCGCCGATGTTTTCATTAAGGTTGTCTACCTTCGTAGTTCCCGGGATAGGGCTCACGTCGTCCCCTTGGTGGTGAACCCAAGCCAAAGCTAGTTGAGATGGGGTGCATCCTTTTCTCGAGGCCATTTCGCAGATTCGTAGATATACCGCTTTGTTCTGCTCGAGGTTGTCTTCTTGGAACCTAGGAAATATCTGCATTTACGCGTAAGTGTGTGTTATCACAGTAATGAATACAAACATTTAGCACTGTGTTTGTTTTGAAAGAAAATAATGAAGGAAAAATTGGATAGAAAATGGTTTTTTTGTAAGATTTGCTTTCGGTTCTCTCACCATTTGGTGAAGAAATTATGGTATGTTTCGTTTAGGGTGTGTTTGGTATGCCAACACGGAAAAGAAAAGGAAAATGTAATGATACACGTCGAATCATTGTATATTATGCTTCGCGTTCGTATCATAACCACATTTTCTTTTCTTTTCCACTTCGAATTCAGCTACCAGAGTACCCTCAAGAAATTCAGTGAGGAAATCATAAGAAATAGAAAAGGAAACTTAATTTTTAAATTTGGTTGATTATAAATAGATGAGGAAAAGAAAACAAAATAAAACTTAAACCAGGTTTAAAGCTAAAATTATGGAAAATCAATCTCCACCAAATGTGAGGAAAATGGAAAAAAACTGGTGAAAATAATTTTCCTAGTTTTCTTTTCCTCATCCCTTCCATTGGTCCAAACACAACGGGATTTTCTTTTCTTTTCTTTTTTCCTTATCTATTTCTTCGCTCAACCAAACATAAGAACCAATTTTCTATTTTTCCCTTTCATTTGCTTTTCTCTACTAGTTTCCACGGGCCAAACGCACCTTTTAGATATGGCATACCCCATACCTTTCAATAGTTAGAAACAATGTGAAAAAAAATACAACCAACCTTGCGAAAGTCTCCCTCGGCTAAGTTCTGTACCAACTTTGGACCAATCGAAAAGAAACCTCGACCAAGCGGGCTGTAAGGGACAATCCCAATGCCAAGTTCTCTGACAGGACAAAACAAAATGTGTTTTACAACTGTTTTTGTCGATCAATTCCTAGCTAGGAACGTATAGAAAGAAAAAAAAAAAAAGAACGCAAGCATTCGTAATATACCTGCAAGTGGGCACTAGTTCTGCCTCGAGGTCTCTTGTCCAAAGAGACCATTCTTCTGAACGGCGGTTATAGGATGAACGGCGTGGGCCCTTCTGATGGTCGACACGGAAGCTTCCGAGAGCCCAATGTACTTTATCTTCCCTTCTTCCAGAGTTTTTTAAGTTCTCCCATCTTGGATATGCCATAAGAAGTACAAAGAAAAGTTCAAAAAAAAAAAGAAAGAAAGAAAAAGAAACGCTGTCAACTTATGACCGAACCACCATTTTCATCAGTGTAGCTTATTGATTTGGTAATGGAATCCACAGACAACTAAGAAATGGGTATTACTTACTTTTGCCATGAAAGAAAACTGAGCTTTTTGGTCCATACACACAATAAGTAAGTAGCAAAGAACAGATGAAAGGTGTTCAATTCACACACATGACTTCATTTTTGTCTCAGGGACTATGCTATCATGACATTATGTGAAAGGTGTCCAAGAAATGTGAGCAAATGTCGATTATTTAAAATGATTCAATCATCAAATCAACGTAGCAAGTGAATAAACGAGCAATCTAGTATCAGTCCTAAAAGGAAATTAGAGAGATAAACTCACAGTTACTTCAATGGGGATGCTCGTATCGATTCGATGAACATAATAGAGGTCGATGCATTCCACATCAAGGCGCTTCAAGCTCGCCTCACACGATGCCCTCACATACGATGGATCGCCTTTTATTCCAATCTTCCCATCCTTGTGCGATATACCGAATTTGGTAGCTAACTGAACTTTCTCCCTACTCAGTCCTTTCAAAGCCTGTAAATCACCACACAAAAAACCTAAGTAAATCACACGAACTCTATTTAGGGACGCAGATTCAACATAGAACTGCACCATAACCAGAAAGATAAGAAACGGAATCGCCTGATCTTCACGGAAGGTTTTCTGATGTTTATCCTATTTTGCTCAAGTGTTTTGGAATCATCGAATAAAAACAATCGCAATTACGAAACAGCAATTACAGGGCCTAACCTAACACTAACTTGTTGATCCAACCAAGCTTTACTCTACCAAGATAAATAAAAAGAACCCACTACCTCAACACAGATTTAAGCATAAGAAGGAATAATCGTTTTCAATCGTACCTTGCCGACGAGTATTTCGTTTGTGTGTGGACCGTAGGCGTCTGAGGTGTCGAGGAAAGTGATCCCCGAGTTGACAGCGTAGCGAATGAGTTCGATCATCTCTTCTTCGGGCTTGGGAGGTCCGTAGTTAGAGGACATGCCCATGCACCCAAGGCCTTGTTTCGATACCTCTAGACCCTGCGAACCTAATTTGATCTTCGGAACTTTCGCTTCCATTGTTCACGATGAGTACAGTTCTCTGTATCGATGTATCTCTGCGTTTCTTCTGAAGATGAAATTGAATTGGAATCATAAGCAGTGAGAGTTGGGTGTTTATAAAGGTACGGAGAAGGAGACGAGATGACGTAAGGGGTGACGTCAGTGTCCTCGAAGTCACAAGTCTTGGTGTGGAATTGTTGAATATAAGTTTTATTTTAGTTTTATCGTTTTGTTTATTCTACAAATTTGACCGTTCGTTGGCTCCTTCACAAAATTCCTCTAGACTGTGTTTGCTTTAACATGATAAACTTAGAAAATGGGTTATAAATAATTAGTAATAAATAGTCTCATGTTTGGTTTAATAGGATGAAGCCCAGGAAAATTGTTACAGCCCAAAAATAACAAACGGGCCTTTCTATAGTTTATCTTAAATGGATCCCTCTTATAACTTGGGGAATGAACACTTAAATACCCATTGCTATAAAATAAAAACGTCTCAGTACCTTGTCAGTAAAATGTTATATATAGGTACCCATCTGAAATTGTTTTTAGTAATAGGTACCTTTATGACAAATTTGCCCCTTATAGGTATTGTTTATTACACTTTAACCAAGGTTTTAATTTAAATAAGAAATAATAAGACCATCGAAGAAACCAAACCCTACCCAAACAAACCACAGAAAAACGCAACCATGCCATTTTCGTCTGTCGATTTTGGCTCCTACCCGAAGGTTTAAGAAAGGATCCTCGCAAAAATAGCAATTGTCGCAATATTTAGAGCATTTCCTTCTTCCGAACGAGGTATTACAGTCCATAAATCGAAGGTATTTTTTTTTGTTTTTTTTTCTAATTTTTCAGTCGCACTTTTTGTTACTCCTCAGGGTTTAGGTTTCGATTAGTTAGGTATTTCGATTTTTATTTCGATTTCGTTGTCCATTGCTGTTTCCAGTATATTTCGATTAGGTTTAGGCATTTTCTTTTGGAGATTTTCTTGAAGTTGGGGGATGGGTGTTTATGTTTGGAATTGTGGGAATTTTGATGTTTGAAACGGTGGGCTTCGAGTAGGAGATCGATTATGATTTGATTAGGTTGCGAAATTGGCTTTGTTTGGTACGATATGAGCTTGTTCAGTTGGTAATCTATATCTTTTACTAGTACTCTCTGTCTAGGTTTTTTGGTACGCTCTTCTTTGTTTCGTTGATACTCCCTGTTTAGGTTTGTTGGTACACTCTGGTAGGTATATTGATAACTTATGCATGAATAAACTGGTACTGTAACTTTATTTTTATTTTTATGTTTGTTTCTACAGATATGGCATCGAAGACAAAGAAAAAGACTCATCAGAACGGATGTGAGCTTTCTTCTAGGTGTCATCCTTCTTTATTTCGATCTGTGATGATCAAATAGATAAGAAGATGACACCTGAGCAACGTGAAGCTCTAAAGAATACACCTTTTTATTTTTTCTTAGACATGCCTGAAATGTCACATTCTTTTGCTAGAATAGTGGCACTTCTACGGCGTTACAATTCCGTGACTAACTCGTTTAGGCTTGGTGCAAATCTCGATGTTGTTTTCTCCCCTCAAGAGTTTAGTATAGTCACGGGATTGCACCACGTAGGTCAGTCGGTGGACCCTAACACAAATCTGAAATCCATAACAGTCGAGAGGTTTTTCGGCTAAAAGAATTGCAATGTAAAGCGTAAAAAAATTTTAGAGTTGTTAAATCAGTTTGTAGGGAAGAAAGGTAAGGAGATGACTGATGATTTTGTGAGGATGTTTGTTCTTTTTCTATATAACACTGTCTTATTCCCGATGGGTAATTCAAAGAACCCATCCTTCTTGAATACCTACGTCGACGATTTAGAGATGATCGGGGAGTACGCTTGGGGAGCGGCTGCGCACGAATTTCTAGTTGCTGATATAAAGGAATTGGTTGCGTCGTGGACCCACTCTACATCTTCAAACTTAACGATGAATGGCTGCACTATTGGACTAATGGTAATTTACTTCATTTATTTTATAATTTATTAATTTATTATGTGTTTAGTGATAATACAATGCTTTTCTATTTGCAGATGTGGGTGTATGAGCGTGTGCCGTCGTTGGCAAAGAAGCGGGCTGCTTACACGTTCCCTCGGATGTTCAATTGGGAGGATATGAGGGTTCCTAACGATGTAAACAAAGCTGAGAGTGATTTGGCTGCGATTGGTAGTGTTCTTCAAATATATCCACGAAGGAAGGAATTGAAGTTCTTGCAACCGATAGTAATGCCGATAGAGGTATATTTTCCTTTCTTTTTTGAGTTAGGTTGAATTCTTCTTATTTGGTTAACGATATACATTTTCTTAAGGTGCATGGATGCATTGCTATTTCTCAATCTGAGTTGATTGCTCGCGTCGAGAGGTTAGAGGCAGAATTGAGGTCAAAAGATGATGTTATCATAGAGTCGCACGCTGGGCTAATTAAGGAGGCTGAGGCTGTTGAGGAGAAGGAAGTGCCTGAGGCTAGTGAGGTCTTGCTAATGAGGCAGGTGGTTGGGGATTTCATGCGGAAGAAGTTCATGAGAATGAAGAGGTTCGAGAAGAGGAACTAGTTCATGAGGAAGAGGTTCGAGACGTCAAACAGGTTCATGAGGAGAATACATTTGAAGTTGAGAATGAAGAGGTTCGAGAAGAGGAACTCGTTCATGAGGAAGAGGCTGGTAGTGGCTCGTAACGTTGAGGAAGATGTCGAAGAGGATCGAGACGACAAAGAGGTTCATGAGGAGGATAAAATTGAGACAATTGAGGTTGACAATGAAGAGGTTCGAGAAGAGGAACTCGTTGTTGAGGAGGAGGCTAGTAGTGAGGTTCGTGCCGTTGAGGATGATGTCGAAGAAGATGTATGCGCCGAGGATGACATAGTGGCACCTTCGGAAGATATGGCCTCGTCCATTGCGCGAACAGTCCGTGGCAGAAATGATCGTAAGAAGCGTCGGGATTCAGCATTCACTACACCGGTATCCTCTGAGCCGCGACCACGAAAGATGGCGCGTAAAAATAAAAAGGTTACGGTTGCTGATGTCGCTGATGCTGGTTCTGATCATGAGATCCCGGTTGACGACTGCCAGAAGTACTCCGATCGGCTGGACTATGCCGGACGTGATGGGATCACCGAACAGCAGAGGCATTGCATCGATCAATACATTAGTGCGAAGGGTACGCCGAACTTACGTTTCAATTGTGGGTGTATTGTTGCTCTAAAAATTATGGTATTATTTCTTATGCAGTGAGGTCGTATGGCAAAGCGAATTGACTGCAGTTGATGCGAAAGGCTTGTACAAGTTGCTATTCCGTGACATGATCCAGTCGAATGTAATTGATGCGTTTGCATCTTGTTTGGAGCAGCACTCGGCAGAGGTCGAAGGGACACCACGTGTATTTGTTTTCCCAAGCTTCGTGCAGGTAGAATACTTCACAAAGGCTTTGAAAATCACGAAGAAGGCGAAGCTGAAGCCTGAACAAATAGAGCAGTTTGTGGGGGATCTTTCGGCGAGCTCTCGGACTTGGTTAGAGAAGCTTGATTTAGCCACATTGGAGTCGTTGGATTACGTCATATCTCCTTTGTTTTCGGGGAATCATTGGGCAACACTTATCTACAAAGTCAAGCTACATCACTTTTACGTTTGAGATTCCATTCCATTGAATCGCATGACATGGGCTGCGAGAGCATTTGTAAGTTTAAGCTTTGAGATATAGTTTTTTATGTTGCGTGCGTATCGAATTTGCATTCTTACATTTAGTGAATCATACAGAGCCAATTTATGTGGATGTATTGGAAAGCAACGCTTGGTTACAAATGTAAGAAGTTTGAGTTTGATTCGGAGTACACTCGGCCCCAATCAGGGCACATAGATTGTGGAGTGCATGCGGCCTTGTCGATGGAAATGTACTTTGTGGACACACCAGAGTTCCAGAGCTACCAGAAAGAAGTCGACATCGATATTTATCGTGCTTCCATAGCTGCCCGCATTTTACGTGACAAGCATAGCTGTATGCTTGACTTGTTTTAGTGACTGATAGAATTGTTTTGTGTTTTGGTTGACCTCAGACATGGTGTTTGTGGTGTTTGTGTTTTGAATGTTGTGGGACAGTATTTCGTGTTTTAGACCAGTGTTCTGTTTTGGAAGTTAGACTAGTTTTTGTCGGCGAATGGTGTTGTCATTTGGCTGTTAGACTGGATTTATGTTTGCTTTGTTTGACATTTAGTTGTTTTGTGTCAACACAGGATGTAATATATGGCGTACTATATTTGGAAACTTGTAGTATCCAACAAAGTTTTAATACAGTACCACATGAGATAGGTATTACGAACCATAACTACCTCGATATGAGTACCATAATAAGGCAACTTACTGTATGCAGCAAAATATAGTTTATGAGAAATAGGGTACCTTCACACGTATGTAAGGCGTACTATTCGAAATCTACTTAAGGTATCTTATAAAGAGTAGTTATCGTATCACAATAACGCAACCTACAGGATTCAACAAATATGGCTTACGAGAAATACGGTATCTTCACACGTATATAAGGCGTATCTATAGTTTGTATTGAAGGTATCTTATAAAGACTAGTTAACGTACCTTAAAACACATGGTTGTTGTATCATTTGTGAACTCGTAGATAATTGATATATTGAATAAAGTTTGTTTTGGATGACGTAGTATTATAATGCACACTAATAATAAATGTATGATAAACAATACTAACTAAAGTTGAATGCACATTTGCATTTGACCAAATTTCCAAACTATGTACAAAGATGTTCATGCTAGTTTCATTATGTTTGTATGAAACTTGGGGGTTGAATGGGTTATTCTATGCGCTTTAAGGTTTAAGGCACCAATTTTGCCACCAATTATGTGTAAACTATTGTAAGATAGTTTTCAAAATATAATTAAGGCGAGTGGTGACGAAAAAAGGCTGCCTTAATACGTCGTACCCACGAAAACTAGTTAACGTACTTATATTAGTATTTGGAGGTACCATTTAATGTTATGTTACCGAATCATTTATAAGTTGCGTACAGTATCATATATTTTACATATGTAATCAAGCAATTTGTATGAAATCTCGGGTCAGATATCTTCTCCAATGTCTGACATATCACAAACTTCGAAATGTCAGAAATTTCAGTCTTATAGCGTCAGAAAATTCAGTCCCCTATTGTCATAAACTCCAACATGTCAGAACTTTTTTCCATGGTTGACATTTTTCATAATATTATTGGCAGTACCATTTATGCCAACCGATAGTATCTTCTCTTCGTATTTGAAGTAACAAATCTAGGTATAATACAGTACCAATTTTAGCTATGTTGTCGTACTATATCAACAGTAGACTATCAGCATTATACATCCATCAATAACTAAAATATACCTGTAATGAACATCATTCCATAATTATGCAAGCAACAAAATATACATCGTACCAAAAAATAATGCTGAAGAAGCAACAACATTCTAGTTCAAAAATAAGTAATAGCTTCTACTGGCAACCTGTATACAAACAATTATGCCATAAGTCCTGTGGTTAATATGGCTGCAATAATATGCCATAACCATAATATATGCAAAACCAAAAGAAGATCGGGAAAATATATGCAAAATATGGCTGCAAAATATATGCCCATATTGACAGCAAACCAAAAGAAGATCGGCAAAATATATGCAAAATATGGACGGGCACCCTATGTGAACACGGCTTCCATACACGTACGGCGATTATGCCCATATTTTCCACATATTTTGTACTTGTTAGATCTTTTGTCAACCTGAGAAGGAAACCTTAGCGTCTTTCGGCGACCGGGACGAACACGAATATCCGGATCACGAATAAAATCTCCATCAACGCTTTGAGCATTCATCTCATGCGTCGGAATAGGATTGATGATTGCCATATAAGCATCTCTATACTTCTGAACTCGGAAATACGGGTCACAATAATCATAAAAGGATAGCCTCATAGCCGCAATACACGCCAGGGCATGCTTACAAAGTATTCTATATACTTCCCATTCTCTACACGAACACGTCCACTGTTGTAAGTCTACGGCAAATGAGCTATCTTCATCAACAACCTCAAATGTTACATTGTTGGATTTACTCACTTTCAATGTACGAGCATCTGTAATATTCATAACAAGCTTCTTCTCTTGTTTTGGACAAAGCTCACCAACAAGGGTCAATCCTTTCTCGCGTCTCTCATGCATCATTGTCATTATTTTCAAGCGAATATTGTCAACCATGCCCTTCACTGGTAGAAATCGAGCTTCTTTCACCCATGCATTCCAACACTCCGCTTGATTGTTGTTAATAACACCCCATCTATTCCCATCGAACAACGAATTTGCCCAACAATTTGGTTGAGAAGCCTTAATAAAACCTTTTGCAATTGGCATAGAAGTAATGATGTTGTTGATGTGAGCCCAAAACTGACCCTGAGTCGTTGCGTATGCTGCTTTTTGAACACAGCAGACCAATGCTTCTTGTTGTGCTTCGGATAATGTCTCATCACCTAAAAAAGAACAGAAAACGTTCATAACAATAACGTTGATATCGCATAAATGATAAAAGTTTAAGTTTTACTAAACATTTACCTCTTTCTTAAAGTTGTCCACCAGATGACGCAAGCAATATGCATGGCGACTTCCTGGAAACACCGAAGAAACAGCCTTAACAATACTCGGGTGTCGATCTGAGAAAAAAGTCAGCTCTCGCAATGTCGTCGGGTAGTGATCAAACATGCTCCTTAACTTAGAGAAAAACCAATCCCAATTTTCATCATTCTCGACGCTTATGACCCCATACGCAATGGTGAACAAGTCATCATTTGCGTCTTTTGCTACGGCAGTAACCAACACCCCTTTGAACTTGGTCTTGATGTGAGTACCATCAACGAATACGAGTGGTCGACATCCTCGAACAAAACCAACAAAGCATGCGTGAAAGCAGACAAATAGCCGACGAAACTTATTGTCGTGAGGGTATAAATCATACTCCGCTACGCTACCTGGATTAGTTTCCCGAACAGAGTTACAATACCACCTTAACTGATCAAAAGTACCACTCTCTAATCCATATAGACTACGAATTGCAGTTTCTTTGCCTCTATACGCCTTGTGATACCCCACATGTACACCATAATCCCTCAAAATGTCTTTCACCATGACAACAGGACGATAAGAGGGTTCATCTCGTACCCTCTCTCTCACTATGTCCCCTACCCACGGTGCGTCGGCTCGGGGATGATCACGACTCTTAAGAATATCTTCACTACAAGTGTGTCGTAGACTGCATCTCCGAATGCCAAATGAATTATCGCTTTTATGCAGTGATGCATATATCCTCCAATTACACGTCTCATCCTTGCAAACGACATTGATTTTTCGAGATTCATTCTTCGTATAAACAAAGTTTCTGCGGATGGCGATGGAGTAGTTTTTCAACTTTCTTCTAAAATCATTGGCATCCTTGAAGATTTGTCCATCTCCACGAATGCAGTGACTCCATGCATCCATTGAATTTCTTCCAACATTATGTTCAATAAAATCTTCGTTTTCTTCCATACTGTTAGAATATATTTCGAAAAGGGTATCAATAATGGACGGATATGTAAATAGTACAGATAATGTTTAACAAAGATAAGAAACAAACCTCTCGACACGACTGCTTTGACCCATCCTAATTTCATCATCATGTTCCACTTTCAATTGGATCATTGCAAATTTCAGCCGCGTAAATAGCTGGTACATATGCCAAACATCAGAATTTTCTTTCAGAGATGAGTATAAACCTTCAAAGGGAACTTGATACTTTATTGAGTCACGTCGCAAATCAATATCTGGCCATCTTCGTTGGAGGCACATGTAAATATCAATAAGCGTTGTCGCTTCATTTATCAACAATAGAACGAATTCTTCTTGTACTCACAGAACGCAAACAACGTTCCCCCACTTACTGCACTTGTACATAACATAGCTTTAGACAATAGGATCCTGTTACAGAAGTACGACAAATAGTTAGAAATGGTACGGAATAAACTATCTACGTACCAAAAAAACAGGTGGTGTGGTACGTAATATATATGTAATAGGTACAACATACTATATTTGTACCAAATGTCAATAAAATTGGGACGCCAACAAATTAACGTCATTGCAATCAAGTGCTTACTTCCCCACTTACAACTCGACCCCAAAGTAAGCTACAATAGTGGACATGATGAAAAATCACTTTTACAGAGAACAAACGAGCTCGACTAAGCATTTCGCCGTGTATTCTCACAGACTCCTGGTAGTTCCATGTTCTACTCGTCGTAGTCGGCTCCAACTCAGTCTCAACACGTACAGCTCGCATAACCGAATATAAATAAAATCAAAAACTCACATGGACAGTAACAAAGCTACATCTCACCTGAAGGGGTAATGACGGAGCTTCCCGACACCGACAACGGATGAGAACGGACGATCGCCGGCACCGGCAAGGGATGAGAACGGCCGGTGACGATTGCTGAATTTTTTTGGTGTTCGCGCGCAATTTTCTGTGAAAGAAAAGAAGGGAAAAAATCGATTGTTAAAGATGATAGGAGGGTAATATGGTACTTTCATTGAATTGGGTATCAATGTGTTCAATTTTTTTCCTACTAGGTACTTGGATATAAAGTGTACCTGACAAGGTACTGATCCGTTATGTTTTTTTCCCTTTAGGTATTTAAGTTCAAAAACCTCTTATAACTTTATCTTAGGATTATCTAGTCCTATTTTTTATCGGGCTTGGACCTTTCTTATAAATGGTTTATAAAGCAAACGCAGCACTAATATACAAGTTTATCACGATGATTAGTAACAATGAGATTTGGGATCGCACGTAGTCATAAGTAATCAGTAATGAGATTCAATATTCATGATTTAAGCAGAATTTAGTCGAAATATAAGTATCAAAATTAAAGCAATTTTACTACATAACTTAGAAATTAATTTCACAGAATGTATACACGGGGAGCGGATGATCTGACTTCTTGATACATAACAATTTACAATATTTTACATCTCGTAAAAGTGCGTTTTTGGTCTGATCTTTGCACAGTCCTACACGGAGATTCTGCGCTTACTTTTCAATTACATGTCTTACAGACTTCGAAGCCTAGATCGGAACACAAATCAAGTAGGCAGATCAAGTGGGCTGTCCCGGACAAACTGGAGTTTATTAAGGCCCATATGAACAATTAATCGGCCCAGTCCTAAGAGGAGAGAAAAATAGAGAACATCAACGGCTACAACAATTAGATAAAGCCACTCAAACACAACGATTTCATAGTCAAAGGAGAAAAAAGAAAAATCACGATCGAAGACATAATCTTGGTGGCTGCAACTAGAAGATAGGCATGTTGGCGTGGCAGCGGACCCGGTCGAGTAATACCGCGGCTAATATTTGAGCAATTAAAGATAAAAGTGCACACCGAGATTTAACGTGGAAAACCTCCAAACAAATCAGGGTAAAAACCACGGGTAAGGAAGGAGAATTCACTATAGGGAAATGTAGGAGTTACAACCTCTCGTACTACAAAGGAGAAAACCCTCAATATCTCTCTTTATAGTCGGAGAAAATACCCGACAAACTCTCTATTATTTTCTTTTATTTTTTCTCTCTTCACTGATCCCTTTGGATTTCTTCTGTGGGATGCCATAACTCTGCCTGGGAGCCCTCGTATTTATAGGCTTAAGATGCATGTGTGTACATGCCATGTGAACAAAGGATGGCACACCTTTGAATAAGAATTTCCCACGTTGAGTAGCCTTGGACCATTCAAATGCCACATGTTTCTTTTCTCCTTTGCAGCCTTCATTGACTATTAAGGCCATATGTCGACAATCTCCCACTTCAAGATTTGATTGAGGATCAATCGGATCTTCACACCATTCTTTCTCCCTTGTCTTTCATGTTGCTTACGTCTCCCTTATCTCGTAAAGTGCATTTTTGGTCTGATCTTTGCACAGTCATACACGGAGATTCTGCGCTTACTTTTCAATTACATGTCTTACAGACTTCGAAGCCTAGACCGGAACACAAATCAAGTAAGCAGATCAAGTGGGCTGTCCCGGACAAACTGGAGTTTATTAAGGCCCATATGGACAATTAATCGGCCCAGTCCTAAGAGGAGAGAAAAATAGAGAACATCAACGGCTACAACAATTAGATAAAGCCACTCAAACACAACGATTTCATAGTCAAAGGAGAAAAAGGAAAAATCACGATCGAAGACATAATCTTGGCGGCTGCAACTAGAAGATAGGCATGTTGGCGTGGCAGCGGACCCGGTCGAGTAATACCGCGGCTAATATTTGAGCAATTAAAGATAAAAGTGGACACCGAGATTTAACGTGGAAAACCTCCAAACAAATCAGGGTAAAAACCACGGGTAAGGAAGGAGAATTCACTATAGGGAAAATGTAGGAGTTACAACCTCTCGTACTACAAAGGAGAAAACCCTAAATATCTCTCTTTATAGTCGGAGAAATACCCGACAAACTCTCTATTATTTTCTTTTATTTTTTCTCTCTTCACTGATCCCTTTGGATTTCTTCTGTCGGATGCCATAACTCTGCCTGGGAGCCCTCGTATTTATAGGCTTAAGATGCATGTGTGTACATGCCATGTGAACAAAGGATGACACACCTTTGAATAAGAATTTCCCACGTTGAGTAGCCTTGGACCATTCAAATGCCACATGTTTCTTTTCTCCTTTGCAGCCTTCATTGACTATTAAGGCCATATGTCGACAATCTCCCACTTCAAGATTTGATTGAGGATCAATCGGATCTTCACACCATTCTTTCTCCCTTGTCTTTCATGTTGCTTACGTCTCCGCTAGGCCACTCGAGGAACGACACCAAACGAACTTGTCAGTGTTGACCGAGTCAACATACCCTCTGACAGTAAAGTCTGTTCCTCCATAACATAATGCAACATCTGAGGTTCCTTTGATATATCGCAGGATCCTCTTCACTACGCTTCAATGCTCTTTGTCCGGATTCGCCATGTACCGACTTACTACTCCCACTGCATGTGCAATGTCTGGTCGTGTACAAATCATCGCGAACATAAGACTTCCCACCGCTGATGCATACGGTACTCGAGACATCTCCATCCTCCCTTCTTCGCTGCTAAGACTCATACTTGAGGATAATTTGAAATTAACAAGAAGTGTGGTAGAAGTTGGCTTACAATCTTGCATATTGAAGCGTCGCAATACCTTCCTCAGATAATTCTTCTGTGAAAGCCAAATCTTCTTGTTATTTCTGTCTCAGTAAAATTTGCATCCCTAAAATCTTGTTCGTCGGTCCCAAGTCCTTCATGTCAAATTTCCTAGCCAACTGTGCCTTGAGTTCTTCAACACGATCTTTGTTGGGGCCTGCAACCAACATGTCGTCAACATACAACAGTAATATGATAAAATCATTTTCACCAAACCTCTTGAAATATGCACAAGGGTCTGCATTTAATCTGTTGTATCCAAGGCTCATGATGAAGGAATCAAATCTCTTATACCAACACATCGGCGCCTGTTTGAGACCGTATAGAGATTTGTTCAACCTGCAAACCAAGTTCCGTTTTTCTTTGTCTTCAAAACCTTCCGGCTGGAGCATATAAATCTCTTCCTCAAGATCTCCATGAAGAAAAGCCGTCTTCACATCTAGTTGCTCTAGATGTAGGTCGAATGTATCACATATCGTCAGGAGTAGCCGAACAGTCGTCAATCGAACCACAGGTGAGAATATCTTGTTGAAGTCGATGCATTCTTTCTGAGCGTAGCCTTTAACCACCAGTCGTGCACGAAAGCGCTCTGGTGCTGCTTCAGAAGAATCTTGTTCGACAGACTTCCCTTCACCTGAATCGTCGTAGCCTCTGAGCTTGCCTTTGTAGTGCTATCATTTCCTCCGATTTGTTTATCTTTTAAGAAGATAACCTCCCTGCTGATGACAACCTTGTGGGCAGTGGGATCCCACAGGCGATACCCCTTCACACCATCAGCATCCCCAAGAACAAACATTTCCTGGACTTATCCAGCTTCATAGTTTCTTGGGCGTTGTACATCATGTACACATGACTTCCAAATACATGGAGTTTGGAATAATCCGCTGGCTTTCTGGTCCACATCTCCATCGGCATTTTCTGATCAATTGTCGTTGAAGGCGACCGATTGATCATGTAGCAGGCGGTGTTGACTGCTTCTGTCCAGTATGATTTATCCAGACCCGCAGCTCCCAACATGAGTCTTGTCCTTTCCAACAGAGTCCTATTCATCCACTCCGCCACTCCAATTTGTTGTGGAGTATATGCCGTAGTGAAGTGCCTTTTGATGCCTTCCCTTTTGCAAAAGCTATCAAATTTATTGCCAGCATATTCTCCTCCACTATCCGTCCTCAATTTTTTTTATCTCGTCTGTCAGTGTGGCTGGTTTTCCACCGGCCTCCAGACAGTCGTCCTTTTGCAAGATCGCCTTTATCTTTAATTTCCACAGTGAGAAATTTCTCCCGTTGAACTTTTCAATATCGAATTTCGCCGCCATACTCAGTCGTGAGCGATACCTCCGACGGGGTTGCAGCAGATAATTATTGAACCCGTACCGGCTTTTTCGTCATCGTAACAAGGGCAGTATAATATCTATTATTTTCTGATGTGGAGGATCCACGTTAGTGGCAACCACAGAGCATACGATAAATAGATATATAAAATCCAAGCTCGGCTCTGATACCAATTGTTGGCGTGGCAGCGGACCCGGTCGAGTAATACAGATAATTCTTCTGTGAAAGCCAAATCTTCTTGTTATGTCTGTCTCGGTAAAATTTGCATCCCTAGAATCTTGTTCGTCGATCCCAAGTCCTTTATTTCAAATTTCCTAGCCAACTGTGCCTTGAGTTCTTCAACACGATCTTTGTTGGGGCCTGCTACCAACATGTCGTCAACATACAACAGTAATATGATAAAATTATTTTCACCAAACCTCTTGAAATATGCACAAGGGTCTGCATTTAATCTGTTGTATCCAAGGCTCATGATGAAGGAATCAAATCTCTTATACCAACACATCGGCGCCTGTTTGAGACCGTATAGAGATTTGTTCAACCTGTAAACCAAGTTCCGTTTATCTTTGTCTTCAAAACCTTCCGGCTGGAGCATATAAATATCTTCCTCAAGATCTCCATCAAGAAAAGCCGTCTTCACATCTAGTTGCTCTAGATGTAGGTCGAATGTATCACATATCGCCAGGAGTACCCGAACAGTCGTCAATCGAACCACAGGTGAGAATATCTTGTTGAAGTCGATGCATTCTTTCTGAGCGTAGCCTTTAACCACCAGTCGTGCACGAAAGCGCTCTGGTGCTGCTTCAGAAGAATCTTGTTCGACATACTTCCCTTCACCTGAATCGTCGTAGCCTCTGAGCTTGCCTTTGTAGTGCTATCATTTCCTCCGATTTGTTTATCTTTTAAGAAGATAACCTCCCTGCTGATGACAACCTTGTGGGCAGTGGGATCCCACAGGCGATACCCCTTCACACCATCAGCATCCCCAAGAACAAACATTTCCTGGACTTATCCAGCTTCATAGTTTCTTGGGCGTTGTACATCATGTACACATGACTTCCAAATACATGGAGTTTGGAATAATCCGCTGGCTTTCTGGTCCACATCTCCATCGGCATTTTCTGATCAATTGTCGTTGAAGGCGACCGATTGATCATGTAGCAGGCGGTGTTGACTGCTTCTGTCCAGTATGATTTATCCAGACCCGCAGCTCCCAACATGAGTCTTGTCCTTTCCAACAGAGTCCTATTCATCCACTCCGCCACTCCAATTTGTTGTGGAGTATATGCCGTAGTGAAGTGCCTTTTGATGCCTTCCCTTTTGCAAAAGCTATCAAATTTATTGCCAGTATATTCTCCTCCATTATCCGTCCTCAATTTTTTATCTCGTCTGTCAGCGTGGCTGGTTTTCCACCGGCCTCCAGACAGTCGTCCTTTTGCAAGATCGCCTTTATCTTTAATTTCCACAGTGAGAAATTTCTCCCGTTGAACTTTTCAATGTCGAATTTCGCCGTCATACTCAGTCGTGAGCGATACCTCTGACGGGGTTGCAGCAGATAATTATTGAACTCGTACCGGCTTTTTCGTCATTGTAACAAGGGCAGTATAATATCTATTATTTTCTGATGTGGAGGATCCACGTTAGTGGCAACCACAGAGCATACGATAAATAGATATATAAAATCCAAGCTCGGCTCTGATACCAATTGTTGGCGTGGCAGCGGACCCGGTCGAGTAATACCGCGGCTAATATTTGAGCAATTAAAGATAAAAGTGGACACAGAGATTTAACGTGGAAAACCCCAAAACAAATCGGGGTAAAACCACGAACAAGGAAGGAGAATTCACTATAGGAGAAATGTAGGAGTTACAACCTCTCGTACTAGAAATGAGAAAACCCTCAATATCTCTCTTTATAGTCGGAGAAAATACTCGACAAACACTCTATTATTTTCCCTCTATTTTTTCTCTCTTCACTGATCCCTTTGGATTTCTTCTGTGGGATGCCATAACTGCCTGGGAGCCCTCGTATTTATAGGCTTAAGATGCATGTGTGTACATGCCATGTGAACAAAGGATGGCACACCTTTGAATAAGAATTTCCCACGTTGAGTGTAGCCTTGGACCATTCAAATGCCACATGTTTCTTTTCTCCTTTGCAGCCTTCATTGACTATTAAGGTCATATGTCGACAAGGCAAACATCTCACTATCATCAAACGACTGAAGATCCGAGCGCAAAGCTCAAGGACTGCTCAAGCACGCAAAAATCTGAGAAAATTGTCCATTATGCTTCAAGTGGTTCTATAAATAGAGCTAAGTCATCGGGGGAGCAGATGATAAAAAAAATAGAATATGACTATTTTATAATAGTATTGCTGCCTTCACTTCTATATTTTATTTGAGCGTGGCCGAGAGTTTGAGCAAGTGAGGCAGAGAGGTCTCAAAAGGAATACACGATCAAACCCATCGATAAACCCGCAGCTCTTGTTCAGACGAGGCAGCTGGGAGTTCGAGTCTTGGAGATCACATCTGATAATCACCGTTGTTCCGAGGTTAATCGTCGCTTAGAAGAGTAATTCTGCCTGTTCCGTTTCCTTCAGTACTTGTTTACCGTCTTCATATATATATTTAAACAGGGAAGATTAAATGTTGGGCGTTGGATCTGGCGCGCTTGAGAATGGACGGATGAGATCTGCTCCATGGATAAATCGCGTAGCACCTCTGTAAGTGAAAGAACGTTTCTTTCATAAGCTTCAGATAAATTAGGACCACTGGATATACTTAAATCAGATCCAACGGCTGATAGGGAGCGCGACTTAAAACACCTGAAGAACTCTGTTATAAATATCAGATTTCTGAATTCGACGAGTCACTTTGAGAGCTTGTAACTTTCTCTAGAGGGAAAATTAGAGAGAGTTGTTAACTAGAGTTTGGTAGTAGACTTGGAGCTCTATAAGATCCTAGTTGGTGATTAATCGTAAGGAACGCTTTGTTGGTCCATGGACGTAGGCGAAGGTCGCCGAACCACGTAAAAGCGTTGTGTCATTTTCTGTGACTTTTGGTTCTGTTTTTGCGTCGATTAAGAGCTGCGATTGCTCAAATTGAGCTGAGCGATCAGTGAGCGAGTAATCACTTATCGAAGGCGAGTCGATTGCAGCTGGAATCTCAACAAGTGGTGCGGTGTAGCTGCGGATCGAGGCGATCTTCAGATGTATGGCAGCAACTCGACTGGAAATGGAGATCTTCAACGGATTGAATGATTCGGTCTCTGGAAGTTGAAGATGAAGGCGCTTTTGACTGAGAAAGGTCTTGAGGAGGCTTTGAAGCCTAATAATGAGATGGAACCGAAGGATATGACGGCAGCGACGAAGAAGAAGCTCAAGGAAAGAGCATACTGATTCTATGTCTGAGCGATCAGGTTTTTCGAAAGGTTGCGAAGGAGACTTCGGCGGAGGATCTGTGGAAGAAGCTCGACGCATTGTACCTGACGAAGTCTTTGGCACGACGTCTGTATTTGAAGCAAGCTCTATATACGTTCAGAATGCAAGTGGAAGTGGCATTGGAGCAGCAGATCGATCACTTCACGAAGTTGATACTTGATTTGCAGTTAATCGACGAAGAGTTAAAAGACGAAGATCAAGCTCTTCTCCTGCTATGTTCGCTTCCTAGAAGCTATGAGCACTTCAAAGAGGCTCTGTTGTATGGCCGGGAAACCTTGAAGCTCGATGACGTACTCTCAGCGTTGAGTTCAAAGCAGTTAGACACAAGGAAAAGTCATGAAGTAGCTGAGAATTCAGGTTCGGGCGATATGTTGCTTGTGAGGGAGAACTCTGATTTCTCTCAAAGGAAGGGCAAAGGAAAGGATGTGTATGAGGCTAGGGGTCCTCTGAGATGCTTCCATTGTCAAGAGGAAGGACACATTCGAAGGTTTTGCCCGAAGAGAATCGGATCAAACACAACTCAAGGCAAGCAGAAGGTTGTGGCTGATTTTGCAGAGTTTGGCTATGAAGATGCTGAGATTTTGAGTGTATCTGAGCTTGAAGGAAAGAAGGAGTGGATCCTTGATGGATGTAGCTTCCATGTGACGTGCAACAAGGATTGGTTGTTGAATTACAAGGAAACCAAAGGTAAATCAGTCAAGCTTGGAAATGGAAAAAGCTGTCAGGTTTTTGGCATCGGATCTGTGAGAATTCAGCTCGAAACTTGTGTTGTAGGGATCCTAAAGGATGTTAGGTTCATACCTGAGATGAGGAGGAACCTCATTTTGATTGGAGCATTGGATATGAGAGGTTACAATACGAAAACCGAAGCTGGAAAAATAACAGTGTCAAAACAGAGAAGGCTGGTTCTGACCGGGTTTCGGAGGCATGGAATTTACATTTTAAAAGGTTGCTCAGTGCTGAAGACCACACCTATGGATGCTAGGTGATAAATGTGGTGAAAGGGAAGCCACAGAAAGCTCATTTGGGGGCGAAACGAGCTGCTCCAAAACCCTTGCTTGGAGCTCTTTTTATCAAAAACTGCTGTTGTGAACTTGGAGAAGTTGAGCTTGGATGGTGCTGATTCTGAGCTCGAGGTGGAGCCGATTTCACCAAGGAATGAAAGAATGTTGAAGCCACATGAGAGGTCAAGCTTCGAGGAGGATGAAAGCTCAGACATGGAGGTGGAAACTGAGGTAGAAAGCTTGACAGAAAGTGAAGAAAAAGCTGGAAAATCAGAGACTAAGCTTGAAAGATGTGCTGATTTTCTAGTTGGTGAGCCTTCTACTGTGAATGAGGGCAAGGGAAAGGCAAAGGACAGCAGGTTAAGAGCTTGGAAGGAAGCTCTTGAGGCTGTGAAAGCAGAATCTTCGGGGGAAACGAAGATTGGAAACTCGAAGAGCCGAATCGGTTTCAAGTGGGAGATTTCAATCTCTCTTGGACTCGATAAGGTCTCTTTCGAGGCCCGAAGCTCCGAAGGAGCTTGATGACCAACAGAGCGGAGCTACGAATCTAGGTGGAGCTTCAATTGGAAGCTGCCGAGGAAAACAGCTGAATCTGTAAAAGATTCCTGCTGAAAATTTTTCGGGCCTGGTTCTGGTAAGCTTTTGGGGCGAGGATAACTCCTGTATATGGGCTGCTATGGAGGGGTTCGAAGCACGGATTGCCAGCTCTAGGCTCAAGGTGGAGTTTGTCAGGAATCGGTGCGCCTAAGCTTGCCGGATCTGGCCGGGACGTTGCCGGAAATACTGCCTGTCGATCACTACTGAAGAAGAAGTGAAGAGCTGAAGAAAAATTGTTAAGTTGAAGTTTTAAGCTGCAAAGAACGTGAGCCATCGATCTGGCCTTCGCACGTCATCAGATGATGAGGATTTAAACAGGGAAGATTAAATGTGGGGCGTTGGATCTGGCGCGCTTGAGAATGGACGGATGTGATCTTCTCCATGGATAAATCGTGTCGCACCTCTGTAAGTGAAAGAACGTTTCTTTCATAAGCTTCAGATAAATGAGGACCATTGGATATACTTAAATCAGATCCAACGGCTGATAGGGAGCGCGACTTAAAACACCTGAAGAACTCTGTTATAAATAACGGATTTCTGAGTTCGACGAGTCACTTTGAGAGCTTGTAACTTTCTCTAGAGTGAAAATTAGAGAGAGTTGTTAACTAGGGTTTGGTGGTAGACTTGGAGGTCTGTAAGATCCTAGTTGGTGATTAATCGAAAGGAACGCTCTGTTGGTCCGTGGATGTAGACGAAGATCGCCGAACCACGTAAAATCGCTGTGTCATTTTCTGTGACTTTTGGTTCTGTTTTTGCGTCGATTCGAGCTCCGATTGCTCGAATTGAGCTGAGCGATCAGTGAGCGAGTAATCACTGATCGAAGACGAGTCGTTGCAGCTGGAATCTCAACAATTATATATATATATATATATATGTATATATATATATATATATATACTAGTGGAGATTAGCCGCACGTTGTGCGGCTCCGTAAGTGCAGCCCGTATGTATAAGCTACAAATCCACCTCATAAAAGTTATACATTAGATACAATTTATTATTATTATATATGAAACAATCACCATTAAACTACAGGTGTAATTTAATATTGTATCTATGAAATGGTAACCAATCAACAACAGTCTAATACTAATAATATATTTGCAATTCAATTATCAAACAGGTTGATCAGCTACCTGAAATTTACTGGGCCTATCCATACTTATTATATAGTAAAAGATATATATATATATTGTTATTATCAAAACTTTATGTTAAGGTACTGTATAAAATAATCTATCTTAATTATTAGTTGGAAAGCCCATGCTCGTTTGTCCTTTTTGGTTGAGTATATCCACTAGTTTTAGGCTAAGTGCCTGTTGACGTGGGAACAACCACTCAGACTTAAGTTTCTTCCATTCCTTTTATCTCTTCTGCTTGCTTTATCAATTAGTAGGACAGTTTTTATTAATATGTCTCGTGGCTAAGTTTCTTAGTAGTAGAAGGATTATTCGAAGCCTAGATTTGTATAAACTGCGAGATTAAACGAGCCTTTTTGAAAGCGTAAGTATTCGTTTAGCTTTGAATTAATTTTATCGATGAGCTTAGGCTGATTAAATAGTGGCCAATGTTTAATTAGTCTAGGCGAATCCGTAACTAATTAGAACATCAAATCCGTAATTGTTTGTGTGTTCTAACAAGTAGCAAACAATATTAAACTTCTCTACCTACGGTAAGTGTAAGTTATATTGTGAGTTTAAATCATTTTATTTTAATAAACTGGCGTCCGAGTTTATTAGTCAATAATCGGGTCTTTTTCGTATTTAATGCTGTCGAAACTTTTAATCTTGCAGGGCGTCCCGGAGATTATTTTTTTATTAGGGAAGTAATTATAGAGCGTCTCTTAAAGTAAGAAAAGATTGGTTATTACGCGTTGGCCGATAACTATAACAGATTATGCTTGCGGTGACATAATATTTTTTTATAACTCGATGATCAGTTAAATAAATCTAGGTGGACAATTATTCCTTCGAAAATTATTTTATCTTTGTTAGTTTAGATATTTTTTCTCGTTCATTATTGCATAAAAAAACTCATAAGAAATCCCCCTTAATAATATTATTATTATTACTATTATAATTATTATCCCTAATAATATTATTACTACTACTATTACTATTACCACGTATTATTATTATTATTATTATTATTATTATTATTATTATTATTATTATTATTATCATCATCATCGACCGAGTTGGAAATTAGAAATAAATCAGTCATTTTTTCTGTGCAGACGATCCCTACTTTCGCTATACTAGTATTTAGTGAATAATGAGATTAATTTATTTTTTGCCGTTTACGACGCGACCACTTCGACTAAATTTATTTTCTCCATCCTCCAATTAAGCCCCACCTAATAGTACAAGTTAGCATATCTGACTGTCACGTGTAAAAATTTTGAGCTGGAATGAGGTTTTCTAGCTTAATCTCGATACTTACAAAATCAAAATTTGTTCTTTTTATCACCGGTTAAGCTCATTTTGAATTTACTTATGATGTGATGCTTAACTAGAATAAAGATAATATAAGTTTAATATAAGTCAACATCTTCGACGCCACGTGAATAAATCTCGGGCTGAATTTTTATTGTTGGGTTTGAGGATACCCAAATTGCTTCAATTTTTATACATGTAGAACTAAAATTACCACCAATAACTTATGTCACCTTAAATTGCAACAATTTTGTTACTTATAGGACTAATATTCCACCCTTAAATTGTCCTAAAAATGCACCTAGTCAAACATACACGACGAAAAATATAATTAAGCTATTCCTTATTTTTAAAGCACGAATTTCTCTTGGATCGAAGTAGAGACAGAGAGAGACATACAACATCCATGCAATGCAATCTATGGTGGAGTTCAAGATATGCAAATCCGTTTGAGGCACTGATTTACAGATCCACGTTCTCTTATGATTTAGCAATTAAGACTCTGAAAGAAATATCAAGGATTCCTCTCCTCGAAACATCGATGACCGATAAATTACCGACTAGGGTTTCCAAGACGACAACGGAGGGGTATCAGCGTGCATCCACGTATGAGCCACGTACGGACTTCTCTCCCCTTTTACAAGATCCACCAAAACGCTCAGTCGGCCCATCTCTTCGGGCGTTAGATTCACAGACAGGGCGCCGACGTTTTCGTTAAGGTTGTCTACCTTTGTGGTCGCAGGAATAGGGCTCACGTCGTCCCCCTGGTGGTGGAGCCACGCAAGAGCCAGTTCGGACGGCGTGCATCCCTTTTCCGAGGCCATTTCGCAGAGCTTTGAGTATAGTACTTGGTTGTGCTCGAGGTTCTCCGCTCGAAACCTAGGAATCATCTGTGTGTGTACGTCGAATGAAATAGTGCTTTGGTAATAGGAATTCGATGCGAAAAATAAAATTAAAAGCGTAAGGGTAGGCATCGAGACATTATTATACGTTACGCATCGAGTGTCGTAGTCCTTCCATGGAATTCTTCCTCATACCAAACGCAGCCTAACACCGTGTTTGATTAGAGGAAAGCATTGAGGAAAAGAAAGTTGGAGAGGGTGCATTTGGTATGTAGAATTCTATGCAGAAAACGAAAAAAAAAAATGTAATGATATGCATCAAATCATTGTACATCACGTTTCGTGCGCGTGCCCTTGCACATTTTATTTTTTCTTTTGCACATCGAATTCCGCATACCAAACGCACCCTAAGTGTTTCTTTCATTTTACAAACAGTTTGGTGAAGAAATTAGTTTTCCTTAGTTTGAAGTATAAACTTAAAACTAGATTTTTCTTTTCCTATCTTTACCTTAGCTAATTATTCAATCAACCAAACATAAAAATTAGTTTTCCGTAGTCTTCTCCATACTAATTTCCACAAAAGAATCACACCCTAAATCCCATTGCATAATCGCACAACATAAGCGGAACAGTAAAGATACGATTGATCTACCATGCCGACCTAAAGATTGGGCTTGTATGGATTGTATCACATTCTAATTTTATACATTATACTTCCAAACTCCCCCTAACGTTCAGACGGGTTTCTTCATTGCGTAACATTAGACGTCTAATATTCTTACAAGAGTTGTCGTAAGAATTCGTACTCACGACATCTTGGCCTGAACTCTAATACCATGTCAAATGACTGCTTCATCTAAAACCTTAAGCTTGAAACAAAATTATCGTCATATTTTAATTTTATATATTATACTTTCAGAACCGACAAACCTTACGAAAGTCTCCTTCGGTCAAGTTCTGAATCAGCTTCGGACCAGACGAAAAGAAACCTCGTCCCAACGGACTGTAAGGGACGATCCCGATGCCAAGCTCTCTGAAAACGAAGACGAAAGTTTTATCACCGCTAATTTGCCCTACGCTTTCACAGACAAATACGACGAACGAAGAAAATTGCATGTAATATACGTATATATATAGTATATATATATATATAATATAACCTGCATATCGGTACTATCTCAGCCTCGACATCCCTCGACCACAACGACCATTCGATCTGCATGGCGGTTATAGGGTGAACGGCGTGGGCCCTTCTGATAGTCGAAGCGGAAGCTTCCGAGAGGCCGACGTACTTAATCTTCCCTTCTTCCACGAGTTTCTTGAGTTCTCCCATCTTTCGATACATCGTAAGAAACATATTTCAACAACAAAAACATTGTAAAAGGCCATCGTTAAAGCTCACCGTGACTTCGATGGGAACGTTCTTATCTATTCGATGTACGTAATAGAGGTCGATGAAGTCCACGTCGAGGCGCTTCAAGCTCGCCTCGCAGCATGCTCTTACGTACGAGGGATCGCCTTTTACGACTAAGTTTTGGCCCATTTGCGCTACGCCGAACTTTGTTGCTAACTGCACTTTCTCTCTGAATCCCCCTTTCAAAGCCTGTAGATTTCGCCATGTAGACAACTCAAGTGCTTTGCTATTACGTACACATACCAAAAACTAGCTCCACAGCACTTACTTCCCAAGAAAGAATGATGTAAAACATACAAAAACTCATGCCCATCAACAGTTTATGTTGGGAATTTTAGCACCAAATTCTGATTCAACGTGTATAATGTTGGGGTTGAGCGGTAATATTTAATTCTGGGCCTAGCGGTGGTTGTATTTGGACCCCGCGACAATTTATCGGGAAATTAATTAAAGCCGAAATGACACCAAGAGAACACCGAGATTTTTACGTGGTTCGGCCAATACCGCCTACATCCACGGAGAAACAATAGTTTTGCTATATTTGAGAATATTACACCGTACAAAATAACGCTCGTGTTTAAACCCAAAACCCGAGACCCCTTACCCACCGGGGTAATGTTTTTGTACCAACTCTCAACTACCCAGTAAAACTACACCCGCTTTCACCCTTATCCACCCGGACAAGATTTCTATTTTTTTTTCTTTCTTTTCTTTTTCCCTCTCATTCTCTCTCTCCCTCTCTCTTTCTCTCTTGGATTTGGGGTGCCTTTGTTCGAATGAGAACAATGCCTTTTATAGGCAAAACAATCAACAAAGGCCAAATAAGAAATCGTCACTACATTCGTCACTTGAGAAGAATTCTAATTTTTCTTCTTTTAGCTATGTTGAAAATGTCAACAATTCTCCCCCTTTTCAACATCTACGTCTTCTTTAGAGAGCACTCCAGTGATCCCGAGAATGAGAGTAACCCGTTCGTAAATACCACGAACGTCCATTGGCCTTCCTTTGTAGCACCTACACATAATCCGAATCAAGAATTTCGATCCTACCCCACTTGATTCAATCAACGGCCAATCCTATGTGCAGCTATGTTGAACCGACTCGACCCGTCGATTCCCGAAGAGGGACTTCGATGCAACCCCTTCTCCAGCAGGATTTTCCTTCTCACCATCGTCTGCTTTTATACCACGCTCGAGCGATTTTCGTGAACCCATCGAAGTCTGAGTATTATATACCATACTCATGTCCAGACGATACAAACCTTTGCACTCTTCTCCCTTCTGTAGGACCATTTCCACCATGTGTGATTTCCTAGACTCCCCCTGCTATGAAACCCCATAGCCCTGGAATCTGACTGGCTCAAGAATATTAAATACTACGCAACTTTGGGACAACGTGACACCACCCAAAATGCGCACCGCTCCACCAACCATTTTGACGTTCCTCGTTCCAACACACCGAACAACACAACGATATCCATCGGCCCATGGAGATCGAAAAACCCGTTCGCATTTTTCGAAACGCATCAAAATATTCTCTTGGAGCAAACCCGAATTTAATATCCTTCTTCCTGAGAACGAGCGCCATCATTAGAGACTGTGAGGACGTCTCTAAGATAAACCGTGTGCTACCTCCGTTGTGGAATTTTCCTAGCCACTTGTCCTTCTTCCTCCAAGTCGGACAATTTCTCCTGATGTGTCCCGGCTCACCACATTTGTAGCATCACATGCCCTTCCCGCCACTTGGATTTGGACCTGCTGTTGTCCCCAAATCCCTTGGCGTATCACATTCCTCTATGATTCACTATGAAAAATAGCCAATGTCCGGCTATCACCATAATTTGACCGCCTTCTCTTTTCATGCTCCAAAAGAGTTGACTCCACCATCCACCGTCTGCACCGTCTAGTACCAGATGGTTGTGACCAAATTATCATCCGAATCAGAAAGCGAGGTAAGAAGCAATAGGGCCTTACTTCTTCCTCTTTGACACATCTTGACCCCAAATTTTCCGTCATTACTCCGACTTTTCCTCGTCTCCCATCAAAGCTTATCACCCAGCTTTGACAAACGAGCACATCCTTCACTCTTCTCTGTCGCAGAGTGAAACCTCCCGAACCAGCACACTGTCGCACTTTGCTATCATCCGTCGCTATTATCCTTGCAGAGATTCAACAGCCCGGCCCAAATAGTGTTGATCAGATATTTCCCAAGAAAGACAAACGACCTGCCTCACAACACTATCGCCATAACTCGCCAAAACTCCACCGTCGCACAAGCTCCGCCCGACACCGAGCATCCCATCAACGATAACCATCTTGTACCATTATTTCTAGCACAAGGCATCACCTCGTTGAACCTCGCTCTGCACTGGCTCCCCCCGAACGACATTCCCTTCTGATATCTTTTCTGATGTGGAAGATCAGACACAGCTGCAACCACAGAGCATACTTAGAATATCAGTAGGGTAAGGCTCTGATACCACTTGTTGGGGTTGAGCGGTAATATTTAATTCTGGGCCTAGCGGTGGTTGTATTTGGACCCCGCGACAATTTATCGGGAAATTAATTAAAGCCGAAATGACACCAAGAGAACACCGAGATTTTTACGTGGTTCGGCCAATACCGCCTACATCCACGGAGAAACAATAGTTTTGCTATATTTGAGAATATTACACCGTACAAAATAACGCTCGTGTTTAAACCCAAAACCCGAGACCCCTTACCCACCGGGGTAATGTTTTTGTACCCACTCTCAACTACCTAGTAAAACTACACCCGCTTTCACCCTTATCCACCCGGACAAGATTTCTTTTTTTTTCTTTCTTTTCTTTTTCCCTCTCATTCTCTCTCTCCCTCTCTCTTTCTCTCTTGGATTTGGGGTGCCTTTGTTCGAATGAGAACAATGCCTTTTATAGGCAAAACAATCAACAAAGGCCAAATAAGAAATCGTCACTGCATTCGTCACTTGAGAAGAATTCTAATTTTTCTTCTTTTAGCTATGTTGAAAATGTCAACATATAAAACCACGGGTAACCAGAGTCGTAAAATCCACTATGTGAAAATTTACATTCCCAGTAAGTTTTGTATACTCTCACTTTACAACCAAAACTGCAACTAGACAAATTAAGTCTGTAATGCAACGCATAACTAAAGAGTATTGCCCTAACCCTAACCAAGGAGAAAGTACCCACAAATACCTGTAATCTTTTTATCTTCTTAAGCAGCTAAATAGTTATCATGCACGAAGATACTGAATACAAATTATCACCGATTGTTATAGCAACAGATTGATTGACTGATGTAAGAAAACTTATGCTATATTCCACTTTGAATCACAGATATTCAGCACATAGAATGCTAAGCCAGCCCAGCTCGAATCTCAAACAATAAGCTAAGACCAAACACCAGCTGTGTTCAGAACCTAGCGAGCCTAAGTAAGAAGGTTTTGAATTGATTTCATTTCAATCGTACCTTACCGACGAGTATTTCGTTGGTGTGTGGGCCGTAGGCGTCGGAGGTATCGAGGAAAGTGACGCCGGCGTTGACGGCGTGGTGGACGAGCTCAATCATGTCTTCTTCGGGCTTGGGGTCTCCGTACAGGCCGGAGAGAGAGGCGCAGCCGAGGCCCTGCTTGGACACGTGGAGGCCCTGTGACCCCAATTTGATCTTTGGAACTGTTTCCGCCGCCGCCATGAATATCGAACAAAAGCTCAACGTGAATGGAGCGCTGTTGATGATGAGGCAAATGCAATGGGTGGGCTAATAACGGATAGAATTGTCCTCCCACTTTTTCTAACCCACGATTCTTGCCGATGCATAAAAATAAAAATAGAAGATATGAATATCATTTTTGTTATGGTGTTATTTCTTCTGCATCTGAGGGCCTCTATTTATAGGAGATAGATCGCCTTGATATACTGTCTGAACACATGCATGTGAACATAAGGAAAATAAAATGTTGCTCCGTTCTTTGACTATGCCAAACCGCCCACGTGAAGAATCCAATTTCAAAAGAAAGTGGCTTTGTTTCTTTATGTGTTCGGCGCCCACTATTAGAGACCAAAAGGTCATTTTCAACAAATCTCCACCTTGACCTTTTGCTTTCGAAAATTACTCCACCTTAATGTAGAATACCTTTATCTCCCTCCGACCTTAGCCCCGACGGGCTACTTCACCATTTCTGAAACACCAATCAAGTCCAACCAATGCTTGAACTTGGAAACTGGAAGAGCTTTCGTAAATAAATCCGCAGGATTATCCTTTGTGTTAATCTTCTTGATAAACACCTTCTTATCTGCAATGATATCACGAATAAAATGATACTTAACATCAATATGCTTAGTCCTTTCGTGATACATCTGATCTTTAGTCAAATGAATCGCACTTTGACTATCACAGAAAATCGTAATAACTCTCTGACTCTGAGTTAATTCGCCGAATAACCCTGTCAACCACAATGCTTCCTTAATCGCGTCAGTAATCGCCATGTATTCTGCTTCAGTAGTAGATAACGCTACTATGTGCTGTAGAGTAGCTTTCCAGCTAACTGCACAACCTCCAATACAAAATACATAACCAGTAAGAGATCGTCGTTTATCGAGATCACCTGCGTAGTCTGAATCAACGAAGCCCACGAGAGTATCACTGTTTCTGCCAAACTCCAAACAAAAGCTTAGAGTACCCTTCAAGTATCTTAGAATCCACTTCACTGCTTGCCAGTGTTCTTTCCCTGGGTTAGCCATGTACCTGCTAACAACACTAACAGCATGTGAAATATCAGGACGTGTACATACCATTGCATACATAATACTGCCGACTGCACTCGAGTAAGGAACTCGTGCCATGTACGCTTCTTCCTCATCTGATGATGGTGACTGAGCAGAGCTTAGCCTAAAATGGCTACAAGAGGAGTGCTGACTGGTTTGGCATCGCTCATGCCAAATCTCTCCAAAACCTTCTTGAGGTAACTTTCCTGGGTCAGGTATAACTTACCAACTCCTCTATCACGTCTAATCTCCATACCAAGAATCTTCTTAGCTGCTCCTAAATCCTTCATTTCAAATTCACCATTCAATAAGGCCTTCAACTGGTGAATTTCAGCAAGATTCTTAGCCGCAATGAGCATGTCATCAACATATAACAATAGATAAATGAACGAACTGTCATTTAACTTCCGGAAGTAAACACAACTATCATACTTGCTCCTGGAGAAACCATGACCCAACATGAAAGAATCAAAACGTTTATACCACTGTCTTGGAGACTGCTTTAATCCATATAAGGATTTCTTCAGTAAACAAACTTGGTCTTCTTTTCCTGCAACTATGAAGCCTCCAGGTTGCTTCATATAAATCTGTTCATCTAAATCACCATGTAAGAACGCCGTCTTGACGTCGAGCTGTTCTAACTCCAAGTTATACATGGCAACGAATGCAAGTAATACACGAATAGAGCTATGTCTAACGACAGGTGAGAAAACATCATTAAAATCTACACCTTGTACCTGACTATAGCCTTTCGCGACTAATCGTGCCTTATACCTTGCATCGTCAGAACCAGATAAACCTTCTTTCTTCTTGAAGACCCACTTACATCCGACTATTTTCTTTTTCTTCGGCGGCGGCACAAGAATCCACGTATCATTCTTGTGCAGAGACTCTATTTCTTCATTCATCGCTACCAACCACTTATCAGAATTATCATCGCTTATTGCCTCCGAATAGGTAGAAGGTTCGCCGCCTCCACCTGTTTCTTGCGCCACTGATAAAGCATACGAAACTAAATTCACGTACCGCTGTGGTAGTCGAATCTCCCGTCTCTCCCTATCTCTGGCTATAGAATATTCCTGCTCGGTGCTTTCATCTTCAACAGGATCTGAATCAGGATCTGGCTCACCCTCTTGATCTGTTGAACTCGTAGCAGGATCATCTGAAGGATCTTTGTTGATCTCGAGCTCCACCTCGCTGTGTACACTATCCTTCTTTTCTTGACTAAAAGGATTAGTAGACTCTTTTGAAGGATGTAACATAGAAGACTCGTCAAAAGTAACATCTCTGCTAATTATAAATTTGGGTGACTTGGGATCAGGATTATATAATCTATATCCTTTCACCCCTGAAGCATAACCGAGGAAAATACATTTCTTAGCTCTAGGCTCTAACTTTCCCTCGTTTACGTGCATATAAGCTGGGCACCCAAATATTCTTAAGTTGGAGTAATCAGCAGGAGTACCTGACCATACTTCCTCAGGAGTCTTGAAATTGATCGGTGAACACGGTGAGCGGTTGACAATATAACATGCTGCGGCGATAGCTTCAGCCCAAAAATCATTTGTCAACCCAGCGTTGGAGATCATACATCGAGCTCTCTCTAGAAGTGTTCGATTCATGCGCTCTGCAACACCATTTTGTTGAGGCGTCATTCGAACAGTGTGATGTCGAGCAATTCCTTCATTCTTGCAGAACTCATTGAACTCGCTTCCGCAAAATTCTAAGCCATTATCTGTCCGCAACCGCTTGATCTGTTTTCCTGTCTGCTTCTCAATCAAAGCCTTCCATTGTTTAAATGTTAGGAAAACATCACTTTTCTGTTTAAGAAAATAGACCCAGACTTTCCTTGAAAAATCATCAATGAAAGTCAACATGTATCTTGCACCACCTTTGGACGGAACACGAGAAGGACCCCATACATCAGAATGAATATAGTCCAAAGTACCTTTCGTCCTGTGGACTGCTGGCGAATTGAAGCTGACTCGTTTCTGCTTCCCAAAAATACAGTGTTCGCAAAAGTCCATCTTACCTGTACTTTGACCGCAAAGTAGGCCCCGCTTGCTCAAAATCGTCAAGCCTTTTTCTCCCATGTGTCCAAGACGCATATGCCATAATCTCGTGGTATCAACCTCCGGGGATGTCGAAACTGCAGCGGAACCTGTAACGGTAGTTCCCTGCAAAATATACAAATTTCCAGACCTGCAAGCTTTCATCACGACGAGGGCACCTCTGGCAATTTTCAAAACTCCACCTTCACCTGAGAACCTGCACCCTTGAGATTCAAGTGTGCCTAAAGATATAAGATTTCTCTTCATATCTGGAACATGTCTGACTTCTGTGAGCGTTCGGATGATTCCGTCGAACATCTTGATCCTAACTATGCCTTTACCAACAACTTTACACGGAGCATCATTTCCCATTAAAACATATCCACCATTGAATTTTTCATATGTGGAAAAATAATCTCGACTCCGACTTATGTGGTAAGAACAACCCGAATCTAAGATCCACTCATTATCAGACCTAACAATATTTGCAGTTGCTACAAAAATAGTTCCATCTCTCTCATCAGCAGCTAAACTAGCTTCGACGGGTTTATTAAATTGCTGATTATTTTTCTCTTTATTTTTTAATTTAAAACAATCAGCTTTAATGTGTCCCTTTTTCTTGCAAAAATTACAGACTTTATTTCTGTACCTGGATTTCGACCTTTCTTTAGATCTGCTACTTTCAGCATCTCTACGTTCTGGTCTTCCCCGTGCAAACAGACCTTCTGCCTGGCTACCACTTGTTTCTCCCGTAATATCCCTGTCTATCTGTTCTTTCGATTGTAAAGCGGATTTGACACTAGAATACGATATCGTATCTTTTCCATAGATTATGGTGTCACGAAAATGCATTAAAGACGAGGGAAGGGAATACAACAATATTATGGCCTGATCTTCGTCCGTCACTTTTACTTCTACGTTCGCCAAATCAATAATGATAGAATCGAATTTATCGAGATGCGAGAGAATAGAAGTACCTTCCGTCATTTTCATACTGTATAGCTTCTTCTTTAAATAAAGCCGATTCTCCTTAGTCTTCTTCATGTAGATCGCTTTTAATGCATCCCACATACCCATGGCCGTCGTCCGTGGCAACTTCTTGTAAAACCTCGTACGAGAGATTTAAGATATCTGGCTTTCTTGTCCAATTCATTAAATTGATCGTCCTTCATTTCGGTTGGTTTCTTCTTTGCGCCTTCAAGCGCCACCTCGCAACCGTCTTGAATGAGTATGGCCTCCATCTTGAGACTCCACATTGCAAAGTTGACATTTCTGTCGAACTTTTCAATTGACATCTTTGTTATCGTCATGGTGGCTAAAAATAAATCGGGTTGGCTCTGATACCAATTTGTTATGGTGTTATTTCTTCTGCATCTGAGGGCCTCTATTTATAGGAGATAGATCGCCTTGATATACTGTCTGAACACATGCATGTGAACATAAGGAAAATAAAATGTTGCTCCGTTCTTTGACTATGACAAACCGCCCACGTGAAGAATCCAATTTCAAAAGAAAGTGGCTTTGTTTCTTTATGTGTTCGGCGCCCACTATTAGAGACCAAAAGGTCATTTTCAACAATTTTGATCTATCATTACATACGAATAAATTGGTAATGTTTATATGTTTTTATCATATATCACATAACTAATAGTGATTTTATGATTTGGTGAATTGTAGAATTAAAATAATTTAAAAATAGTGAGAAAATCTGTTAGCCCCTAGATCAAAAATTCGTGGTTGTGATTAAATTAGACAGGAAGTGGGATACAGAAAGGTTGGGGCCAGCTCGGTGCGGTGAGTTCATTTTTATTGCGATTTTTAAAGAAATATCCCAAACTCAATCATAAAAATCTTAAACCGATAGATTGCGGGTTACTTGGGCTGGGTTAGTTGAGGCTATTTTCACGGTTTTAATTTTTTTATCATAACGAAAAATAAAGTGTAATTTCTTAAATATATATAGAGTAACAATATATATCATAACGTGTTTTGTTTACAATACAAAAATATTCCTTGTACACGGCCGGCTTTTGGTAAAACAACTAAATCAAGGGCCTCATTTTTATTTCACAATTTTCCTTTAGAAGAAAAAACTTTTTGATTTTAAAATTTTAATTCGCCTTCTATAAACTTCAAATGTTATGGTTGTTGATTCCAGGTTCGAATTAAGGAGAGGGATTGCATTGGATAGGCACATAAAAAATTTTCACTGTAGTATTTATTTCTAAAGAAAGTACGTAGTTTAGAACTTAGCTTTACGCAACGTGTTTCAATGAGTCGGCCATGTCTTTGTATCAGATTACCCTTAGAAGAAAAAACTATTTGATTAGAACTTAGCTTTACGCAAAGTGTGATAGTTGTTGATCCGAGTCCGAATAAAGGAGGAGAGCTGCATTGGATAGACATACAAATTTTTTTTCACTGTATAATTAAAAAAATAGAGCCTCATTTAGAACTTAGCTCTACGCAACGTGTTATGATCAGTCGGCTATGTCCTTGTATGAATACTGAAAAATAAATACTATTTTGGCCTTCACAACTATTAGTCTATTACGAGTTATGTTTGATATGAATTATCTAATGGTGAAACTTCACTTAAATCTCTATTAGGCAAACTTTCTATCACATAACTCCCTTGTCACTATGTCACTTAAGGACCCGATTTAATGTTTGTACAAGGTTCTTCAGTCACGTCGTACCTTTCTATGTTTGTATTGTGTACCACCATACATTTTGATATAGTGTACATAAATGTGTTGTTACGGCGTACCTAATGTGTGATATATGGCGTACCATTTTTTCAATGTATGGCGTACCACAATACGTTGATATAGTGTACTTAAATGTGTTGTATGGTGTACCTACGGCGGAACGGGTACCTATCTGAAAAAAATTATTCTATTAGGTACCTAAGTGATATATTTCTCTGACAAGGAAGTTATGTGATAGAAAGTTTGCAAATAGAGATTTAGTGAGAGTCTCCCTTATTTAATCAACTATTCAATAAAATACAGTAAAATTTTATTATATTATTAAATGCGGTTTAATGCGTTTTGAAAAATACAAAAACCAAACCCAACCCATCATCCACCCTTAAATAAAGGGACGATTTGGAATCAGGCCCTAGTCAATTTTAAACACAGTGATCAGGCCCTGTCAGATTTTTATTTAGTTTAAGGACCTTTTTTTGAGAAATTTAAAAGCAAACACCCAAACTATGCTTTGACTAAAATACCCTTAACAAACCGTTCACTAAAGTGGTATTCGACGCCAATTGTATGTTACAGATATACGACGCCTTGTTACTGTAAAATTTATAAGCGTTACTTTAAAATGATAATGTGTTACTTATCGATAGCAAAATGTTTTTAACAGATTTATATTTAGTTCTCCGAATAATCGAAATCCATTTTTCACAATGAATCGAGCACAATCGATTGCCCCATCAACCAATCAATTTCGACGTGTCACGTAGGTTTTATTCTAGTATTGATGAAGAACGATGTAAGAATTATAATGAATTTTATATGGGTTCAAATTTGAGAAAAATCTGGCCAAATCGAACTAGACTTTGGCAGCAATTGCAGCTAATCTGTGCGTATTCGAGATACCCATAGTTTGGGCATTTCATAGGCTCTGTGAATTTTGAAACAATCGTTACCTCATCAATTCTATAACGTACGCTGTGTGAAAGTAGGTCGTATTGTAGCCATTGATTCATCGGGAACAATGTTACTATTTCATGCATTATTGTCACTAAGATTCGTCTTAACGTTATAAAACTATACAAACACGTTATTTTATTTCACATATTATATTTTTATCTCATTAATTGGTATCCTACGACTTTTTTTGTTTCTCGGAAGTTTTTTTGTCAACATATGGTACTAAGAACAAAGTGATGCATGATACAAGGGGTAACTCATAATCGACTTCTTCGTCGATTAATTGGTACCTTTAGTTTTTCATAAATATTGATAGGGGATTTTTTTTAACAGATCTGTTGCGATAATTTTTCGTATCGAATTGTTACTACATGAAATAGAAGCGTTACTCGGATTGTCTAAAATGGTATATTATGGCGTATTTTTGTTTTCCGTAAGTATTGATGTGGTATTTTTTGTAACAGACATGTTTCGTTAATTTTTTCCATTGAACTGTTACTACCTGAAATTGAAGCATTACTTGGTATATCTGAAGTGATATATTTTTTCATAAGTATTGATATTGTATTTTTTTGCAGACCTGTTTCGATAATTAGGCATAGAACTGTTACTACATGAAAGCGTAGCTTTACTTGGAATATTTGAAGTGGTATATTATGATCTGCTTTTGTTTTTCATAAGTATTGATATGGTATTCTTTTTAGCAGAACTGTTTCGATAAATTTTGGGCGGGTTATTGGTTTTGGATGGATTTGGATGGATTTACTATACTTGCTAAATTTTGGGCGGGATTTGTGGATATATTGGGTTAATTGGGCGGGATTTGTGCCACAAGTGGGATTTTCGGCGGGATTGCTAAGTCAGTGCAAATGTGTTACTAATAACTATGTAACTGTTATCCATTAGTTAAATATATACTAAAAGTTGTTTATGTGTTACAAATTGATGTAGTTGTCGCACCAAGGTTTAGGGTTATGTGTTTAGGAGATTAAGGTTTAAGGTTTCAGGGTTACCCTTATAGTTTCAGGATTTACGACATATAAAATCATATTTGTGGTTTAATTTTGAATTTTGATTGCATTCTTGCTGAAATTCATATGTGATGTTTCAATTAACAAAGTAATAGTCTATGTTTGAATAACTATTGACCTCGAACATTCACTATCATCCACCTCAATCGAACAATGTGGCTTTTAAAGGAATTTGGTGTGATAAATGCATCAAATCATACATTTACAAGTTAATCTTGTAAATCTTGAACAATGTGCATTTATGAACGAAATTAATCGAATTAGTAATGTGGTACTGAAAACCTATTATGTGGTTCATTATCGGTAAACACGTTATTCGCTAGGTTCGCATTGTTATTTAATAGCAAACATGTAGCATTTCGTGCGGACAATATGGAACTGGTGACGTTAACGAACCATCCTATTAATATTTCTTAACAAATAACTTCGAGAATGTATCAAATACAGATTTACGACATATAAAATGATATTAGTGCTTTAATTTTGTTTTGAATACGTTTTGTAATGGATCATAACGTTATGTCTCATTAAAAGGGATACTAGTATATGTTGTGAAGGAATAGCTATATGTTTACATGATTTTTTTATCTCAACTTCACATATTGATATCAAGATTTGCAAAACGTGTCGCTTAGAGAAATTTTGCGATTTAGCTTCATCATGTCATCTATTTCCATGAATGTCAATCTTATATATCTGAACGAAATGAATTTATGAACGAAATTAATCGAAATAGTAATGTGGTCTTGATTAGCTATTTTGTGGTACTTGTAGCTACAAATGTGTTATAAGATTTGTTTATGTTGTTATTTTTTATCAGACATGTGGTATTATTTGCAGGCAATGTGGTAATATTAAGTTAGTACTGTTAATATCTCTGGATCTAGAAGCGTCTAGAATGTTCTTATTGATGTGTTACCTAGAATGCGTGAATTGTTACTCAGAATGCGTGATTGTTACTCAGAATAAAGGAAGTGTTACCAACCAACTTTTGACAAACGTTCCAATACTAGGTCTCATCAAAATTCTTCGTTATTCCATTATCAACATTAATAATCTCATTCAATTAAAATGGCTCGTGATCAAACTTAGTCGAATCTACCTTATTAGTTTGTTAAAGTCGAGACTTCATTTGTTTTGCAACAAAATTTTGTAATTGTATTAATCACATTATTCCATTTTTTCGTTGGTCACATGAGAGATTGACATTGGTTTAACCGTACTGTGCAATTTACGTCGGAGATTCGAGCGGTTTCCAACAATTTACGATCTATTCCTCTTTGCCTTTTACTTGGTTATTACATGTATTATTTAGTGGTGACGAGTCGTTATTATTTTCTCATTTTATGTTCGTTTTGCAGAAACAGTTGTTATAAACATCAAGACATATTGTATTATTGATCCATTAATTGTTATCCAGAAAGCATGAAGTGTTATCCAGTAACCATTTTAATTAGCAAATGTTTACCGCTTAGATCTCATCAAAATTCTTCGTTATTCCATCATTAACATCAATAATTATCGACGATAACTAAGACCCATGATGAAATTGTGTCGAATGTACATTATTCGGTCATTAAGTCGAGATTTCACCGTATTAAATGAAATTTCCGAATTGTGTTTGAAGCTTTCGTGCTTTATGAACTTCGAAAATTTTCTTTGATTATGAAGACCCATGAAAAATTGAAGCTGATACAACTTTGTGCTGTTAGTAACGTCGAGATTTGGTCGGATTTGGAACGTGAATTTTTTCTTTCGATCGATTGATGTAAGGAATGTGCTATTGCAGGAAGCGGTATTGTTTTTGAATGATGTGTTACTTATGCGACATCATTTGTTATTTACTAAAAGAAACGTGTATTTTCTGCTATACGGGCAATATTTATTTTCTCAAATTAACGTCACTAATATCCGAAAGTTATCAACACTTATGATCAAATTAACGATAATTTCAACTTATATCATCACAATCATGGAGATCTGTTCGGATCTGAGTGTGAAATCTCGTTTCGATCGACGTCGCTTGTTTGGGAGAGATGATGGCATATACTTGTAAATTTTTGCAACAGTGAAGGGGAACTATGTCTTCTTACATGGTTTGGGTATTTTTCTCTGAATTTTTCGTTGTAAAACTGGCAAATTTGTTATTCATTGTATTAGTATTGGTATTCTCGTCTACAGCGTGTAGTACTCAATAAAATACTATTTGTTATTCAAATGAAAGTAAGTGTTTTTTCAACGCATAACTGTTATTATTATTTCGAAACTTGTTATCGCATCATTTAGGTCTTTTTCGTCGATTTGGCATATGTTATGGTTAAATATGTTTTATTGCATCATTAGGTATTTTCCTCTGATTTATTCGTTGACTTAGTATTGGCATTATAATTGATAAAGTTGTTACTATATATATGTGATATTGTACTCAATACAGACAATTTGTTATCCAAATGAATTGAAGTGTTTTTTCAGCCCTAAACTGTTATATTTTCGACAACTGTAATCGGATCATTTAGGTATCCTGTGATAAATTTCGCATATCTCAGGGATAATTATGTTTTTTCGCAGCCTTTAGGTAGTTTTCACTTAAATTTTCAAAAAATAGGTCCTTTATCCTACACGAAATTCGAAGGGGGCCTGAACCAAAAGTTAAAAATGCTAGTAGGGCCTGAACTTTAATTAACCAAAGGTGTGGTGGTGAAGAGACGAGGTGACGTCTCTGGTGACGTCATCATCATCCATAGGTAGGCGCAAGCAGTGACGTTGGTTGTTGACTTGTTGTGTTGGATCTTTTTTTGTTTTTTTTTTTCCATCTATCTTTTCATTTGCGGAGATTATGACGACATATTTGTTCACTGATAATTTACGAAAGTAGCATCATCATCATCCATCAAAGAGGTTTAAAATTGCACCAAAAATTAGCTGTTAAATAACCTATATATTGACGGGTCATAGAAGCGGTTTAAAATTGCACCAAAACTTAGGTGTTAATTAACCTATATATTAACGGGTCATACAGTGACGAAACCAGGATTTTTCATTTGGGGTCGAGAATACTATACTAGTACGACATAAATTGATCAATATTCAAGTTCTTGGTACAATAGTCACGACTTATTATATATAATTTTCATAACATATAGAAAATTTTAAGTTATAATATGTTATAGTGAGACCTACATATTTAGATAACTCTAAAATGCTTCACTTCCAACGCATTCATATAATATTTTTTTGATAAGTCATATCAATAAATGTGAGAGAAAGTTAGCACAAATCTTGTATAGACTTCTCTCGATCTTTTCAAGGTAATAATTTATTGAAATTAGCCAATGTGTCAATATTATGTTTAGATCTAAAAATCTTTTATAGAAGTTGTTTTGAATAATAATAATAATAATAATAATAATAATAATAATAATAATAATAATAATATATAATAGCAAGTTATTAAAAATCAAAACAATTATAAAAAACAGTAACAACGATAATAAAAACAACAGAAACAATAATAAATATTAGTTTATCATGTAATTATACAATTTTATTGGAAAATATTTCTAAATAAATAACACTTAAAACAAATATTTTATTGGACTATAATTTTTTATCCTAAATAAATGTTCGAATCTGTTTGGTTGGGGGTATAAGGGGGGATTAGGGGGGTTTGAATAAATTAAAGTGGTGTTTCGTTGGGACCTTTATTTAAAGCTGAGATTTAATTAAACCCCCCTTAATACCTCTTATAGAGTATTAATTAAATCCACCCCTCATGGTCCCATTATCTAATCCAATCATGTTTTAGATAATTATCCCTTATTTCACAGTATTTGTTTACCCATTGCATTCTCCTCTCTCTTCCCACAATCACGATAAAACCATCTCTGTCTTCCTCCAAAGTCCAAACATCGGATCTTCAAGAAATTGATCGAAGCAACTTTGGAGTAGAATCGAACATTGGGGAAGGAATCGAGGTGGTCTATCACCGACGAAGCATCTTTGATTCTCTTGTCGATCGATTCTTCTTCAGGAAATTGATCGAATTGTCTTTGGAGTAGAATCGAAGATTGAGGAAGGAATCGAGGTGCCGTATCCTCGCCGTCACGGGCTGACTAGGGCGAAGAACTCTTATAATATGTTGAGATTATAAAAAAGTGAGTTTCGTCCCACATCGACTAATTCAAGCTCTAAGAGCCGCTATATATATAAGAGGCTTTCTCCTCCTATCACCAATTGGTTTTAGGAAGGACCCCTCGATTTCTAATATGGTATCAGAGCAATTCTTCCGCTCGCCGCCACCCGATTCATATGTCCACGTGTTAGGCCAGTCATGCCACACGTGAGGGGGCGTGTTGAGATTATAAAAAAGTGGGTTTTGTCCCACATCGACTAATTCAAGCTCTAAGAGCCGCTATATATATAAGAGGCTTTCTCCTCCTACCACCAATTGGTTTTAGGCAGGACCCCTCGATTTCTAATATAACAAGAACGTCAAGGAGTTGGAGCTGTCTTCAGAAGAGGACTGAGATGAAGCTCGAGGATTTGCCAGCGGTCTTCGCAACATATGCGGGGAGAGAGACGAAGGTTTGTCTGAAGATCTGAGGTTTGAGCTCTTCGACGATGAAATTTTTCCTGAGAATTCTGAGAGATCTGTTAATGCCAAGAATGAGAGATCGATCTCTGGTTTACCTTCTTTGTATTGTTGAACGATGAGCTCAATCGAATTAATTGAGAATTGATTCCAAGTGTACGGGTAAAATCGTAATTTAATTGAATTAAACCTTATACCACCTAAATCCATCTACAAAACACACCAGACATCATTATTTAATCTCATTAACCAAACACCCGAAAACACTCATACCCTCCAATTTTATCCCAACTTAAACTAATACCCTCTAAATTCATCCTCCCAACCAAACGGGAACAACTCAACTGCAAAAAACAGATAATAATGGACATATTTTGCAATTTTGATTAAGTGAAATGGGTATATTGTAATTGTATTAATTTTGCCCCAATTCTGTGCTCCTCCATTGTCGTCTTCGAGCTTCAGACACAATAACACTAAAGTCTGCAACTTCATCAAAGAAGGCCACCATCTCTACACTACTACCCTCTAGCTCCGGCCGCCGGGGGGTCGGCCGACCCCTCTGACCCCCCTGTGATTCCGTCGTTGGGGTCATAGAAGCTAGAGTTGTTCGAAAAGTTTCAAAATATATATTCTATCTATACTATTATATAATTGGTTTGGGGTGAATGTAAACTGCCACAATTTGGTGTGTAACTTATTTGTAATTTAGTCCCTCATTTATACTTTAATTAATAGTAGTTTCATAGCACTCTTAATTTTTTATTTACTTTACTTATGGCTCTACAACTAAGTTTCTTTTTACATATTTAAAAATTATATTAATCTTAAACATTAAAAATTATAATTCAAAATTTAAAATAATTTCAATATAATTATTTTTAAACACACACATCGGATGTGCAAAAAAGTACTAGTATATAGAGAAGATTAATAGGGCTTTTACGGCATAGTGGGCACAATAATAAACAGTAACGCTGTTTAAACTCTTTTTTTTTTTTGTTTTTTTGGAAATTCGGCGAATGTCTTGATGATCATTCTTGATTTATCTATTCTGGAAATTGCATGTCATTCGAATATTTACAAAATTACTACCACCATGCATAGTATTAATGACTACTTTCAGACATACAAAAAAAAAAAAAAGCATGCTTATAATAACAATCAACTTAATATCATAGCGTGGCGCCATGACATTTTAAGTGTTTCATAATCCATATGCTCACAGCATAACATTCAAATAAAGTGATACTTCAAGTTTCATACTCGTTTGTTCATATGTTTTCTGAAACAGAAGTAGAAAGATCAGATTAATTATTACTAAAAAACACCAACTAAACACACAGTAAATGTACCTTATTACAGCTGAGATTTCCAAGAAGTCAAAGGAGGCGTGTCAGCGTTCACCCATGTATTCGCCATAAAGGCGTGCCTTTCTCCCTTCACAAGCTCAGCCAAGCCGCTCAGTTCGCTCATCTCTTCGGGCGTTAATTTCACAGACAAAGCGCCGATGTTTTCATTAAGGTTGTCTATCTTGGTTGTGCCTGGGATGGGGCCCACGTCGTCTCCTTGGTGGTGGACCCACGCCAAAGCTAGCTGAGATGGGGTGCATCCTTTCGTCGACGCCATTTCGCAGATTCGTACGTAAACCTCTTTGTTCTGTTCGAGGTTCTCCGCTTGAAACCTGGGAAATTTCTGCATTGCATATCTATTATTAAGCTTTTATCGGGCAAATTCTCTTTTGTAGAATCTTGGCGAATTATAAAACCTTGCGAAAGTCTCCCTCGGTCAAGTTCTGTATTAACTTCGGACCAGACGAAAGGAAGCCCCGTCCTAGTGGGCTGTAAGGGACGATCCCAATACCAAGTTCTCTGAAATTTAAGAGAAAACACAAAAAAAAAAAAAACTGTTATTACTACTACTGATGTTATAACGAAACAATAATTGCAGGGCGAAGTATATAAACCTGCAAGTGGGCACTAGCTCAGCCTCGATATCTCTCGACCACAGCGACCATTCGTTCTGAATGGCAGTTATAGGATGAACGGCGTGGGCCCTTCTGATTGTAGAGACGGAAGCTTCTGACAGGCCGATGTACTTTATTTTCCCTTCTTCTACGAGTTTCTTCAGCTCCCTCATCTTCAGTTGCAAGAAAATGAATATAGAAACAGCAAAGCGTTGAAATGAGGGCCCGATAATGAGAAGCTCAACTTACAGTGATTTCGATAGGGACGTTCTTGTCGATTCGATGGATGTAATATAGGTCGATGAAGTCAACGTCGAGGCGCTTCAAGCTCGCCTCGCACGATGCTCTCACGTATTCTGGGCGGCCCACGACTTGTGTTTTCCCGTCCTTGTTCGTTAGCCCGAATTTCGTAGCTAATTGCACTTTATCTCTCAGTCCCCCTTTCAAAGCCTGAACTTCAATTACACAGCTGAATTAGGGCACAAACCAAGAACAAAACCTCCAACTTTAACATTTGCTGAGTTGGAACTTAGCTTAAGCTTAAATTTAAGCCATATTTAGTAAGTAACTAATCCAGGAAAAAGTCATAAAGTAAAAATAACCAGGGCCGTAGCTGAGAAAGCATGGGCCTGAAGCGAAACTTAAATTTCGGGCCCCTGATTGGTAATTTTTTTCCAAATGCAGTATGATACGTATAATATAACGCAAATTTCAATGGTAAATGTAACTAAAATAAATAAACAAAAAAATAAATATTTTACAGTGCAATGTTCGAAAATACTTAATCCGATATCCGAACTTTTTTAATTTGGTTCGCTTCGATTTTCATAATTCGGTTCGTTTTTTTCGTTTCAGTTTTTCGGTTGGGAACAAAGAAGATTTGTGGAACGTGAGATGTAGAAAAAACAATTCAAATGTCCGAAAAAAACAATATGAAATGAAACAAAATCTAACCTAAATATAAAAACATTGTTTGTCGAGAAAGGAAAAAATTAAATTATGTCTGCAGCCAAACAAATAAATTAATAAAATAAGTAGCAGCATAATATACCTTAAAGAGATACTGATGTTTGGTCGGTCCCATAAAAAATTAGTGAAGGATTTTATTAGATAACGACATCCTTTAACATAAGCGAAACCCTTTTTACATTGTATCAGTATAGAAGAAGAAACCATATCATGTTTCCTTTTTTTTCCTTAATAAAAATCATGTCTTGTTTGGGCTGAACTGAAATTTTTTTAATAAATTACAATATTTGGGCTTTCTTTTGTTAACATCAAGGCCCAACTGACTTGTGCAGTCCACTAACAGTTTTTATAGATCTATTTTTAAGTTTTAACTATAATATTCTTTTTTATAATATGTATATATACATGTCTAAAATATTTTGGGCCCCCCTCCGAAGTTGGGCCCGAGGCGACCGCCTCACTGGCCTCCTATGAGCTACGGGCCTGAAAATAACCTATATTAATAACAACTGATCAGTTATACTGCTCATATCCTACCAGAACTCACAGACGCAATACATCGAACAGCTAGAGGGCATACAGTATAAGTCCTCGATTCAGCACATCTCAAATTGGCAATATCTCAATAAGCTACTGTTTTCAATTCAATGCATACCTTCCCAACGAGTATTTCGTTGGTATGAGGACCGTACACGTCGGAAGTGTCGAGGAAAGTGACGCCTGAGTTCACAGCATAGCGTATGAGCTCAATCATCTCTTCCTCGGGCTTGGGCGGACCGTAGCTAGACGACATGCCCATGCAGCCGAGACCTTGCTTGGACACTTGGAGGCCCTGCGATCCCAATTTGATCCTCGGAATCGTCGGCGCCATCGCCTTGTGAGGGGAGAGTGTGTTCGAATCGCAGTAGCAGCGCGAGATTTGCGTGCAGATTTTGATGAGCGGATATTTTATGGAGGGAATGGAGGAGAGGCGTGATGACGTCGTAGGTGCCGTCACACTCATCGAATTCTGAGTGGCTGGTGACGAAGCACTATGGCATTATCCGGGTGAGGAATAAACCGTGACCCGCCCCGAACCCTGATCAGTAACGGTCAATGTTGAGTTTTGACTATTTTCTTTTTCGTTTTTCGTTTTCCATTATCAGTCTCGGGTATTTCTTTATAAATATCCATTTGCATGTCAGTATTTTTTTATATGTAGGTACATAGTAAAATAAATTTTTGCACATAGGTATCCAATCTGCAGCATGTACGCCATATAACACAATTTAGGTACCGTATAGCAACGTATTTTGGTACGTAATACGTTGAGAAATGGAACGTCATATATAACATACTAAGGTACCATATAGAAACCGTATAGGGTACCGTACAAACGCGTGACGTGGTACGGAATATACAAAAAAAGTACGCCAAGACTGAGGAAATTGGTACAAACAGTAAAAAGGATACATATCTGTAAAAATTTCTGATATAGGTACTGATTTGTAAAGTTTTTATTCAATTCGATATTTTTCTATAGATGTCACTTCTTTTTATAGGAACTCATATTAAACGATCATGTTGATGTCTCATGTTCAATTTTAGTTGGTGACTTTGATAATCATGTTGATTTGTTACATGTTGACCTACCATCTAGAAATTAATCTTATCTTGTTCACTTTTATTAGGCCGGGCCAGAGGGGTGCCTATAAACTGCCACATGGTCTGTCAATTTCACAAAAAAATCACTCATTACCTTTTAATTACTACTTTTAGTTTATTCTTATACCTTTAATATGTATATATATATATATATATATATACATTATTAAAGTTAACTTATAATTTCAATTATCGATTGGGAAAAAACAAAAAAAAAAAAAACTTATAATTTCAATTAGCTATTTCATTAAAAAAATAAGTACTAGTCAATAGTTATTAGAGTGTCTGGCCGTGTCACAAACAATGTAAGGACCGAGTAAGAGATTGCGAAGCTATCAGGTCAAGTGAGCTAAAATGGCTCACAAAGTTTACCTTATCTTTTAACCCTAGGTAAAAATTTATCTTATCTTTTAACCCTAGTTAAACATTTCATTTAGTTGAGAATTAAAACTTCAAGTTTTTATTGTTCTTAGGCTTTACAACACGAGCTCCGCGATTCTTACAACACACAAACATGCATATAGATGTCAACAAAACACGAAAAAGACCATCTTATGCACATTACCGTAATTACTTGGGTTTCCAAGACGACAAAGGAGGCGTGTTAGCATTCACCCACGTATTGGCCATGAAAGCGTGCCTTTCCCCCTTCACAAGATCTCCCAATTCGCTCAGTTTGTTCATCTCCTCGGGCGTCAAATTCACAGACAAAGCGCCGATGTTCTCATTAAGATTGTCAACCTTCGTAGTTCCAGGGATAGGGCTCACGTCGTCCCCTTGGTGGTGAACCCACGCCAAGGCCAGCTGAGATGGGGTGCATCCCTTTTTCGACGCCATTTCGCAGATTCGTAGGTACACCTCTTTGTTGTGCTCGAGGTTCTCTTCTTGAAACCTAGGAAATATCTGTGTGCAATAATAGATATATCCTTCGCGATTATCGAATGCAAGGATTGTCGTAATAAGATCGTAATAAACAGACCTTGCGAAAGTCTCCTTCGGGCAAGTTTTGGATCAGCTTCGGGCCAGACGAAAGGAACCCTCGTCCAAGGGGGCTATAAGGGACAATCCCAATACCAAGTTCTCTGTAAATATATATATATATATATATATATATATATAAGAGTAGCACAGAGATTTATAGATGATTCCAAGTTATATACAGAGCTGAAAAATTGCAGGGGCGAATATATATATATAAACCTGCAAGTGGGGACTAGTTCAGCCTCGATATCTCTTGACCACAGCGACCATTCGATTTGGATGGCAGTTATAGGATGAACGGCGTGGGCCCTTCTGATGGTGGAGGCAGAAGCTTCCGAGAGGCCAACGTACTTTATTTTGCCTTCTTCGACGAGTTTTTTCAGCTCACCCATCTTCGATCGTATCAATACCAAGTAAGAAAACGAATATAAGAACTAGTGCACTATAATCCCCAAAAGCACCACTCGAAGTGAGTATAGTGACAACTTACAGTGACTTCAATAGGAACACTTGTATCGATTCGATGGATATAATAGAGGTCGATGCAGTCCACATCGAGTCGCTTCAAGCTCGCCTCGCATGATGCTCTTACGTATTCTGGGCTGCCTTTCACTTCAAGCTTCCCATCGTTGTGCGTAATCCCAAATTTCGTAGCTAACTGCACTTTCTCTCTAATTCCCTCTTTCAAAGCCTGAAAAATCACCTCACCATTACATGAACTGTATTAATAGGCACATGATTTCATGGCATGGCCATACCATAAACAACCTCTCCGATCTGAAAAGTTGGGCTTCAACATTTACATCTCGTTAGATATCAGTCCATAAATTCTTCATTATTATGAGCAATAGATCAGTTGATAGATACTGAGTTCAAATCAACCACGCTACTCATATCCGACTATTTGAATCCATATATTAGTGTTGATTAAGTTCAGCCCCATCTTAACCCTAACAGTAATCAGAAAAATTAAGCTTCAACATTTACATCTCGCTTAGGGCGTACCATCGAAAATTAAGCTTGCCCATACCTTCCCAAGGAGCAATTCGTTGGTATGCGGACCGTAAACGTCCGAGGTGTCGAGGAAAGTGATCCCCGAGTTAACGGCGTGGTGTATGAGCTTGATCATGTCTTCTTCTGGCTTGGGGCTTCCATAGCCAGAGCTCATACCCGTGCAACCAAGCCCTTGCTTCGACACTTCGAGGCCTTGCGACCCTAATTTGATCTTCGGAACCACCGTCGATGCCATGGCGAGGTGGTGATCGGAGATTATTGTATCGGAAATCGTAAGAGCGCAGCAAGTGGTGTTCGATTGCTGATTATGTTGTGCGGCGGATAATTCTTATATAGTGGATAGGGGAAGACACGTGGCGCAGTTGTGTCGTAGTCCTACTTCATTGCTGACGTCATGTTGTCTTTGTGTCGTCCGAGTGTAGTAAAAATTTCGAACTGTGAAACAATCAGATCAAACGAAACACATTGATTAGTCCAAGTAAGGTTAAAACGATCTTTCAAATAGGTTTATCTTTATATGTACAAAGTTGATGTATTTCTTTTAGATTTATCTTTATTCTATTTTGTATAACTCGTAGGAAAATGTATGTATTGTTGGCATGTCAAAGCAACAAATTTATTGCCAAATATAGGATGTGTTAATAGCATTATTTCTGGACTTTTGTTGTAAGCTATTGATATTATAAAATTAATTTGGTATTGTTATATGTGGAATTTGGAGATACGCAACGAAGTTCCTTATTATAGTATATAAAAAATGTATTGTCGGTATATTTAATGTATTATCTTCCAACTAATCATAACAACGAATCTTCCAACTATTTTTATCAACAACTCGTGATTTCAATTAGTTCGTAATCTTGTATGATTATGCAAATGTGTCCTCATATGCTCGTCCCATAATAATTAACTATAATAATTAAAAAATAAATATAATAAAAACATGTAAAACTACTCACTATCACGTTTATAAATAATTATTTATTAACATAAAATTATTATTTATACTATTTGATTAAGGCCCAGGGCTTAGGTTCAACCGTACTTTGGTATGTCATAAAATAACAGTCAATAGAAAAAAAAACCACTCACAACATAATATTTTTGCATTTTCAATTTTAACATTTTATTTTTAATAATTTGTTTGTATTTAACTATCTATACTCTTATATAAAGAGCCTATGATTGATAAAAACTGTCACATGGTCGGTCATAGTTATTTACAATTGTACCCTTAATTGCTTAATTACAATTTTGCCCTTACAAGTTTACCTTAAATTCAAATTTATTTGTTAAAATTATTTAATTAGTAATATAAAATGTTCAAAACATGAAATAAATTGATATATTTACACACACGTTGTGTATGCTTTTACATCGTAGTACATATTATATAGTAGTGAGCATGTAATTCCTATGATATCTTCCTCATAATGAGATTCTCGCCCCCCCCCCCCCCCTCTCTAATTTACTAATTAGGACCAAAATGATATGTAACGAAATGATGGGAAATCTCTCTCTCTCTCTCTCTCATTTATTCTCTCTCTCATTTATTTACTGGTAAGTGCTAACACATGCCAGCTCTCATCTTCACCATCACATTTCGCATTGTCACTCCCTAAAGAGGTAGAGGCAGAGGGAAAGGAAGGGGAAAAGCTTACCGAAAATGGGATCGTCATCGGAGGACGAAGGCGGCGAAGATTACCTGTTCAAGATCGTGATCATCGGCGACTCGGCGGTGGGCAAATCGAACTTGCTCTCTCGGTATTCGAGGAACGAGTTCAATCTGCACTCTAAGGCGACGATCGGAGTCGAATTTCAGACGCAGACGCTGGAAATCGACGGCAAGGAAGTGAAGGCTCAGATTTGGGACACCGCCGGCCAAGAGCGGTTCCGCGCGGTGACCTCGGCGTACTATCGCGGGGCTTTCGGGGCGTTGGTGGTGTACGATATTACGAGGAGGTCGACCTTCGACGGTGTGCTGAGGTGGCTCGATGAGCTCAAGAGTACGTCTTCTTCGTCTCAATTGCCTTTTCGTCTTCCATTTGCGTTGCCTTTTAATTTTGAGGTTTATATGCGTTTGTTGGTTGTAGTCCCTTTTTTGACCTAAATTGACCGATCTACTGGGAAAGGTTGCTGACATTTTCAACTCGATTCCATCGAATTTGGAACAGTTGGGTGATGTTCTAAATAATCAGACCAAACTTTTGCTCGAGTGTATGGATTTTCTGGAAATTGTTTTTGCACCTGATAGATTAATCTTCCCTCTTGAAACAATCCACACCACAGACTTCATATCTGTTGTCGAATGATTTGGCATTTTTCGGTCGCATCCGCTGTCAAGAAGCCGTAGACACTAGAAATCATAAGAACTGCAAAGCTCTGTTTTTCCGGGATTTAGCTTGATGCTCCTTTTTCGTTAAGATTGAGGAACGGAGTAAACACGGTGGTAGTCATTCCAACTGTGATTTGATTTAACATTGACTAAATTATCTTCTTTTTTTTTTCCTAACCGTGGCGTCTTTTATCGATTTGTATAGCCTATAATGATACACATTCACGGGTAATTTGCTGATAGAGATATTCATAAGCTCATTAGTTTCTATAAATAGTTGAAGCCTTGAAGGCAATGAAATCATGACTCTAACGAGCAATTGCTTTTCGCCTTAACCTAAAAAATGGCCATAACTTGCAATTCTTGATTCAATGATCTTTCCCATCTCATTCTTACATTTCATGCATCGGCGTTATTGTATATAGGTGATAAAAAAAACCCTTTCTAACAACTTGGTTTATCTGCAGCCCATTCTGAGACGACAGTTGCGAAGATGCTCGTGGGGAACAAGTGCGATTTAGACAACATCAGAGACGTAGGCGTGGAGGAAGGCAAGAGCCTCGCCGAGGCCGAAGGGCTGTTCTTCGTGGAAACCTCAGCGTTGGATTCTACCAACGTAAGTAAGGCATTCGAAGTCGTCATACGCGAGATTTATGACAGCGTTAGCAGGAAAGTGCTGAGCTCGGATTCGTACAAGGCTGAGCTTTCGGGGGTTAACCGTGTGTCCCTTGTCAGCGAAGATGCGGATGGGTCGAAGAAGGGCCGAGGAGGAGCATTCTCTTGTTGTTCTAGCTGAATCAGAGGTGGGCTCGCTGGTCGGTCTTATTCATCATTTGGGCTTTTTTTTAATTATTTTTATAATTATTAGATTTTCTTGTATTAATTTCAACATTCATTGTGCTTTTAAGACATTAATTGGAAATTACATCAACTCAAAACATGGTCAATAGCCTTTGACCCGATAAGTTTTAAGTTAATGACCTTAAATGTAAGTATATTTTCACCATTTTACAAGATAGTAGTCTCATGTGTAAAGGAGTCTCGTGCTATATAAGGGCTTCTGTGAGCTAGACGAAAAATTCAAAAAATAAAATAATAATACAAATATTAATTATTGGATTTTGAAATTTTGGCTAGTTACTTGTTTGTATTACAAAATTACTAATATTGGTACCACAATACATCGTACATAGACTTCAATTTATACTATTTTACTCGTTCTGTCCAAAACCGTTTTGGACACTTGGAAGTTGGCACGGGGAATTAAGAAACTGAATATTTTAATAATATAGTATAACTAAGAGGTAAAAAAATGTATATTTTGACATGTCTTTTAAGAATATTTAATATTATTATATTGATTGTTTGTGATATGTTTTTTACTAAATAAAGAAATGTACAAAAAATGTGGAACACCCGATTTAGTAAAATGCATAAAATAGTTTGGGACGGAGGGAGTATTAAGTATCAAGATCTGGTATAAGCCGTAAAGTTTGATCTATAAATTAAAACTAATTCAAAATAATAGTATTTAAATTACAAGAAAACCATCCACTACATTGCATTTTATATTTTCAAATGTTGGCTTATATTTTTAGTAATTATTATTTGACGACTAATAAATATATTTATATATTATAGAGCACACGCATTTGATTACTTGGTATGTCAATTAAATCTTTATTTGCAATTAAGTCGTTATATAATTATAATTTTATCATTTGTTTTAAGTTATTATTTAACCTTACAAATTAATTTTTTGTTTACATATATTATTATACATTATACATAAAAGAAATGAAAAATGAAATTTAAAAATAATTCTTAAGGTAATATATTATACTTATATATTTGTATTCCACACGCTTAGGTGGAAATATTACAGTACTAAACTCTTCTCACATTGCCATGGGAATATAATCTTATTCCATACCGTTGGTAAACAACCCCCTCATTCTCACTAAAACCCTAATCATTTAAATAGTTCACTGCCAACAAAACACACACACACACACACGAACACGCACACCAACCAACGCACGAGAAATTCCTTCGCTGTTCGATAAACCTCAATTTCGTCTCCTCTTTCTATCCAATCAATAGAGAGAGTAGAAGACACGGGCGAGGAAGTCGGTTCTGTGTACAAGTACTATATTGGTGATTTTGGTTTGATTAATCTTGTTCGGATGGATCTTCAGAGCTTGGCGGTGATCTTACAGGGTGCTTTGAGCCCCAATCCAACTGAACGCAAAGCCGCTGAAGAGAGTCTGAATCAGGTCTTTGCTAATTTCCTATTTTATTGTATGATTTGGATTGCCTGTTATTGGTTTTCTTTCCGTGTTCCTTGGTGGTGGTGGAATTAGAAGGTGTTGGATTGGTTTGAAGGATGTGTTGTTCCTTATGGTGGGACTTCTGTGCAACGAGTGATTGATTTTGGTGCTCGCTGGTCTTTTCTTGCAGTTTCAGTACGCGCCTCAGCATTTGGTGAGGCTTCTGCAGATAATCGTCGACGGAAACTGTGATTTGGCGGTCAGGCAAGTGGCTAGCATTTCTTTCAAGAATTTTATTGCGAAGAATTGGGACCCCCATGATCCTTGTAAGATTTCACTTACCGTCAAAGGCTACCGATTTATTTTGCTCTATTGCTCGAATCTTACTTCATGCCAACTCATTGGGAATTGTGGACGTGTATCTAGTCCAAGAATAATTGATCTTGAATGGTAATTACTAATTCGATTTATAACTAATTTGGGAAGCGCTTGTAAGTCATTATTCTCGTTATTGATGAGGTTTGGTGTAACGCTATATAGATTTTTTTTTGTAGATATCCATGTTGTTCCTTTTTTCGCAATTTTAAGGGCATCACGTCCTCAAGCGTTCTCCCAAAATGTATTCACGGTGTGATTGTTCATATATCTTAGCAGCAGTTTCTATGTCACATATTTGGATATGAATTGGTTAATTATACATGACGTGCTATATACATTCCTGTTGTGGTTCTTATTTCTTTCCAAACATCCAAGTTATGATTCTACATTTTGAAGATTGGAGGCGTAATTTTCTCGTGTTTTGACATTTAATTTGTATCTAGCTGAACAGTCAAAGATCTTACCCGAGGACAAGGAAGTAGTGAGGCAGAACATTCTCAATTTTGTCGTCCAGGTTCCTCCGCTTCTAAGGTATTGCATTTATCATCCAATCACATATGACACTTGCAATTGTGGGGCCACGTATGCGGGTGCAATAAAAACAGTAGCCTCCAAAATTTATACACGTATTTGGAAATGAAAATAATATAATAATATCTGTAGAAAAAATAATTCCATTCTTGACAATGGAGTCTTGTGAAACCATTCGATATTTTTTGGGGAAGTTCATAACTTGTTTTTTTATTACCATGGTGCGCTTCCAACAGATCACAGCTGGGTGAATGTTTGAAAACTATCATACATGCGGATTACCCCGAACAATGGCCAGGCCTTCTGCAGTGGGTGAAGCATAACTTGCAGGACCAACAAGTTTATGGAGCTTTATTTGTTCTCAGAGTTCTTTCAAGAAAATATGAGTGAGTTGTTTTGCACTATGTCAAACAGTTTTTGTTTGTTTTAAGTCATTCTCAGTTAATGTTGTTTACATGAAATTGATTATCTTGACCGGATATATCAGTTCTTTATCAGCAATCATAATCCATCTAGCTCCTGATTTTCGTAAATGCAGGTTCAAATCAGATGAAGAAAGGATACCAGTCCATCACATTGTTGAAGAAACATTTCTGCATTTGCTTAACATTTTTAACCGGCTTGTTCAGATTGCTGAGCCTTCAATTGAAGTATCCGAACTAATCAAGCTCATCTGCAAAATATTCTGGTCATCTATCTATGTAAGATTATATTGTTGAGCTGTAAGCTCGTTTTGATGCCTTCTAAATCTCAGTAATCAACTGGATTGGATTCTTGGTGTTTAATAATTATTTAAAGTGCATTCCTCATTAAATTCATAACGTAAAGCATAAGTACTTCATTGGATATGTCGTGACCTTCCATTTGAGTGCTTTTGGGAAATCCTTCCAGCTATATCTGTTGTTTGAGTTTCTGGTTTAATATCTAGACGATTCTTGATGGTTAACTTAATTTATTATGTAATGTGAATTGAAATAAGTCCCTGCTACTTTTATGGAATATCTTTCATGTTTTTTTATGTCTTATTTGGCAGTTGGAGATTCCAAAGCAATTATTTGATCCTAATGTGTTCAATGCCTGGATGACACTGTTCTTGACTATGTTGGAGAGGCCAGTCCCTTTGGAAGGACAACCTTCTGATCCTGAGCTGAGAAACTCATGGGGTTGGTGGAAAGTAAAGAAATGGACAGTCCACATACTAAACCGCCTGTACACACGGTAGGTCTTATGCGGTTATTATTGATGGCCTAGTTAGTTACTTGTATGGCTTTGATTTTGCTTGATATTATCTTCATGTACTACTCTATTCAAGATTTGGAGATGTGAAGCTTCAAAACCCGGATAACAAAGCCTTCGCACAGATGTTCCAGAAGAATTATGCTGGAAAGATCTTGGAGTGCCATCTTAATTTGTTAAATGTGATCCGTGTTGGTGGATATTTACCAGACAGAGTTATCAACCTTATTCTGCAATACCTCAGTAATAGGTTGGTGCCAATCTTTTGCATTGTTATATTTCTATGTTTAGGGGTGTACCATTTTCTGGAATCTATACTTATATTAGCAATTATTCTGTTTGCATGCAATCATGGCCTTTTGCTAAAGCTAGTAATAATTATTCTTCACGTATCTGTTCCTATTTATTCGATAACCAAATCTGTTGTGACTTTAATAGTTAGATCGAAGAGATCATAGTCGTGGAGGAGATGTGTAAAATTTAGGTGACGACGTGCTTACCATCCAAAAAGAACTTGTTGGAAAAAGAATTAAGGGCCGTTCACAGTTGCCATTCAGGATTTAACATTTTTCTTGCATAATATGTCTGCCTCACGATGTGTGTGTTTCATTATGCAGTATCTCGAAAAGCACTTTGTACAGTCAACTGCTGCAACCAAGACTTGACGTTGTTCTCTTCGAGATCATCTTTCCGCTCATGTGCTTCAATGACAATGATCAAAGACTTTGGGATGAAGACCCTCATGAGTATGTGAGAAAGGGATATGGTGAGAAAGAATCTCAACTTGATTTTAGTTATTTGATGAAATTCGGTTTTATCTCTGAGTTTCTAACTTATTATGCTCTACATACAGATATTATTGAGGATTTATATAGTCCTCGAACTGCTGCAATGGATTTTGTGAGTGAGTTGGTCCGGAAACGTGGAAAGGAAAACCTTCAAAAGTTCTTATTATTTATTGTAGATATTTTTAAAAGGTACTTGCATAACATGTACATTCAACATGAAGACATGAATGTCCAACATTTTTTTGTAACAAATAGTTTGATCTTTATTAAACTAGATATAATGAGGCAGCACCAGAATATAAGCCATACAGGCAGAAAGACGGTGCGCTACTTGCCATCGGTGCGCTGTGTGATAAACTGAAGCAGACTGAACCTTACAAGTCTGAGCTTGAGCGCATGCTTGTACAACATGTTTTTCCTGAGTTCAGCAGTCCTGTCGGACATCTCAGGGCTAAGGTCAAGTCGTTTAGGGTTGCTTTTCCTACCGTCTTCTGCATACTGTATTAGCAATCGGAGTTATTTTTAATAGGGTGTCTTGTTAGTATGTTCGTCATATATAGACTAGTGAGGTCTGGGGCTCTTCGTGGTTAAAAGTTAAAACGACTACATAGGTCAACTTTCTGTTGCACTGCTGTTATAGTGGTACATTTTCAATTGAACTAGTTTTTAGTAGACAATCTCCACCTGACACCCTGTCTTTTTTATTTTATGCAACTTTGTGGACATCAGGCAGCATGGGTCGCGGGCCAATATGCCCATATCAGTTTCGCTGATCCAAATAACTTCAGAAGAGCACTGCACAGTGTTGTTGCTGGAATACATGACCCAGAGCTTCCTGTTCGTATTGACTCTGTCTTTGCGTTGCGCTCTTATATAGAAGCTTGCAATGGTATGATTTTTCTCCCTCTGTGTTATTTATTTGTTTTGTTATTTTCTCTGAAGCCGTGAATTTTGGATGTATTGGCACTGACTCACTTATCTCGGTTGTACAGATTTGGGTGAAATTCGACCAATTCTTCCACAGCTGCTTGATGGTATACTTAGTAAATTGTCATGTCGTCTTGTTCGTTATCAAGAAGCAGCCTTCTGACTAAATATTGTTTCCTAAATTGATTCCCAGAGTTTTTCAAGCTGATGAATGAGGTTGAGAATGAAGATCTCGTATTTACACTTGAGACAATTGTGGACAAATTCGGAGAAGAGATGGCTCCATATGCTCTTGGGTTATGCCAGAATTTGGTGAGAGAAGTTTTCTAATATATAGACGTGGATCTTAAATAAATGTGTGTACTGCTTCTTATTACGTGCTTGCGGTTTAGGCTGCTGCATTTTGGAAGTGCATTAACTCTGCAGAAGCTGATGAGGAAGGGGATGATCCTGGTTCTTTGGCCGCTGTTGGTTGCCTGCGTGCAATAAGCACTATCCTTGAATCAATCAGCAGACTCCCTCATCTCTTCGTGCACATCGAGCCAACTTTACTGCCGATAATGCGCAGAATGCTTACCACCGATGGGCAAGGTCTTAACTCCATATCATTCATTCCCCATGATTATTTGTTAGATTTGAAATCGTTTAACGTGGTTGCGTCTCTTCATATTGTATTACTGCCATTGGAAATATTATATCTCTATGCAATTATTCGGCAGAGGTCTTCGAGGAGGTTTTGGAGATTGTCTCGTATATGACTTTCTTATCACCATCTCTATCCTTGGATATGTGGAGTCTATGGCCCCTAATGATGGAAGCTCTGGCTGATTGGGCAATCGATTTCTTCCCTAGTATGTTGCTATATAATCTTGATATCTGTCATCTAACATACTTTTTTTCGTTGTTGGTCGCCTCTCTTATTTTGCTTCTTTATTTGGCTGTTTTTGATATTGAATCCTTGTTTTGTTTGCTGTTGCTAAAATTCAAACCATGACCTTACTGGTAGGTTTAATTGACTCTTAACATAAGCATTGACGATACTGACCGGGAAATATATATCACCTAGCATTTTTTGTCGGTGCTTTGTGTTGTATTTTCAATCATGATCCTTAGGTCTTATCTTATTGTATATTTTCAGATATTTTGGTCCCATTAGACAACTACATATCGAGAAGTACTGTGCATTTTCTGACATGCAAGGAACCAGATTACCAGCAGAGCCTTTGGAACATGATTTCTTCTGTGAGTTGATTATTTTGTTATAACATCTCCTATCTGGTATTGTACTTATTTGATGATCGAACCTCATAACATTATCCTTGTTATAAAGGTTATGGCTGATGCTAATCTAGAGGACGGTGATATTGAGCCTGCACCTAAACTCATTCAAGTAGTGTTCCAAAACTGCAGAGGACAAGTTGATCATTGGGTTGAACCCTATTTAAGAATTTCAATTGAGCGCCTTAATCGCTCCGAAAAGCCATCTTTGAAATGTCTTCTTCTAGAAGTTGTAAGGAATACTTTTACGTTGGCAAAATATGTACAGTTGTCCTGATGGTTCTGTTTTCCTGCTTGCTGATAAATCTTTCATTTCTGCTTGGCTGTTAGCTATGACATGTTTTTTTAGTTCTGAACGCGTCCATAATTTGATATCGCCCGTGTCCTCTGTTTCTGATTGCATATCTCTTTTACCTTGGCATGATTTAGTGGTATATCAGCGAACCAATGTGCTTCCTATTATTCTTGATGGATTTGTTTGTCTTGAATTTCATGGAGAAACTAGTTGTGGACTCAATTATAAGATTTTTATTTGTTTACTGAATTTATAAGCTTCATATTGTTTTTATATGCATTATCAACATTCAAAGTCTTTCTTGTATTGGTGGTAAATCAAGAAGACATGAGAAGCCTTTCATTTTTAGACACATCCCGCATAAATTTGGATTAAGAGTGTTGTGTGAACTTATTCTTTACAGAAAAAAATTCTTTATATGCATTATTATGATGGAATCCACTCTGATTTATGCATTTGCTGTGTACTTAAGTTGACTGAAGGCACCTGGTTCCTAATGCTTATGTTCTTGATAGCTGATAATAGTTTTCCGATTCAATTAATTTTTACAGGTTGCCGATGCTCTTTACTATAATGCATCGTTGACACTTAGCACGCTTCAACGTCTCAATGTTGCCACAGAGGTCTTCAACCTGTGGTTCCAGATGCTGCAACAAACTAAAAAGAGTGGAGTGCGTGCAAATTTCAAAAGGTAACACAGTTTTGATGCTGCTTAGATGTTAATTCATGCCTTTTGTCCTTGGAATACCATACGTTTGTATTGTTATACGCAGGGACCATGATAAGAAGGTGTGCTGTTTGGGCTTAACGTCATTGCTCCCTCTCCCCGCTGATCAATTGCCTGTAGAGGCATTGCAGCGTGTTTTTAAGTCTACTCTTGACTTGCTGGTTGCATATAAGGATCAACTAGCAGGTATTGATACATTTGCACAACTTTAACTGCAGCTAGTTCTTCAAAAGTTAAATAAACATACAAACATGGCACTATAGTTCCTACTCATCGAAATCGTCCTTTGCATCTCATCTACATTCACAGAGGCTGCAAAGGAGGAAGAAGAAGAGGGTGAAGATGACGATAATATGGATAATTTTCTGTCTGATGACGAAGATGAAGAGGATGATTCTGACAAGGAGATGGGAGTTGATGATGAGGTTGGGGATGAAGCTGAGAGTGTTAAGCTTCACAAATTGGCTGCCCGGGTGGGTATTGTGAAAGGTCGTCTATCTTATCCTTTCTTCTTTGCTTCTGATTATAACATTATAACCTAAAATGCAGGCCAAAGCTTTCCGTCCAGCAGATTCAGACGATGAGGACTCCGATGACGATTTCAGTGACGATGAAGAACTTCATTCGCCCTTGGACGATGTTGACCCCTTTGTATTCTTCGTGGACACTATGACAGGTAAAACATTAAGCAGCTCCGTTTGCCTACTAATTCGTTTTTCTGACATTCTTAACTCTTTTTATCCGTTTCTCGCAGTTTTGCAAGCGAATGATCCGATGAGATTTCAAAACCTTACCCAGGCGCTTGATTTCCATTATCAGTCGCTCGCCAATGCCATTGCTCAGCACGCTGTACAGAGAAGAGCTGAGATTGAAAAGGAAAAATTAGCAAAGTCTACAGAGGCGAATGCAACCACTTAAACGGTAAAGTGAAATACTTGATAACGTGCGAAGAAAACCTATCAGTCATGGGTTCTCTCTCGAAATTTTGAGTCTATTCGGTGGTCTGTCACCAGTTCAAACATACACTTCCCAGAGAACATAACATGGGCTACATATCGCATGTCATTAAAAGTCGATCTCATCATCGTGATTTCCCGATTAGGATTTGGGTAAATCAACCAACTGGTTCTTCTACGTCGGATTGCGCCAGTATCTCAGTTTTGTGTCGACTTTTGTACTTCTTACGAAACCCCTTTTGGAGTTATATCTCGTTGCATACACATTTTTATGAATTTGTGAAGTCTTTTGTTGTTGTGATTCTTTTTTGGGAGTTATATCGCATTTTTATGGTTTTTGTTTTTGCTTCGAGGGTTTCTTTCATACTCAACATTCTTTATATGAAGAAATCATATGTTAATGATAGTCGTTATTTTTACGTGCAGCTTGATTGCTATTTTTTGGGATGTACTGCTTTCGTTGCCATTCTTTCATTAAACGATTTGTTAACTACATAATACGAATATTTCGTATATCTTTTTAAGCCGCGGTACATATAAATTCTTAATAATACATCGGAGAATTTCCAATCATTTGTTCTTTATCCTCCTCGGCAGAAAAGACGATGGAAACGATTATATAGCGCATGAATAATCAGAAGATTACTAAAGATGGAAAATGGAGTTGCAAAAATATGATGTTACGAACGAGCCTTGTAAGTGTCCCGCAAAAATGAAAAGGTAATCAAAAGAGTACGGTACAGTAATGGCCATTCGCAATCATTTATGGCACTACCAATTATCTCAATTACACAGATAGTTTAAGTGTACTAACACTCGGACACGTCACAACGTAATAAAATAAGGCTAATACTATATATTAATTATATCGTTTACCACCTCTTTATTTCTTCCTTTGCTTCACTTGGTATCAATAACAGGAAGATACACACCCTCTGCTGCAAGCCAAACGTTATCAGGCTTCTTATCCCTAACACCACAAACCTTAAAAAAAAACAAACAAACAAACTTCCCAATCTTAGCAACAACAATCTTTTAACCAAAAAAAAGGAAGGTGGTGTAAAATAATGCGAGGAATCGTGAAAAATACTACCTCTTGCTGACCACCAGCGATACGAGTGTACTTCTTGTCATGGCTGTGAAGGTAACCGTTCGTGTCGACATGTCGAAGCCTTATTCTTTGATCTTGTCTCCAAGTCTTCCCGCTTCCTTCGATTTCAAGCCTGTTGAAACAAACGAAAGAAAAGACGATGATTTTATTATATTATGAACTAATAGTGGCTTCGAAAGGAGAAGAAAGATGCTTTACTTCCAAAAATCGCCGGTGTCAGACTCTCCATCAGAGCCAAAGCAACTTACCTGCATAATTGATCATAGTTAGGGAAGGCAAATAAACAAAACATGAATCGGGCTACGAAGAAGGTCATTGATAACCTTGAAACGAAAATGATATGAAATAGGAAGAAGGTCATTGATAACCTTGCAATGGATTGGTTACGAGCAGTAAATTACGAATGGAAAAACATTTGGTGACTGAATCACAATGCCCCAAAAATTACTATCATTTGTCCGTCTGACTGAATTATTTGAAAAAAGTGAGCCAATCTGATATGGAAGCTATGGTCAACAATTAGAGGATTATCTTCTGAATCTTGGCTAACATGGAATATAATTAAGTTTGACACATGTTAATAAATAGGGGATAAACACAATAGATCTCAGATTTACAATGTGCATGCATACCTATTCATCTCCGTATGTGACAAGTGGGTGAAAAAATATTACTAGGAACGGCCGGGGAAGTTCCCTTATTTTTGGTCTCGAATCATAATTACTAGCATAACAACTAGTCTGAAAATGAAGCAAACTCATGGTAGTTACTGACCTCAAGATTGCCAGATATGGGTGAGGCATGCAAGTGGCTATGCAACCACTTTCGTGTTCTCATATGCTGCAACCTAATCAAAGACCCACTTTTTATTGAGTCTCCTTGTTTGGCTGATGAACCTATCGTTGGCCGTACGATCTAAAGAAGGCAAACAACAGAAATACTAGAATCAAAATTCATTTAATGGATGTTAACATTATAGCATGAATTAACATCAAGCTACCCAGTAGCTGTTTGAATCGTCAACGTTAGGGAATCCAGTAACAGATTGCTGTCCGCTTCCAGATCCATAAGGCACGTCATGAGAGTGCAGTCGAAATTTTGTCCTTTCATGCATCAGCTTTATCACTGAACCATATGTAATCTGGCAAAAAGCGAAGGACGAATTAAATAAACGTATGAACTACTTCTAGAGTTTTAATAGGCACTTGGCAATTTCCAATCTCTCCAATAGAAATTCAAATAGCACCTAACTACGTTTTGACCATCTTTAATTCGAATATGCCGATGCAGTCACTGATTCTGAGCACCCCATACCTAACTTAGTGTCATAGGAAAACTGACACAGAACAAACAGCCAGTGCCCCGTAACACAATAAATACGAAAAGGCACACATACACATTACTCACTCTCCCAAAACAAATTCAAATTGGTGGAAAATACAACTGCGATAAAGTAATATCGTTTTCAGATAGCCGAATCAAGCAACATAATAAAATGGTCTAATCATAAAAAATTCGATTTTGAAGAGGTTCAAACATCATAGCATAGGTAAATTCACACAACCGCGTCGATAGGCAAGACAGATCAGAGACGAAGTCATAAAAAGCACCAATAGCGCCTATTGATGTATCAAGAACACAAAAGATCGACCGATCACTACCTGAACGCCTTCGTTAGCCGCGTAAACAGGCGTCGTAGTGGACGTGTAATCCGAGTCGAGGGTGAGCAGCAGAAAAATCGCAATAGCGAAGAACGAAACCGCCATGAGCAACAAAAGCACGATAAACCACGTCCTCTGCCAAAACGGTAGGTTCAGATCCGAATCCGAATTGGAAACGGTAGACTCCCTGTAAACTACTCGCCGCGGAGAATTCGAAATTGCCGACGCCGGCGCGGATTTTCTGCGAGTCAGACCACCGCTCTGCTGCGGAGCCACGGTTAACGAATCGTCGACGATCGAATTGATCGTAATTCTCCGGCAATTAACGGCGAAATGAATTTCGACGAATTCGCTAATAGAACTATTTTATGCAAAAGCCTTCAATTGACGATATGAGCCATTGAGCCTTAGATTGGTGAACTACTACTACTAGCATGGTGTCGAGGGGTTTTTGGGTATTTCAGATGTTTGTAAGGACACGTATTGACGTTGTTGTGGGACGAGTGAGCTTCGGACACGTGTTTATCAGCTAACGTGGGAGCTTCTTATTGGCTGATAGCGTCAGTTTTTTTTTTCTTTTCCAAGTATTTATTTATTTTGCTGGCTATACTTGAGATTTTGAGGGATAAATGGGCCAACAAAGTAAAGATATGCATGCCCAGTTTTGGGCTGATGTCCAAATAAGGCCCTAACCGAAACAAACAACCTATGCATGTAACATTTTTATTGTTTCTTTTAAGTTTTAGTAGATCCTTATTTGTTTTTACTCCACGTGCGTACATCTTTTTATATACTGTTACCCTCGGGTCTAATTGACCCTGTGGCAAAATACCCGACCCGTCTCAACCGACTCAACTACCCTGCTAGGAAAAGATCTCACCACTACGCGCCTCGGGACCATAATGCCGACTCCGTCGGAAGTAGGACATAAGAGTTCCCTCGGTTCTCCATCCCGAGGACACCCGCCCCTAGGGTACCCCAACGGGTTCCTTCGGGAAAAAGGGAGAGCTCGGTCCCTCGGGCAAACTGACCGATGACGGGGATAACTTCTTCGAGGAAACAGATCCCTTGATCCCAAACCAACGTAACCTCCCATGATCACATTAACAAAACGTGTAAGGGATAACCGTCTAAAAACCCGCCTATCGAGAAGACATGCCATCATGGGCGATAAGGGAGCTCGACCCCTGGAATCACGGAACATGGGTCTCAACCGTTTGAAAACCGTCCAAGGGCAGAAGCCTATAAATACTGCCAAGGTACTCAAGAACAGGTATCTTTTCTCACGTATCCTACCGTTACTCTGTCCAATTAATTACTCACAAACACACACTACACATCACTTTTTATGCTACTTTACACCTGGAACACGGAGACTACCCTCTTGACCTAGGCAAGAGGGCAAACGACCCCCAACCCTTATCCTGTTTTCAAGTGATTAGGTAACGTCCGCGGTGGAATTTAGGCGGGAAGAAGTCTGTTAGTCGTCCGACGCGGTAGATCCATTTTTCGGCGGTATCAACTTGGCGCTGTCTGTGGGAACGTTTAGGTTTCTCACTAGTAGAAATTTAGTATGGTAGTTGGTCGTAAATGATCATGAGCCGCCACCCGACGACAACGGGCCGAACCCGGCAGATCCAGCCGCGATGTTCGCTGCAATCATGCAAGAGATGCAAAGAATCGGGGCTGACGTGGGAGTCCTGATGGCTGAAAGGAACCGGAGAGGCAATGGATTCGGACAGAACGGAGGACGTGATGCCAAACGAGAGGAAAGCCTGCACGAGGCAAATGGGGAGCGAGACGCTCAATCGGGCATTGGAGAACGGAGCGACGATGATCATACCCTGGCGTCAATGCAGAGGAGAGCCCGAGCCGAGAAAAGGAGACGAGCCGACCAGCAACGCATGGGTCGACAGCACGTCGACCAACAGGCGGCAGACTTGGAGAAAATGAGAGAGGAGATTCGCCAGCTTCAAAATCTTGCAAACCCGCCCGAAGTCCCAATCGCCCTCGGGCCTCACCGTTTTCTCCTGAGGTGCTCGCAGCTCCCCTACCCGAACACTTCCGATCTTTTGAAATGAGGAAGTATGATGGTTCCGGGCCACCTGAAGACCATTTAGCCGCTTTTGAAGGAAATGCGGCGTTGTACCAGCTTAGCGACCCCGTCAAATGGCGACTCTTTGTGACCACTCTGTCAGGAGGAGCCCAACAATGGTTCACTCTTTTGCCCCCAGGAGGATCAGAAGTTTTCACGACCTAACCAGCCACTTCTTGAAGTACTTCTCAAGCAACAGAAGACGCCCTTCTTCGGCAGTAAAACTGTTAAACATAAAACAAGGCGACAGGGAAAGCTTAAGAGATTATCTTCGACGTTTCAATCAAGTAAAGATGGAGGTCCCCAACATTGTGCCTGAGTTGCTTATCGGGGCATTCCATCATGGCTTGAGGGACGGGGATCTGTTCAGATCGCTGGTGAAGAAATATCCTACCACGGTAGAGGAATTGGTAGCTCGGGTCGAGAAATATGTCCGAGTAGAAGAATCGCAGGCTCGGGAGCCCGAGGACAGGAAACGCAAGAGTCCTCCACGAGAGCGCCGAAAGAGCCCGCCAAGTAACCAAGACCGCAGGGTGTTTCCCCGAAGGGATGATCGCCCCTATCCGATGCCTCCATTTCCTAGGGTGGATTACCCGAAGCTGCGCGTGAACAAACTACGAGCACTGGAGATATGTGAGGAAAATGATTTTCTTCGTCGACCACCTTACATCGAAGGCAACCCGAGGCGACCAGTGTCAGACACCTACTGCAACTATCACCATGAATATGGGCACACCACGGAGGAATGCTTTCAGCTAAATCGAGAATTGGAGAAATTAATCGCGACCAACCCCGAAGCTCGAGCTAAACTCGCAGGAATCGAGGGGGGTTTCGGGACCAAACCACGATACCCTGGGGCAGGAAACCGATCTAATACCCAACTAGATCGCCAACCTCACCACCAACGGGAAGCCCGAAGGAGGACGCCAGAAAGGGAAGATAGACGAGGACCGAAGCACGAAGGAAATGACAACCAAAAGAATCGAGGCAACAGGGAAGTAGGACGACGGAGATCTCCAGAGAGACCCGCGCCACGACAGATCAATATCATATCGGGTGGACCAACGGGAGGAGATTCCAATCGGGCAAGGAAGGCCGGAGTCCGCCGATTGGAGAGCTTCGAAATCAAGACAGGAAATAAACGATCGGGACCTATCATTAGCTTTGGTCCCGAAGATTTTCATGGAGGCCACGACTCCCATGAAGATGCCCTAGTTATTCGAGCGGAAGTAGCTAATCATGATGTCGGTAGAGTTTTTGTCGACAATGGAAGCTCCGTCAACATCATTTACAAAAGGGCCCTCGATCAAATGGACCTAGGAGCGTACCCCATGGACAGGGTGGAAACGGCTCTATTCGGCTTCACTGGACATTGCATCGAGGCGGTTGGAATCTTACATCTGCCACTTACCCTCGGGGACGGTAATATGAGGAAAACACGGATCGCGCCCTTCATGGTCATCAATGGAACAAGCCCGTACAACATCATCCTCGGGAGACCTGCTCTAACCTCTTTCATGGCCATCGCCTCGGCGCTTCACCAAAAGATAAAGTACCCCGTGGGAGACAAAGTAGGGGAAGTGTTGGGAGATCGCAAGACGACTAGGAAATGCTACGTGGAAGAAGTTCGGGTAGAGATCAAATCCTCTAAAACACGAAGAGAAGACTACCCGAGGGGAAGGGAAATGTTATACGCCATAGGGACTGCTCAAAAAGAAGACAAGGAAGAAGAAACCGAAGAGGTGGTGATCAATCCGCCAGAAGGGATAGTCAAAGTTGTCAAGGATCTTCCCCGGGACCTGAGGGAGGGCTTAATCAGATTACTAAGAAGGAAGAAAGACGTGTTCGCATGGACCTCTAAGGACATGATAGGCATCGACTGGGGGATCATCGAGCATAAATTGAATGTCTCCCGAGCCACTCGACCTGTCTTTCAGAAAAGGAGATATCTTAGCGCTGAAATGAATGCTGAGGCACGACTACAGGTGGAGGAGTTGTTGGAAGCAGGCCATATTCGGGAGGTTCAGTTCCCCACATGGCTCCCGAACGTGGTCTTGGTCCCAAAATCCTCGGGCAAATGGCGCATGTGCGTGGATTTCCGGAACTTAAACGAAGCATGCCCGAAGGACTGTTATCCCTTGCCCAGGATAGATCAGTTGGTTGATTCCACCTCAGAACATGAGCTACTTTGTTTTCTCAACGCTTTCCAGGGATATAATCAGATCTTACTCGCAAAGGAAGATCAAGAAAAAAAAGCTTCATAACCGCCGGAGGAACCTACTGTTACACAGTTATGCCCTTTGGACTGAAGAACGCTGGTGCCACATACCAGAGGCTGATGGATAAGGTTTTCAAAGATCAAATCGGGAGAAACGTGGAGGTCTATGTCGACGACATTCTAATCAAGTCCCGAGAGCAAAGCCGCTTTTTAGCCGATGTTCAGGAGACGCTCTCGACCGCCCAGAGATACAACCTGAAGATGAACCCCAACAAGTGTACCTTCGGAGTCAGTTCGGGCAAATTCTTAGGATATATGATAACGAGGCGAGGAATCGAAGCTAATCCCGACAAAGTCAAGGCCTTATTGGATATGACATCTCCCCGAAGTCTAAATGAGGTTCAGAGGTTAACAGGGAGGATCACCGCCCTTTCGCGGTTCATCTCCCGATCCGCTGACCGCAGCTTACCCTTCTTCAAAGTATTGCGCAAAGTCCATTGGACACCCGAGTGCGAGAAAGCCTTCCAGGACCTGAAGGAATATTTGAAGAAGTTGCCCGTGCTTAACAAGCCATTGCCGGGGGAGGAGTTGACAGTCTATCTTGCAACGTCGCCTCGGGCCATAAGTTCCGTGATGGTTCGGGAAGAAGAAAGAGTACAGAAACCAATCTACTTCGTCAGCCACATCTTGAAAGGCCCCGAAACAAGGTACACAAATTCCGAAAAACTTCTGTTGGCCCTTCTTATCACTGCCAGGAAACTACGGCCCTACTTCCTGTCACACCCGATCGTGGTGCTGACCAATCAACCCATCGGGAAGATCGCCACACGGCCGGACGTCTCGGGAAGGGTAGTCAAGTGGTCAACAGAATTAGGAGAGTATGACATTCAATTCAAGCCTCGGGCCGCTATCAAAGCACAGGCGTTGGCCGATTTTATGGTGGAGATAGTCGGGAACGGTCCCGAGGAGGTATGGAAGATGTTCGTGGATGGTTCTTCCTGCAGTTCCGGGAACGGAGTTGGGATACTTCTCATATCACCCTGGGGGGAAGAGACCAACCTGGCTATTGGACTGGACCACAAAGCATCAAACAATGAGACAGAATACGAGGCGCTACTCGCTGGACTCCGAGCAGCAAGGAGAATGGGGATCACCCGATTACTGGTACACTCGGACTCTCAGCTCGTGGTTCAGCAGCTAGAGGGGAACTTTGCCGTCAAGGGTCAGAATTTGGAGAAATATGTCAGGGCATTCGAGGAAATCAAAGGAAGCTTCGAAGAACTTAGGGTCGTCCTAATCACCCGGGCCCAGAATGAGAAGGCAGACCAGATAGCCAAGTGGGCAAGCGCCATCGGTCCACTTGAGGAAAAGGGAAAGGTCCTAACCATTTGGCAGATCGAGGACCAAAACGTGCCCGAACCAGACATTGCCCGAGAAGATTGGAGATACGAGATCTACCAATATCTGCGCCACAAGATCCTTCCCGAGGACAAAGCTCAAGCCCAAAAACTCATGCGAAAGATTCAAAGGTTCACCTTAATCGATACAACCCTGTTCAAAAGGTCTTTCGCCGGACCCCTCCTGCGATGTATATCCAAGGAAGAAGGTGAGTATGTCCTTCGGGAAATACATGAGGGGATTTGTGGAAGTCACATCGGGAGTCGAGCTTTGGTAAGGAAGGCACTCCTCGCAGGTTTTTTCTAGGCGACGATGAAGGGAGACGCCTTGAAGACAGTTCGAAGCTGTCTCAATTGCCAGAAACACGTCAGTTTGCAGAGAATGCCTGCTGAGGCCATGAAGTCAGTAACGTCTCCGTGCCCCTTCGATCAATGGGGACTCGATATTGTTAGACCATTCTCCGGGAATGTTGCTAGAAAGAAGTTTTTACTGGTAGCTGTGGACTACTTCTCGAAGTGGGTTGAAGCCGAAGCCTTGGCCAAGATCACCGAGGCCGCCATAACCGCCTTCATTTGGAAAAACATCATCTGCCGCTATGGAATTCCCAGAAGACTAGTATCTGACAATGGGAGGCAATTCAGTGGAAAGAAGCTAAAAGAATGGTGCGGTGAGCTCGATATAGAGCAAATATTTACCTCGGTAGCGTATCCACAAAGTAACGGCCAGGTTGAAGTGACCAATCGCACCATAGTGCAAGGATTAAAGACCCGACTCGAGGGGCTCGAGAAATCCTGGTTCAATGAGCTTCAAAGTGTCCTCTGGTCATATCGAACAACACCTCGAGAGGGGACCAATGAGACACCCTTCAGCTTGGTCTATGGAAGCGAAGCAGTACTACCCGCGGAAATTGGAATGGAAAGCGCCCGAATCCTTACTTACCCTGAAGACAACGACCCGCACCGAAGATCTTGATCTTATCGAGGAAGGAAGAGAAAGAGCCGCCATCAGGATGACCGCTTATCAAAGGAGAATGACCAAGTCCTATAATCGCCGAGTCCGAAGCAAGAGGTACGAGGAAGGAGACCTCGTGATGAAAGAGATTCTAAATCAGGAAGGAAGGAAGAAGTTGGAACCCAAGTTCGAAGGACCTTACCGAGTCATCAAAAAAGCTGGGGAAGCCTCTTACTATCTCGAGGACACCCATGGAAAGCAGCTCGATCGCCCATGGAACGCCCGCAAGCTGCGGAAATACTATCCCTAGAGGGGGGTACCCTTATTTGCACATTTTTTTCTTTTATTCTACCTACTATTTCCTTAAGTTTACCTCTATCGCTTTTGAGATGTAAACCATATCAAGTTATTAATGAAGTCTATTTTCTTTCCATACGAGGAATCTCCGAGTCGAAATTCAAAGAACTTAAAAAGGCATGAAGACCCGGGTAGAAGACACTTCATCTCCCAAGGAGACAATCGCTCCAGGAACCCCTTCGGGATAACTCACCTCGGGTAATCTCCTTTGCACACACTGAATTCCCTCTACGAGAGGCTGAGAAATTCCCTAAAGGAAAACATTCTTGCGCACACTGTTATCCCTCTACGCGAGGCAGCGCCACCTCTGTACAAGCTAGAGGCAAAGAAGGCCCCTCGGGACAAAACCCCTCGGGTAATGTAAACTGCGCACATCAAATTACCTCTACGAGAGGCTGAGAAAATTCCCTAAAGGGAAAACATTCTTGCGCACACTGTTATCCCTCTACGCGAGGCAGCGCCACCTCTATACAAGCTAGAGGCAAAGAAGGCCCCACGGGACAATTCCCATCGGGCAATATAAACCACGCACACTGGCGTCCCTTGACGATGAGGCAGCGCAACATCAATATAGGCGAAAGGGCACAAAGCAGTTCACGATATCGTCGAGGCTACCTTTGGGATCGGGGGGACGCCCTCGACCCGAGGTGATAGACCTCATTCCTCTCGTAAATCATCAAGGACAAATAGAATGAGGGCATAAGTAATGGATAGTGAACAAGAGGCGATGCTCAGGTAATTAAAAGTCCTTTATTTATTAGATACTGCCAATTTTATAACAGGAAAGAAAAACAAGAAGCAGAAACATTAACGGACGACAAAGAACAAAGTAAAACCAAAAACTAGACTCCAAGGAAAGACGTTAGACTAATCCTTCTCAGCCGGACCATCGCCTCGGGAAGCATCACTACTCTCACCCAAATCAAACTCATCCCAAAGACTTTTTCCCTTCACCCAAATCAAACTCAGGAACCAGCTTAGGGTTGGGTTGATGCTCCCAGTTACGGCGAATTTCTCTCTCCAAATAGAGCTCTTGTCGGAGCTTGCCGACTTCAAACTGAGCCCTTGCTAACTGATCCTTCAAGCGACCAACCTCTTGAGCTTCTTCACTAACTCGCATTGTCATCTCCACATTACAAGATCGCTCCGAGTCAGTCATTTTTTGCTGGAGACGATATCGCCGAGCCCCCTCACAGGATAGGGAATAAGCCTGAAGACATAAAGAAGCAATTTAAATAAATGCTAAGTCACGGTTGAGGGACGGAGAACTTACCTGGCTCAAGGCTAAAGCCCATTCTTTCCAGAAAAGGCCATCAGACAACTCCTTGGCGAAATCCTTCTCCTCGGGAGTCAGGAAGTTCATCATATAAGCCAAAGAGGATTCTCCATCTCTCTCCAGCAAGAAGTGGGGATGAAGAGCCGGTCGAGACAAGGAAGGACCCTCTCGCAGAGAAACGGGGGGTGTAGGCGGTGATGGTCTCACCCGCTTAGGACGTCCCACCTCTTGACGAGGAGTTAATGCCTCGTCCTCGGGATTATCTACCGAGGGCTTACCGTTAGCTCCACGTTCACGTATCAAGGTGCCTCTAGTTCGGACGGTCGGGGCGGGCAAAACACCCGAACCATCGCTCACTGAAGAAAAAGAGATAGTTAAGGAGGGAAGAACTAAGTAGTGAAAACCAAGGAAGAACGTACCAAGAACGCGAGAAGAGGTAGCTGTCCCAACAGGAACCTCGGACACCAACTCCCTTACAGAGAAGCTTTGGCTGCCAACTCGATTCATGAATGCCCTTAAAAGCTCGGGCTCGTAACCCGAGGCCTGGCAATGGTCCCGCCACTGGAGTAAGGAAAATCGGCGATCCCGATGCTGGGCCGAAGGACGCACATAGAAGAACTTGCTCATCCATCCTTTGGTAGCAGTGAAATTGTCATGAAGAACATCGGAGGAAGGAACGAAGACAAACTTACCCACATCCCTCTCGCATACACGAAAGAAGTTAAGAATCAGTTCAGTGGTAAGGGGAAAACTAAGCCTACGAGCAACGGCAGCTAAAGCTAGGAGCAGACTACATGAGTTATGAAATATTTGGCCAGGGGAGATACCTAAGGCTTCACAAAGGTCAAGAAGGAAAAAAGGGTACAGGGAACCTCAGTCCCATATCCACTTGGTCAGTAAAGAATGTCAAAAAACCAGTAGGAGGCGAAGACGCCACTTGCAAGGGCCCGGGTAACTGAACCTCATAGTCGGAAGGGATCCTGGCTCGCTCCAGGTATTCTCGAAGCAGCTGCGGGCTTAGGGTTGACACTTTTGTCTGGTACCATGGGAGGTTCGCTTTGGATCGAACCTCCTCCGCTTCAGCAGACCAACGGGCTAAGCTCTTACGATAAGCTTATCTTCATCATCTCCTTGAGGGAATGGCGACTTCACGCCGGAGGCCGGGTCGGGCTTTTCGCCCGAGTCAAAGCGAAAACTCGAAGAGCTACCAAAATTAAAAGGAACATGTTCTGTCTTGGGAAAACCGGCAGCAACACGTTTACCCTTGGAAGAAGAAGATGAAGCCATGGAAGAACTATGGAGTAAGAAACACGAATGTAATATTACGAAAGCAGAGGTGAGGGATTGATGAATCATGAAAGAAGAAGGCTACGAATTTATAGACAGGCTCCAGACTTGGGCAGGAAGATAAGAAGTACCAAATTAAAACGGCTAGATACGATCCAACACGCGTTTGTCCCGAGATTCCCTCGCCAAATCTTCGGATAGACTGGGTTTTGAAATGACCGTTGCTAAGATACCGGGTACGCCGCCTCAGAAAAACTAGGGAACGTTTAGGCCAGATTCACGATTTTTTCGGACAAAAGACCGGGTATATTATGCTCCTCGAGAGGGATACCCGGAAATATCGCCGTCATACTCGGCCATATTCTTTGTGGTTAGGATGGTCCCTGGGTTAAACCCTCAGGTGGGTAATCGTCGGAAAAGTTTGCCTCTAGCCCGACACATTCAAGGCCCTCGGGAGACGAAGTGGTAATAATGGGGTGACGTCAAAATAGGCGGACAAACGGCCCGAGGCCGATTGCTCTACTAGCAAAAAGACGAGGGGAGGAAAGCAGAAGCATGACAAGGAAGCACAAGAAACAACATAAAGGGAATTAGCTGCTCCGGAAATAAAGGAAAGATAAACGAGCTCGGAGGCACTACATTCAGATATTATGCCCCGAAAGGCTATGTTCAGAACAGAAGGGAAATATATATATATTAGGGTTCATTACATTCCCAGATAAAGGAAAGACATAAAAGGAAAAAATTTAAACGGCCTAGCTGGCCTGATCTTCACCCCCGGCAACTTCCCCGGGCTTCTCAGCATCTCCACCAGCTTCAACCTCTCAGCCTCCTCCATCTCCTTCCTCGGCTTGCTCCTCAAGGGCTTCTTCCCCAGCACGACCCCCCTGTACCTGGATCTCCTCAGCATCTTCACGAGTTTCTTCCCCGGAGGCACCTCGCATCTCCTCGAACTGGGGCTCAGCCACAACTGCGGCGGGAGCCTGCACAATTGGCGTCCTTGAAGGACCGCTCTCATCTCGGGGTTCGGGTAAATAGCCCCCAGAGAGGGCCTCCTTCAAAGTCCTGATGGCATTCAGAAACTTAAAGGGGTGATCTGCCCTACTATACCCGTGCGCTCGAAGTTCGGAGATGCACCCATAGAAGCCCCATTTGAAGAAGGTCTTCATATCGTTTAGATGGTTGCGCTTGGGGACGTAGTTCTTCTCCAGATCCTTGTCCCACTCCTTCTTATCTTCGACCCGGGCCACCTCCGATCGAGAAAGATGGCGTTGGAGCTCTGCTGCATCCTCTTGGAGCTTTTTCTCCCGAGCCTTAGCCTCGACTGCCTCTCGCTCAAGCTCCTCCACCCGCTTGCGAAATTCGGCCTCGGCTTGAGACAAGGCTTTATTTCGCTCGGCAAGACGGGAGACACGTTTCGTGACCTCGGTCACCATAGAGAGCGACTGCATTAATGTAGGTTCGGTAAGATCAAAATCGCCCGATGAAGTGAAAAGTAGAGAGAAATACATACCCGCCCGAGGGTAACACCAAGAAGGCTCCTGAGGTCAAGATAGGAGAGCTCGCGAGTATAATGCATGTTAGCCTCATCAGGGAACTCCCGAAGGAACTCCCAGCTCTCATCCTTGGATGGGTCACCAAAAAAGGCAGGTTGTTTAGCCCGACCCAACGCGATTGGACCCCCCGGGGAAGAGGAAGCAGGTTGACTTGAAGAAGCTCGAGTTCTTTTCGCCGAGGCCCCCCTTGGGGAAGGAGCCGCTCGCTTCGGCGCAGACTTTTTCAACCCCGAGGAGGAAGCTGGGGCCTTGCCCTTACTCTTTGAACGGGTGTTTGGGGCACTTTCCTGGGGATTTGGCTGGCAAAGATCCTCATCCTCCTCGTCAGCAATGGCGATGACCTCGGCCAAAGACATCCTTTCAGCTACAGGAAAGAATAAAAGACTGTCAGAGGTGCTAAAAACCAAAACGAAGGCACAGTAGGGGTCTGGCTATATACCTATGGTTCGGGTGAGGAGAACGGCTTTTGATGAGAACCCGTGGGCACAGAGAAGTTCCTCGTTACGGAGTTTTTTGGCGTAATACTGACGGCTACCCACCCTGCCCAGGAATGTTTCTACCCGAGCAGGAGGCTCGGGAGGAAGTGAATCAGAAGTAGAGGCATTGTCATTCCAAGAAAAAGGAATCAACTCTTGCTCGGCACAATCAGCAGAAGGCTTAACAAAGAAAAATTTGCTCACCCATCCCTTATGAGAAGAAGGGTTACCCCGGATGAGGTCAGGTCTCCGGGTGGGGGAGAAGAAAAATTTTCCCTCCTCTTTCTTGTTTAGCCTCAGAAAGGCTAATAACATTGGGACCGATGGGGTATAACGATAATGGCTCAAAATAACAGCCATAGAGAGAAGAAGACTAAAAGAGTTTGGAGGCAATTGAGCAGGAGAGATTCTGAAGTGTTTACAGCTGTCAACAAGGAATCGGGGAACCGGAAACCTAAGGCCCATTTCTACTTGATCAAGAAAATATGTACCAAAGCCCTCGGGGGGGAACTAGCTAAGTCGGTAGGTGAAGGGATCCTAATCTCAAAGTCCCGGGGCATACCGAAAACAGATTGCAATTTAGGAAGATCGGCGGCTTTAAAGGTAGAAACCTTGATTTGATGCCAACGAACACCGGGACGATTAGCCCTAAAAGCTTCGACTTCCCTAACCCAAGCACTGAAGGCCCGACGGAAAGGTCCCGGGCCAGGGAAGTCATCCTCACGAGGAGGAATCGGCTCCCTTATAACTGGGGGATGGGGAACAACAGGGGTCGAATGGGTGGCCTCAGAATCTACAGAATCTATATTCGGGGAAGTACCCCGAGGAATTTCCTCATTCTCCCGTAATTAGCTCCCACACTAACTACAAGGCTGCCCGAACCCTCAAAAGAATCACTATTACTATTGGAAAACTACTACCGCTACTACCCGAACCCTCTGAGCCCTCAGAAAAGCTACCCGAAGAAATATGGGGACCCTCACCGGAATCATAAGACATGTTTAAGCAGGAAAAAGAGCTAAGAGAAGAAAATACTTACAGAGACCAAAAAGCAGGGAATGAAAGGCAGGAAGGCTCGGGAACTCGGGAACTTCACGAGGAGAGAGAGAAGTGAGAGAAATGGAAGAAGAAAAATGAAGGAAGGAGTGGGGTATATATAGGGCCCATCCGGTCGATTGAGGCCTTTGGATAAGAATTTGATCAACGGACAAAAAGAAACCGCGTCAGCCGTGCCTCGATCCGCGTCAAGTCTCAGAACGGGCGCCTGAGTTCCCGCCCAGATGTCCCATCAGAACCAACCAATATAAAGGCGACACGTGGCTGGGAATATGAGACGACGCTCAAGGCCTCTAAGGAGGAGATAATGGACCTATATCCGAGAAAAGGTGCGCAGAGTCAGGCCCAACGACGACCCTCAGAGCCACGACGGCTCGGATATTCTGCCACTACCCCACAAAAACGTCCACAATTCACCATACTTCTTTTGGACTACTCGAAGGGGGGACTATTGTTACCCTCGGGTCTAATTGACCCTGTGGCAAAATACCCGACCCGTCTCAACTGACACAACTACCCTGCTAGGAAAAGATCTCACCACGGATACGCGCCTCGGGACCATAATGCCGACTCCGTCGGAAGTAGGACATCATAGTTCCCTCGGTTCTCCATCCCGAGGACACCCGCCCCTAGGGTACCCCAACGGGTTCCTTCGGGAAAAAGGGAGAGCTCGGTCCCTCGGGCAAACTGACCGATGACGGGGATAACTTCTTCGGGGAAACAGATCCCTTGATCCCAAACCAACGTAACCTCCCATGATCACATTAACAAAACGTGTAAGGGATAACCGTCTAAAAACCCGCCTATCGAGAAGACATGCCATCATGGGCGATAAAGGAGCTCGACCCCTGGAATCACGGAACGTGGGTCTCAACCGTTTGAAAACCGTCCAAGGGCAGAAGCCTATAAATACTGCCAAGGTACTCAAGAACAGGTATCTTTTCTCACGTATCCTACCGTTACTCTGTCCAATTAATTACTCACAAACACACACTACACATCACTTTTTATGCTACTTTACACCACGGAGATTACCCTCTTGACCTAGGCAAGAGGGCAAACGACCCCCAACCCTTATCCTGTTTTCAAGTGATTAGGTAACGTCCGCGGTGGAATTTAGGCGGGAAGAAGTCCGTTAGTTGTCCGACGCGGTAGATCCATTTTTCGGCGGTATCATATACAATACAATAGATTCATGCGTACCTTTGTTGAGAAATATAGCTATTACGTTATGTTCCTTTTAATTAGAATTAGGTGAATTATGTTATACTCCCATGTGATTATAATGCAATACATGATACTATCATGTGTTTTTTATTAGTGTTTAACTTCGTATTGTACCCCTTATGTTGCCTAAAACCTACCTCCCAAATAGGCAGGCCCTTAGCTGAAGAGATCAGGACCAGAAGTGAAACTCGAAATCAGGCCCGCACTTTCCTTAAATTATTATTATAATGAGATACGTAATATAGCATAAATTTAAACTATAAGTGCAACATAAACAAAGAAATACAAACTAATATGTTTTATAGTTCAATGTTCAATAAATATTTAAAATATTTAATATAAAACACCGTTCTTTTGTTTTAGTTTAGATTCGATAAATAGGGTGTTAATATATATGTGTAGAAAAAATGTTGGCCTCCCTTACAAAGCCGAGGCGACCGCCTCGGTGTTCTTATAGAGTAGAACCTACGAGCCTGAAGGATTGTAAATTACAAGATCGCATAATTGAGGAATGTTTATACAGTTTTCAAATTATAATAATTTTCATTTTGTCTAAAATACAATGAATTTTTATGCTTCTTATCTTATCCTTTAGAATTCCTTAGAGCATCTCCAATGCAACGCATAAAAATACAGGTAATATTACACAATAATACAGTTGCTACATTGCTTTTACTCCAACCCATAAACTCTATTTTCTACACTAGTTTTCTCTCCAACCCATGAACTCTATTTTTACACTAAAATCAAATTCCTATATTTTACTATCATAATTGACTTATTAAACTTCATTATATAAAATTAAAAATTCAATGTATTTTAATTATTAATATTTAAAAATTACATGAATGATAAAATTAGCATATTATTTAAATTTAATTTTATTATATAAATAAAAATTATATTATTTTTAATTTTATTTGTATTATAATAGTGTATCAAATATTTAAATATAATAAAATATGTATTACTAAATAAATATAAATAGAAATTAAACTCTTTTTTTGTGTTAAAAATTGTGCGTACTCTAGATGTAGAGTTTCTCTGCTGATCAACACAATATTTGTGTTAAATATAGAGTCCCATTGGAGTATAATCGTACTCTATTTTTGTGTTTTACACAAAAATAAAGTACCCGTTGGAGATGCTCTTATCAACGAAAATAATTCCTTTCTACGTTACTATGCATAACATAAATATATACGCCCTACAAAAAGGGCAAAATGCCCCACTTATCCAATTTATCTCGATACACATTCAAACCCCACGCTTCGTTTCCCTCCCCTTCACAAACTCCACGAAAACTTTATCTCACTCCACTCTCGCCATTCACCATTCCCACGCGCCGCCGTGCGAAGACCGACGATGATCATAACTCCACTCCACCCAAAGCCAATCCCAACCCGCCACGTCACCGCCTCGCCGCACTCAGCCCAACAATCCACAACAAACCCCCAAATCTTCACCCGCAACCCATACCCATCTCAGCCCGCCAATCGGACCCTCTCGACCCGACCCAACGCAAAGAAACCAAACCCATGGCTCGACCCGTTCGACCAGGGCGACGACCCTGAAATGGAGTACGGATCTCTGTTCGCCGACGGGAAACAAGAAGAAGACCCGAGGCCGCCCGATAACCCCGAAAATCCGTACGGGTTCTTGAAATTTCCGTCGGGCTTCTCCGTCGAGGTCGCCTCCTTGGGGCTCAAGATCAGAGGCGACGTGCGGCGGTGCTGCTGCGTCGTGTCAGGCGGCGCGTACGAAAATCTGCTGTTTTTCCCGGCGATTCAGATGATTAAGGATAGGTACCCTGGCGTTCAGATCGACGTGGTGACGTCAGCGAGAGGTAAGCAGGCTTATGAGATAAACAAGAACGTGAGGTGGGCTACCGTTTACGACCCAGACGACGATTTTCCCGACCCGGCGGATTATACGGATATGATCGGAGTTATGAAGGTATTTTTTTTAAGATCAACTATTTTTTTCGCATGAAGTTGCAGTTTAATGACATTGATTTCCAAAATTATAACAATTTAGGGCGCGGCGAATTCAATACGTATATAGTACGCGTGGAATCATTGTACACCACGTTTCGCGTGTCGTGCCATTCCACATTTTCTTTGTTCTTATACACGTCGAATGACGCATATCAAACGCACCTTAAGAATTTATTTTTTGAAAAGTTAAATGTGTCCTTAAACTGTTTCGATTTTAAAGTTAATGTCTTTATATTGTACCCGTAAGTTGGGTGTCGTGAAACTGCCACTTATGATTTATCTCTCCAAATAAGCATTTTTACGGCACGTCGGATCAATTCTCTAATTACCCGGCATGTGCGGATCACGTATCCTAAATTGTTTCAATTTTGAGAGTTAACATCCTTAAATTGCACTATTGTAATTTGGGGTATGGACTATGGAGATTGACACCTCCTAACTTACTGGACAAAAAAATTAGTTAACTGTTCTTGAACCTTTTATATCATAAAAGGAAACAGCTTTTTTCGAATGACGCTTTGCTTGTTGTTACATGCAGAATCAGTACTATGATATGGTGTTGTCCACGAAGCTCGCGGGCATAGGCCACGCGGCTTTCTTGTTCATGTCGAGCGCTCGGGACAGAGTAAGCTACGTTTACCCCAACGTAAATGCCGCCGGAGCGGGATTGTTCTTGTCGGACACTTTTACGCCGGAGAGTACTAATCTAGCCGACGGTGGTTATAACATGTATGTAAGTAAATGATAAACATTTTTTTCGTTTTTTTCACATGGCTTTGTGCTTAGTATGTGTTTGGTATGCAGAATTCGATGTGAAAAAAAAAAGAAAAAGAAAAAGTTGTAATGGTACACACTGAACCATTGTATGTTTCATGCCTCGTGTGTTGTACCAATACTTTTCTTTTTTGCATCGCATTCCTCATACCAAACGCACCTTTATGCTTACTGGGAATTCACATTCAGTGTCTTTTCGTTTCTTTTTCTAGGTATCATCAAATGATCGAATGGTTGGGGAGGCCGTTTCGCAACGTTCCTAGACAGCCCGTCCCGCCTTTGAAGGTGTCGATATCGAGAAAAGTGAAGGTGGTGGTGGAGGAAAAGTGTACGAAGGCGGGCGTGGAGAAGGGCAAATACGTCGTGATTCATGGGATAAAATCGGATTCGAAGGCGAACATGCAGTCTCGGGGAGATGGGGATAGCTTGCTGCCTATCGAGATGTGGGACGAGATCGCCAGTGTAATAAGGTATTTGAAGTTGTGTGTGATAAAATTGCTCGTCTAGATTAAATTGTCCGGGTGTCTCTTGATTGTTTTTTGAATCCGTAACGCAGTGGGATTCGACCTGTGTTTGTTATCCCGCACGAGAAGGAGAGGGAAAACGTGGAAGAAGTCGTAGGAGAAGACGCGAGTATCGTGTTTATTACCACTCCCGGGCAGGTTTGCGTCGGTTAAGTTTAGCAATAGAACTTTGATAGACGTTAGGAAATTTTTCGAAAGAGGCATATGCCCCGTTTGGATTCCGGATTTCGATTTGAAATCCGGATTTGGCCCAAATCTACCGTTTGGCAATTGAGTGGATTTGGATTTTGATTTCGGTCAAATCCGATGTCAAATCGAAACGCTTATTATTTGTCGGATTTGAAATTCCATGCCAAATGGTCCGTTTTCGAAATCCGAATTTGAGTCGACAATGAGTTTTTCGCAAATAATAATAATAATAATAATAATAAACAATAGCAATAAATAATAATAATAATAATAATGGTGATGGGTAAATGATGAGTCGAACTGACTCGTGAGCTCGATGAACCGCGCGAGCTCGTTACGGGAGCCGGCTCGAGCTCACTCGTAGGTGCTCGAAAGCTCGAAGCCGTCCTACGAGTTTGTTTTTATTTCATTTTTGTATTTTGTAATCTTTTAACAAAAAGTTAGAAGTCGAGTGCGACGAGCTACTCGAGCGCTTGAGGTCGAACTTCATTTTGAAATCCGAATTTCGAAATCTTAACGTTTTGCCAAACAATGGATTTGGATTTGAAATTAAGATTTTGAATTCACGATTTCAAATCACGCGATTTCGTTCAAATACGTCAATCCAAACGCAACCTTAATTAATTTCGTCCTGTAAGTTAAGAGGGCTGACACTTTCATGACACCACTCAACTTAGGGGGGTGCAATTTTAGGACACTAACATTCAACGTCCTGAAAGTGTTGTTCCTCTTAATAATTTTCAGGACACAAAACTGTTTAGGCTATTTTTCGAATGATTTCGATTAAAAACCCGACCTTTTTGTTTCATTTGTAGCTTGCCGCTCTGATCAATGGCTCAGCGGGAGTTATATGCACAAACACGGCTGCGCTGCAGTTGGCGCATGCATGCGAAAAGCCGAGGTAATTCGTCCATCCATTTCATTTCACCTTCTTCCTATTTGCAGCAGTTAAGAAGTTAGTGAAATGAACTAAAAAATGGTTTTCTCTTGTAATGAACATTGTCAGGGTGGCGTTGTTCTGTTCGGACGACAAAGCAAAGGTTTTCGCGCCTTTTAACGAAGACAATCGATGTGCGATAATTTCGTCGAAGACGGGAAAGCTAATAGATTTAGACGTAGAAGCCGTTAAGGCTGCTGCAGCGCAGATGTTTGCCGTGTCCTTTGCAGTCGCTTAGCTCCTAAATCACGCACTTCTTTGTTTTTTTTTTTTGTATATACGAGCTGTCGCCTTTTCAAAATAGATGAACAATCATACACGGCAGAGCACGTTTTGTATAAGGATTTTGATGGCAAAAAAAGAGAGTGTTAATTGTAAGATGCTACTAGCGTAATGCACTATTATTCGATGCCCGTACTTAGTTTTCAATAGTCTTTTCCACGCATGATTCTGCATGCCAAATGCAATCTAAGTGTCGGCACTCGACCGCCTAATAATAAGATTTCGACCTCATACGATCTCACTGAGATAGTTATCCTTTCTCCGATTTCTTAAGGGCTCTTTTCAAAGATCATTTCCATTTTCAAATTTTTTTCAGATTGAACTTAGTCGGAATGTGAAGGCTACTTTTTCGTTGCATGGAGTCCAGTACTTCCCTCACCGAGGAAAAACCAATATTCTATTAGATATATGACAAGAATAAGAACATTCATCTAGTGTTCAACACACGACAGTATTATATGTGCAAATAAAATGTGGAAAAGAGAAAAGGACCACCTCATATGGACACACACCATCTTTTGCATGAAGTAATATACAACCTACTTTCTCCACCATTGACGATGTAATATGAACAGATTTTGCTATTTACTTAATTTGCGGAGATCATTATAATATCGATGATCATACGTAAGGATTGATGTGGGACGAATCATCTCGACTTCCAGCGCCTTCCCAGCCCATCCATTCTTCCCACAAATCGAGATCGTTCATCCATTCGTCTTCGTCTTCGTCTTCGTAGTATGGCTCTGTTTCGAGGCTAACTTTGCCTCTCAAGTGCCTCATGACAGTCTGCAACCGTATATGATCAGTCGACGAGGTACCAAAATAAAGTCAGATAATATGGTTGGGATATGAAACATATTATGGACATGTTTGTTGTCCCGGGAGCTATCGAAATGCTCGAAAACGAAAGACAGTCGCTTAACAAGCGGCAGAAACTGTTGCATTCTTGTCTGAATGATTTCAGAAATGTGGCTAAAGCCCTTTGATTACAGAAACTTGTTAGTGCCATTTCTTGTTTTATGTTTGCTTGAGTTGTTTGTAGGCTATTTCAGGTTCTTGTTGTTTTCCAGACATCGTTGTAATGTAATAATTAACACTGGTTATTAGTTATTACATCCATATAATCACACATTCATTTCCCACGGGATTCCCGTGGGAATTTCTTTTATTTCTAATTTTGTTTCTTTTTTTTTCCGTTTGCGAATTCCCACGGGAATCCCGTTGGAATAATGTGTGTTTGGATAAGGAAATTGGTAGGAAAATAAAACTAAAAAAAAATCCACTAGGTTTCCTTTCCTTCTCATCACAGGTGAAAAAGTTGATTTTTTTCATGGTTTTACTTTTAGCTTTAACTAGTACAAGTTTTATTTTCTTTTACATATCTACTTCTCCAATCGACCAAACAGAAAAATGTTTGCCAGTTTCTTCAGTCACGCCGTACCTTTCTGTGGTGTATGGTGTACCATAACACGTTGATATCTGATACCTATGTGTTTATACGACGTACCTTATGTGTTATAAATGGCGTACGAAAATGTGCTAATACGGATGACCATTTTCTCAACGTATGACATACCATAATACGTTGATATAGGGTACCTAAATGTGTTGTATGGCGTACCTGCGGCGGATCGGGTACCTATCTGAATAAAAATTATTCTACTAGGTACCTACATATAAAAAAAATCTGATAGGTACCTAAATTACAAGTTTTTTTCCAAATGGATATTTATGTTTAAAGACCCCGAATAATATTTGAAAACATATTTCTCTTTAGATATAAATAATAATGGATAGATTTGGAAATTGATTAGTTTCTTTATTTGCCTTCTCAACCACTACAATAACGAAATATATAAATAAACAGCTCACCGCTTTTGTATCTTTCGACTTCATCTTGACTGTCCTCGTACTCAACCCAGTCGATCCAATGATGAGTTGAACTCTGTTAGAAATTAAAACACTGTAAACGTGACACATTCTCGATATCGTCCGAGTTATTTTCATCATATGAATTAATGACCGGCATGATTTTTGACACGACCTTCGCATCATTAATTCTCTACGAACAGAGATGGAGCGTAGCGTACAATAGAACGAAGTTAACCATCTATTTAAGATAACAATCAATACCCTACATATTAATTTCATAAAGCAAGAGATTGGACCGGTCCAATAGCAATCATAGTTATTCCGTCCATTAATAATTAAAGATGTGGGCTTAAAAAATTTGAACATTAGGTTTATTGCATTCGTAGGGTTAACGACAGGCGTATGGTCGCCCGCCGCGCCACGATCCGAACAGTCATATGCGGAATGTAAATAAATAAAAGACTCACCGATTTACAACATCATCTTCGCCGTCATACTCAATAGAAACTTTCTGAGGTTGATTTGAACTCAACCAATTCCGATCAACTTCACGACCTCCTTCCTCCCTTTGATGTATGTCGCCTTTCGACATAATAAATTCTTCACACCTTTTTCCCCTTCAAACACCTTTTTCCCCTTCAAATTTTAGCCTCCCTTCGTTTAGCATTCCAATTCATACATCGTGAAGTGGATCTTATAAGGCACATGAATGAATTAAATAAGTACCTAGATTGATAGCCGACATGATTCGTGATACGATCTTGGCCTGGCTACACAAGGCGATAAGTTCCTGTTCTTTCGCAGGGTTTAGTGTACAAAGAATGAGAATAAACATCTATTTATAATGGCAAGCATAGATATTAACTTTGTAAAACGATAGGAATGGGCCCAACAATATAATGATTATTAGCCCGACCAATATGCCATAATGAATGGGCTTTTTAAAATTTTAGAAAGTGATAAAACATTAGGGTTATTGCATTCTTATGGTTAAAAAACAACAGATTCGACACTGCAGTCGCGATTTCCAATATCATCCTGCCCGTCACAATTAGCTTAATCAATCCAAAGCTATGATTACCTCTGCTAAAAATTAATCATGGTAGAAATGACGTTATACTGTTTTCATATTTGAGTTATTATCGTGATGCTAACTTATCAAGCACGCAAATGAATTAAGCGATTATAATTATCTATATTTAGCCAACACGATTCACATGACACGCCACGCTATTTAACTCTTCAAAAGGAGAAGGTCTCTCATTTTGTTCTCTTTGGAGGAATCCATGTTAAGGTCCAGTGGAAAATTTTTTATTTTATATATGGTGAATTTATAACAAAACTAATGTTACCAATGAAATCGTTTGAAAATACAGTGCGTCTACGGTTCAATTAGATTTCCTTACCATTTGCAAATCCTCACGGGTTTATTTCACTGTAAGACAATTCTCACTAGTACAGTCGCCACCTTTGGCCTGTTGTTATAAGGACGCCGGGAGCACCGATGCCACTATACTGGAAACTAATAGATTTCGACGTAGAAGCCGTTAAGGCTGCTGCAGCGCAGCTGTTTGCCGTGTCCTTTGAGGTCTCTTAGCTCCTTTTAGATCACTTGATATCTTGTTGACGAATGTCAAAAAATTCGTACTTTTTTTGTATATACGAGCATCGCCTTTTCAAAAAAGATGAATAATCATGCACTGCGGAGCGCGTTTGGTATGAGAATTTCAATGGTAGAAAGGTAAAGTCTTAACCGTATGACGCTAGAGCGTAAGTCAATGCATTAACTTAGTTTTTCTTCGTCTTTTCCACGCACGATCTGCCTGCCAAACGCAACTCTAAGGCGTTGTGTTTGAACCGTGGAAAACGGTGGGGAAATTGAAACAAGAGAGAAATTGATTTCCATCAGCTTTCAATTTCATCGAAAATGATTTTTCACGATTTTTGCTTTAAATTTAACCTATCTTTTCTTTTCTATCTATTTATCTAATAAAGCAAACACAAAAAGTTGTTCTCATTTTCCATTTTATTTTCATTTCCTCATTAGATTCCTTAAACCAAACACAACCTAAATTCCTTAAACCAAACACACGTAAAGAGTCGTCAGCCTAAAATAAGATTTCGACCTTATAAGATCTCATTGAGATATCTATCCTTCCTTGCTCCAATTTCCTCGATTTCTTTCCACATAACAATTCCATTGTTCAATTTCGTTTCAGAGTGAAATTAGTTGGAAACCTAGTATTCGAACACTACAATTGTAACTATATGTACAAGTCCAATGTCCAAAAGAGAAAAAAAAGGACCACCTCATATGCACACACACCATCTTTCTGCATAACTAATTCACAAGCTACTTTCTCCACCATTGACGATGTAATATGAACATATGATGCTATTTACTTGATTTGCAGAGATCATTGTAACATCGACGATCATACGTAAGGATTGATGTGGGACGAATAATCTCGACTTCCAGCGCCTTCCCAGCCCATCCATTCTTCCCACAAGTCGAGATCGTTCATCCATTCGTCTTCATCTTCTTCGTAGTGTGGCTCTGTTTCGAGGCTCACTTCGCCTCTCAAGTGCCTCATCACGGTCTGCAACCGTATATGATCAGTCGACGAGGTACCAAAATAAAGTCAGATAATAAGGTTGGAATATGAAACATAAAATGTGTGTTTGGATCAAGGAAACTGGTAGGAAAATAAAACTCAAGAAATTTTTTTTTTTGACTAGGTTTTCTTGCCTTTTCATCACATCTTGGTGAAAAAATTGATTTTCTTCATGGTTTTAGAGTTAAACTTAGTACAAGTTTTTTTTCTTTTACATATCTATTTCTCTACGACCAAACACAGAAGTTAGGAAAATGAAAGAAAAGAAAAGAAAAACTATCCTCACTAAATTTCGGAAACCAAACACATACTCAGCTCAGCAGCTTAAACTGTTAAAGAAGCTTCCAAGAAGAATGGTCAATCCTCAATCCTTGTGTTAGGATAAGGAAATTGGTGAGGAAAAGGAAACTACAGAGAAAATGCTAGATTATTTCCCTTCTCCTCACTACTGAAAAAATTGATTTTTTTTTTCACGGTCAAGTTTTCTTTTTCTTATCTTTTCCATCTATTTTTCTAATCATAAAAATTAGTTGTCAATTTCCAGTTGCTTTCATACTAAATTCCATAAATCAAACACACCCAAGTTTACATCTTCTCAGATTTCGATTTAATCAAGAGATTAACACTAACAGTGCATCAAAGTAGACAAGCCTTGAGACAACGTTATATTCAATGACAGAAAGATACTTACATCGTATGCTTCGTTGATCTGTTGAAACTGAACAACGCAGTTGCTTCCTCTGCATACGTCTGGGTGGTACTGCAATAGGCAAAATTTCCAAGAAAATTTGAATAACTCAAATCATTAATTTCCAGCTCAAAACCAAAGATCAAAAGATGTGTTTTTCTTGATTAAAAAAAAGGAAGAAAAAAATGAGAAAATTACCTGAAGAGCAAGCTTTCGAAAAGCCCTTTTAACCTCGGATTCAGAAGCACCACGATGAATACTCAGAGTCTTGTAAGGATCATTAGCAATAGCTGAAGAAGCGCAAGAAACCCTCAAACTCTTTCGATTATTACAATCATTTCTCTCAGATTTCTTTCTTGTCGATGAAAATCCCTTCATTTGTGTCCAAGAACAACCGCCCACGGCAGAAGCCATCATTTTTATTTGTTTTCTAAAGCTATCTCTTTCACGGGAAAGATGAAATCTTGAAACCTAATCTTGAAACCTAATTCAATAATCAAAAGCCCAGAATTTCAAGTTAATTTCAAAACCCTCCTATCTTTTCACCCAATGATTATTAAAAGGCGCAACCTTTTTGCAAGATTTATATATAGGTGTAGTGACCCTTCGACGAATCAAATATCTAATTTATTGGGTTTTGGTGTGAGGTGACACTCTTGGGATCCAATAATGCAATCCAATAATGATATATTAGTTATCAAGAAAACTTTCAACAGAGAATAGAGAGATGTTTGAGCGCAACTTGCAACGAACACACATACAAAGACTTGGTTTTCACCGAAAATCAAAGACGTGTATGGTTGCCATTTTTGTAATAAAATTTTCTCGAGGGGTGGACGTCAATATCGATCGAGGCCACGTCAGCATCATACGATCTTATCCTTCTCTTTGGTCCTAGCTAGTAATAACATTATTGCAATTTACCATCCATAATAACCTTGCGTTGTGTATATAAAAGTTATGAGGATAAGAATCAAAGAACAGAAATCAAGGAAGTTGTGAACTGTTATGTGTCTTAAATTTGTGGGTGCCAAGTGTTTTTGTTCAAACCCAATAAATTGAAACAACACTTCATATATTAGAGTTTTATTCAATTTTTTCTTTCTCGGGAGATGTGGCGATTCGATAGACAACTGTTTGGGCAGTTTGGATAAGTAAATATATCTCGTGAATGAAAATCAAGAACATGCATACATAGTTTGTACAGATAAGATGGATCTTCATAGCCGTACACTTGGACCCCATTGCATCTATCATTAAATTATAATTCCCTAAATAGCAAGCAAGTTATCTTGCTATTGCAACGACAAAAATCATTTCTTTTTTACCTCTTCGTTCAATAGTGGTTATATGTAAGAAAGAAACTTGAAGCGTAGAGCCTTAGACACAGGGCTTCCCAGTAATAATAACTAATCTAAAAGCACATTAAAGTATAAAGAAAATCCACCATTTAGCTGACCAAAATGCCTGAAATAAACAAAAATCATAGACAACATTTTTCGAACTTACACGGTTTAGGTCGTTTTTTCGGCAAATTAATTCATTTTGTTGAGCAGCTTGTTCATATGCTCCTTACGATTTCCCGACCTCAATCTTCGAAGCGCTTCTTCCTACCGTTCAAAGCTTTGTCTGGGCTGTTCAGCGAAAATGGGCAGAGAAAGGTCGTGACCGTCTTAAAATGCCTGCCGACGGTTGCAATCTCGTTTATAATGTCTTCTATGCATATGATTCCATGTTGGCTTAATTCCTGTTAGTGTTGTTAAAAGTTCTTAATTTGCAAAAAATAATCGAGAATAGAGGAAGACAAACGGTTGGTTAGAGATTGAGAATTACCTGTTCGACGATGATGTTGTCTGTCAAAGGAATTCTCTGCTTGCCTATTTTCGCAATACCTTTCTAGTAAATCAAATCTTTAACGCTCTTAACATTTGGATATCTAGCCCAATCAGTTATAAAGACTTAATATCTTCATAAGGCTGAATAATGGCATGTCAACAATCAATCATTGAACCAATATGTTTCTATACCATGGAATAGAGGATGCATGTATTTCTTTTATAGGAATAACCTCAAGTGATTGGTATGTGGGTTAGAGAACATATTCGTAATCACATACAAACAGTAACTAAGAATGCCAAGTATATTAGACTATTCAATCATCCTATATGATTGCAATTAGCTTATTAATAATCATACCCATAGGTAACGTAAGGCTCCACCTTTCGCAAAAGTTCCATCGTTCCTTCAGTAGCTTTCACAAACACCCCACTGAATATCTTTCTCAACCTCAAAGAGTATAGAAGCTTCCGAGTTTTTTGGTGCATGCCATTTTTCCTGCCAATGAAACTGAGAGTCAGAAAAAGAAAACGGAAAAAAACATAACTTGTTGCAAGAGCAGTAGGAAATAGAGCTAACCCTCCCTAACAAATAGAAGCTTCGATTTGGTGCTAAGCGGGTTCGTATTTTTTGCTTTGTCCTGCTCTTCAGTTGGACGAGGTCCAACTCCTGAACATGAAACATAAGAATAGTATCAAATAAGAATTCCAAACATAGCCTCCAAAGAAGTAAACCATTCAAACATCCGTAAATAACAGGAAACGAAGATCAGAACAAGCCATCCAAATGTCTGTATAACCGTTAAAGACTACTTTCATTTGACGTCGAGTCGTCAATTCTAAATAAAAACCACAATTTATTATAAAGTTCCACTCAATTACCATTGATTAACTCGAAACACTTAAATTTACAAGGCTTCGACTTGGTTAATACACATTAAAGCCCCTCCCAACCACAACACTAAGTACGATTACAATATTCAACAAGAAGATGAACCCGAAAACATCAACTGTCTACCCAAACCCACCACAACCCAACCCACGAATAACAATAAGCATCAGCAAAAGGTAACACTACAAAGTAAAAAAAAAAGAAGATATTGTCGCATGAAACAAAACATCAAAACCAAAAAGAGATCATCACCTGGTCCCTATATTCTCTAGTAAACTCCTCGGGCTTCTTTATAAAAAATTTATCAGACTTGAGGTGTTTTGCTCGCTCTTGCAGCTGAGCCTTCCTTTTAATAGCCCATTCCTCGTTGCTCTTCCTCGTCTTCAACACAACCCCAGGAATGTAATTCAGCTCCACGGGCATATTCTCCTCAGTCGCCATGAATCGAACGAGAGCAATTGCAATGAAAAGGATTACGAAAACAGAACTTTGAAGTTCAAAAACCCTAATTTGAAAACCCCTAATGTGTCAAAAGGCATTGGTGTAGATTAATTTGCGATAGTTTGGGCCTTTTGGGCCCTTTTGGGTAAATACAGATAGTTATATGCTTAATGGGCCAACATTTTGGTATTACAGTCAGATTAGTTTTATATGACAAATATGCCCACGCGGTTTCCAAATTCCAACTGGGAGTGCGAAGAAAGCTAAGCGCATTATCGTTCTAATTAGGGATGGGGTTCGAATTAGGGTTTGGCGAAGGAGGAGGAAGAAATTGAAAGCTGAGCTGCAAGAGTGAGCAATACCCCGATGAATTTGTGATGAGGTAATGTGGCATTTCAGCTGTTTGATATTCGGTGGAGAGCGGTGTTCAAGTGTTTCTTTCGTTTCTTTTGGAATTTTATGAATGCCCAAAATTGTAGGCGTAATCGTCCATCCATATCTTGCTGGCTCTTGTCTGGTCGTAAGTGGCGTAGATTTTCTTTTAATTTTTTCTTTTTCGGTTTGTGAAATTGCTTAATGGATGGAATTGACGAACGCAGATGGATGAAATTGAAAGTGAAACCAATCGGTCTTTAATGCATAGGATGGAGAATACTTTTCAACTTGAGGAATCTCTTCTAAGTGTAAGTCTAACAATGCTACTGTCTTTCCTATGGTAAGCTATATCACATTTGTAAATCTGAGCGTCTACAGGTTTGTTTTCCCAGAAGGTTTAATCCTCCTACTCAGGGTGTCAAAGAACAATTCTTCTGCAAAATCTTCGGCGTCCGTAACTTCATCCTCGAGTTTCTTAATCACTTTCTTCAACCTAGCTTTCTCCTCATCATTAAGCACTGAATAACAACTCTCAAGAGTACGGGTAAGGCCCTTGAGACTCTCTCTCCGGTGGCTTTCTGCAAAGAGGCAGCATTGTCGTCCCCACCACCAGCAGCAGCCCTGCTGCCCGAACCACCACCAGCTTGGGTCTGCCCACTAGCAGCAGCCTTACTGCCTGACCTTCCAGCTTTGACCTGTCCGGGCTGCCCACTAGCAGCAGGCCTACTGCCCCAACCACCACCAGTTTTGACCTGTCCGAGCTGCCCGACTTCCCCAACCACCACCAGCCTTTACCTGCACGGGCTTCTTACTAGCAGCAGCCTTACTGCCCGAACCGCCCGCTTTGACTTGCCCGGACTGCCCACCAGCGGCTGCCCTACTGGCCGAACCACCACCAGCTTCGACCAGCCCGGACGGCAAACTGGTAGATATTCCCTGCCACTCACAGAAATTTGCGACGTTCTTGAACTTGAACGGGCAATCGCTCACCGACCATCTAAACGCCGCCTCTGCTTCGTCGTCCCTTTCGTAAGTCACGAGGACAGAACGAGTCTCGACCAACACTTTGAGGCTCTCCAGGTTCCCGAATCTTGCGCAAGCTTCCATGAGTTCTTCCCTTTCAGGCAAGGCTGTCCCCGCTGCTAATGTAAGACTGAGGAGAATCTGTCTCTTGGGATTCAGCTCCTCGAAGCCTTCTTGGCCTCGGAAACGGCGAAAAGCAGAGAGCCAACCCCTCACTGCACTGACCTCAAGCATGGCGCTGATGTCAATGGAGGCAGCGTTTGGTGCGAATTTCGCCATTATTGAAAGTAGCTCTGAAGCTTCGTACACAGGAATCGGAGAACGGGTGGGCCCTGCCCAAGGAGGCCTAGTCACGCAACTGCACGCCATTTCATAATCAAGAACCTTCCTGACTTTTTGTAAGGCTTCATTGACGGCGTAGATGAATCCCTCTGGCTTTTCTTTAATCGATGTAAATTTGTTGAAATTTGCAGCGAAAGGTAGGAACTGCGAGGGAGAGCAGTGAGAATATGGTGGCCTATTGTCGTCTCCAAAGAACCCCACGATGGGACTACTTTGTACGTCGAAGATTCGTCCTGGCCACCATGGACGGCTGTGATCGTTCTCGGCCCAGACGAGATCTTCAGCCCGATAATCGACGGGTTCGTTCTTGGATGGATCTACGCTCCTCCCTTTGTCTTCTTTTCCAGGTTTTTCCATCCCTTTTTCTCTTGGTTGCCTTTTATTATTAGGAAAGAAAATGAAAACCCTCTTTGAATTGAGTTGAGTTGCTCAAATCTATCGCTGTTGTCTTTAACTGTGGCAAGGGAGAATGAAGGGAATTCAGAGAGGAAACCGCTTAAAAAGACTGAAGAAGCAGTTGGTTTACTCAACTGAAAAGCAGTCGAGGGCTACAGCGATGTTCCGAAGTAATACTTTTTTTCTTCTTTTTCTTGAGTTGGGCAAATAGTTGAAACTCGTTGTTTAAATTGTAGAAGTTAATATCTTAAAAAGAAAAATATTTAACTTATATTTGTTGTTTATCCAAATGCTTATTGCATTCGAAAATTTAATTTAGTCCATATTTGTCGTTTGAGTGAAGAATAAACCACCATATTTTTTTTCTCTATTTGATTATTTTCAGCGCATGAATGATCGTTTTATTTGTATGTATAATTTCAAGATGCCCATAATATAGTTGAAATAAATATATATTAAAAAAATCATGTTCCAGTGACCTCTTAAATTTAGTTGTCACAAATTTATTAGGCTTTGGGAGGCAACGAAGAGAAAATTGGACCGAATAGTGCTAACTCTGTATATTTTATTATTAATAGGCCGTTCGACAAAGCCCAAGTATTTGAAAAGAACAACAATGCCCACGCAAAGAAACAAGAAACCTAAGCAAAGCACATTGTCGTTCTAATTAGGGATGGGTTCGAATTAGGGTTTTGGCGACAGAGGATGAAGAAATTGAAAGCAGAGTTGCAAAAGTGTGCAATACGCTGATGAATGTCTGATGAGGTAATGTGGTGTTTCAGGAGTTTGATTTTCGGTTGATAGCCGTTTCCGTGTGTTTCTTTCGTTTCTTTTGGAACTTTATGAATGCTCAAGAGGCATAATCGTCCATAGCTGGCTCTTGTCTGCTTGTAATTTGCTGTAGATTTTTTTTTTCTTTTTTCAGAGTGGGAAATTGCTTAATGGTTGACATTGATGAATTCAGATGCTTGAAAGTAAAACTAATTGGTGTTTAATGCATAGGATGGACAATACATTTCTACTTGAGGAGTCTTTTTCTCAGCGCAAATCGAACAATGCTACTGTCTTTCCTATGCTATGCTATCACATTTGTTATCTGAGCCTTTAGGGGTTTGTTTTCCAAGAAGGGTCCACCCTCCTTCTCAAGGTTTCCAAGAATACAAGATCTGTAAACATTTCCACTTCAAAAGCCTCGTCCCTGAGTTTCTCCATCATTTCCGTCAACCTAGCTTTCTCCTCAACTGTAAACCTCGAATAACAACGCTCAAGAGTATCAGCAATGGTCTTGAGACTCTCTCGGGTGGCTTTCACTAAAGAGACACCATTGTCATCCCAAGCAGCAGCAGCCCAACTGCCTGGACCACCACCAGCTTCGACTTGCCCGGGGAGCTCACCACCAGCAACAGCCCTACTGCCTGACCCACCACCAGCTTCAACTTGCCCGGGCAGCCCACCGCCGGCACTGCCCGAACCACCACCAGCTTCGACCGGCCCGGACTGCCCATCAGCAGCAGCCTTACTGCCCGAACCACCAGCTTCGGCCTTCTCGGGCAACCACTTATAGAGATTCCCAACGAAGCCGAGCTCGAACGGCCTATGGCTCACCGACCAGTTGAACGCCGCCTCTGAGTCGTCGCCCTTTTCGTACGTCACGACGGCTTCGTGATTCTCCGCCGACACGGATATTCTTTTTATGTTCCCAAACTTGTCGTAAGCTTTCTTGATTTCTTCCCTCGCAGGTAAGGCTGTTCCCGGCGCAAATCTAAGATAGAGGGAAAACACTCTCTTGTTGGGATTGGAGTTGGACCCTTCTATTGCTTTCTTGTTGGATGGATCGACGTTCCCTCCTCTGTCTTCGCCAGGTTTTTCCATCCCTTTTTTCTCTTGCTTGCTGTTTATTACTAGGAAAGAAAATGAAAACCCTCTTTGAATTGAGTTGAGTTGAGCAAATCTATCGTTGTTGTGTTGACTGTGGAAAGGGAAGATGAAGGGAATTCAAAGTGGAAACTGCTTAAAAAGACTGAAGAAGCAGTTGGTTAGCTCAACTGAATGGCACCCGAGGGCTAGAGCGATGTTACGAAGTGATACTTTTTTTTTTCCTCGTCTTTTTCTTGAGTTGGGAAAACAGTTGAAACTCGTTGTTAATTGTAGAAGTTAATATCTTGAAAGAAAAATATTAAACTTATATTTGTTGTTTATCCAAAAATATTAGTCCATCTTTGTCGTATGATGTCTGGGTGAAGAATAACCCACCATATTTTTTTCTCTATTTGATTATTTTCATCGCATGAATGATCGTTTTATTTATATGTATAATTTCAAGATGCCCATAATATAGTTGAATAAATATATAAAAAATCAGGTTCAGTGACCTCTTAAATTTAGTTTATCACAAATTTATTAGGCTTTGAGAGGCAGCGAAAAGAAAATTGGGCCGTATGGGGCTAACTCAGTATATTTTATTCTTAATGGGCCGTTCAACAAAGCCCAAGTATCTGAAAAGGACAACAATGCCCAAGCGAAGAAACAAGAAACGGTGAAAGCAAAGCACACTGTCGTTCTAATTAGGGATGGGTTCGAATTAGGGTTTTGGCGACAGTAGAGTGAGCAGTACGCTGATGAATGTGTGATGAGGCAATGTGGTGTTTCAGGAGTTTGATTTTCGGTTGATAGCCGTTTCGAGTGTTTCTTTCGTTTCTTTTGGAACTTTCGCTCAAAAATCGTAGGCATAATCGTCCATATCTTGCTAGCTCTTGCCTGCTCGAAATTGGCAGTAAGATTTTTCTTTTTCTTTTTTAAGATTGGGAAATTGCGTACTGTCGGTGAACGCAGATGGATGAAAGTGGAACCAATCGGTCTTTAATGCATAGAATGGACAATACATTTCAACTTGAGGAATCTCTTCTTAGTGTAATCGAACAATGATACTGTCTTTCATATGCTATGCTATATCACATTTGTTAATCTGAGCGTTTACAGGTTTGTTTTCCTAGAAGGATTAAATCCTCCAACTCGAGGTTTCGAAGAACAATCCATATGTAAACGGGCCCACGTCCGTAACTTCTTCCTCAGATACTCCATCAAGTTCTTCAACCTAGCTTTCTCCTCATCTGTAAGCACCGAATAACAAATCTCAAGAGCATCCGCGACGCCCTCGAGACTCTCTTGGATGGCTTTCAGTAAAGAGGCAGCATCGTTGTCCCCACCACCACCACCACCACCATCCTTTCTGCCCGAACCATTAGCTTCTGCCTGCCCGGGCTGCCCACTAGCAGCGGCCTTACTGCCCAAACCATTAGCTTTGGCCTGCCCTGGCTGCCCACTAGCAGTGGCCTTACTGCCCGAACCATTGGCTTCGGCCTGCCTTGGCTGCCCACTAGCAGTGGCGTTACTGCCCGAACCATTAGCTTCGGCCTGCCCTGGCTGCCCACTAGCAGTGGCCTTACTGCCCGAACCATTAGCTTCGGCCTGCCCTGGCTGCCCACTAGCAGTGGCCTTACTGCCCGAACCATCAGATTTGACTTGCTGGGGATGCCCACTAGCAGCAGCCTTACTGCCCGAACAACCAAATTTGAACAGCCGGGGCTTCCCACCGGCTGCCCTACTGCCCGCACCACCACCAGCTTTGACTTGCCCGGACTGCCCACCAGCGGCAGCCCTACTGCCCGAACCTCCACCAGATTCGACCTGCCCTGGCAGCCAACCTGCAGATATTCCCTGCCACTCACAGAAATTTGCGACGTTCTTGAACTTGAACGGGCAATCGCTCACCGACCACCTAAATGCGGCCTCTGTTTCGTCGTCCCTTTCGTAAGTCACGAGGACAGAGTGAGTCTCGACCAACACTTTGAGGCTCTCTACGTTCCCAAATCTTGCGTAAGCTTCCATGAGTTCTTCCCTTTCAGGCAAGGCTGTCCCCGCCGCGAATGTAAGAGTGAGGAGTATCTGTCTCTTGGGATCGAGCTCCTCGAAGCCTTCTTGGCCTCGGAAACGGCGAAAAGCAGAGAGCCAACCCCTCACTGCAATGACCTCAAGCATGGCGCTGATGTCAACGGAGGCAGCCTTTGGTGCGAAATTCGCCATTTTTGAAAGTACCTGTGAAGCTTCGTACACAGGAATCGGAGAACGGGTGGGCCCCGCCCAAGGAGGCCTAGTGACGCAACTGCACGCCATTTCATAATCAAGAACCCTCCTGACTTTTTGTAAGGCCTGATTCACTGCGTAGATGAATCCCTCTGGCTTGTCTTTAATCGAAGAAAATTTGTCGAAATTTGCAGCGAAAGGTAGGAATTGCGAGGGAGAGCAGTGAGAATATGGTGGCCTGTTGTCGTCTCCGAAGAACGCCACCATGGGACTACTGTGTACGTCGAAGATTCGTCCTGGCCACCATGGACGGCTGTGATCGTTCTTGGCCCAGACGAGATCTTCAGCGTGATAATCGACGGGTTCGTTCTTGGATGGATCTATGCTCCTCCCTTTGTCTTCTTTCCCAGGTTTTTCCATCCCTTTTTCTCTTGCTTTCCGTTTGTTATTAGGAAAGAAAATGAACACCCGCTTTTGGATTGAGTTGGGTTTGAGTTGAGCTGAGCAAATCTATTGCTGTTTAAAAAGAGAGAAGAAGCAGTTAGTTTGCTCAACCGAATGGCAGTCGAGGGAAAGAGGGATGTGTTAACGAAGTAATACTTCTTTTTTTCTCTTTTCTTGAGTTGGGAAAAATAATTGAAACTAGTTTAATTGTATAAGTTGATATATATATTAAATGAGAAGTTTTTTATATTTACTTATCCGAATGCTGATCGAATCCGAGAATTTAAATTGATCAAATATTGATTAGGCGAAGAATCGACTCCTAATTTTCTTTTTTCGTTTTGAGATGGTTTCACATTATCGTTGAACTATGATTGATGATTTTATGCGGGAAAACATTTAGAAAAAAAAAATACGAAAGTAATTGCAATCGTTCGGTTATTTATATGCCTTGGATTTTTTTAAGCATGGCATCGACTCAACACAGTATCCATTATGCAACCTTGTATTTATACACACGTCTGATACAAATGTTACTTTGGCTGCGTCTAGTTTCATGGATAAGTCAAGATAAAAACAAGTTATCCAACGTAATACCATTCGGTCCGTTTACTACACCAGATAACTCAAGATAAGTGGTTCAATATCTCTGCTTAACTTGTTCACTTGCTAAAGGAGAACTAATTGAAAGCCCGTGGTAAAACCAATGAATTCAAGATAAACCAATGGGCAACCCAAGATAATTAATCATATCCAAGATAAAAATGGTTGAATGACTAAAATACCCTTGTTATGACTTAAATCCAATTTAACCATCGCGCTAAAAAGCTAGGTTTGAAGGAGCAGCTGCTTTTCTCCAGGTATAAATCAGATTATGTTTGGATTTGTGTAAGCTCACCTCCTTCGATTTTCCGACCTGGCGTAGCGCATCCGTAACAGGTCTTCTCCAAGGACTTCCGAATAGGGAACATCAAGGTTTTTTTTTTCTTCAAACTCTAATTTCTTGTATGGCACATATGTTTGAAGCTTAGGGTCGCATGTTGCCATAAAAATGTGGATATTTGGTTTGTTATTACGCATTTGGACTGTGCATTTTACAGAGTGTTATATTTTTTTGGTTTGTCTCATTCAAATTATTTTTTTCCATCTATATAAGGTGCGTTATTTGTCCATCTGATGTATTTGTCATACGTATTGTGCTCGTGTGTGTTGGTTTTTCTATATGCTCGTTTAGCTACGTATTGTGCTCGTGTGTGTACTTGGTTTTCCTATATGCAATAATTAGAGCTTCGTATTTGTTAACACCAGGTACTATGTTGATTCTCGGATGAAAGCAAATTCTATTTGATTTCAGAGACAACATGGAATTAACTTCGGAAGCAAAGTGAAAATGTTTGCCATTTTACAAACATTTATGCAACAAAATACTATGTTATTGCTATTACTTTCCATCTATTTAAGATGCCTAAAGAATAGATATTTACTTCGGAAGCAAAGTGAAAATGTGTGCCATTTTACAAACATTTATGCAACAAAATACTCTGTTATTGCTATTACTTTCCATCTATTTAAGACGCCTAAAGAATAGAAATGTACGGAAGAGGAAAAGGACGCCCACAAATATGGTTTGATCGAGAAAATACCCAAACAAGTAGAGAACATGCAGGAACTAGTCTCGATGTCCGACATCACGTACCATAATCATTTGCGAATGAACCAAAAAACCTTTGAAACACTTGTGGTTCTTTTGTAGAATGTCACTGGTGTTAAGGAATCTAAAATATACGACTGTGAGGGACAAAGTCTCCATGTTTTTTTATTATTATATCCCACAATGCCAAAATTCGGGTCGTGCAAAAAAGCTTTAGAAAATCGGGGGCCACTATTTCTAAGTATTTTCACGAGGTTCTGAATGATGTACTGAAATTGCATCATCTGTTGATCGTGCCATCGGAACCTATATTTGAAGACAACACAGACCATAGATGGAAGCATTTAAGGTACTTATTGGCATATTTCGTTAGGCGTACTAAATTAATCGTAAAACTACATACAGTAGAAACTCTATAAACTAATATCCGATAATTTAATAAAACTCTTTAAGATAATATTTCTGGCCGGTCCCGACTCGGGGATAACGTACTAAATTAATAATTCTCTAAAATGATAAGATAATAGACTTTTGAAAATTTCTCTAGGTCCCATATAAATTATAAATTAATAATTCCATATGTAAAAACATTCTCATATTACATGAATGAAGATTACTTGAAAAATGACTCAATTGTCATTTGTTTTTTGTTGAAATATTTATTAATATTACTAATGTACATTAGCACCATACGGATTATGATAGACTTGTGAGATTGAAGTTTGATCCTTAATTTGACGTTCATTAAGGACATAAGAGATTGAAGATTATTTGATGTTTGGGAAGTTTGAAAGGTAATATACACTATAAATTAATAAAATATTAATTTATCGAATTAATAACTCTGTTAATTAATAAATTTGTCCGGTCCCAACTGTATTAATTTATAGAGTTTCTACTGTATAGGGTTGTCTTGGAGCATTAGATGGTACCCATGTTAAGGTCACCGTGCCCGAATCAGAGAAACCTAAATATCGCAATCGAAAGGGCGATGGTACGATCAACGTACTTGGTACCTGCGACCCAAACATGATGTGCACTTAAGTTTTATGTGGTTGGGAAGGATCTGCAGCAGACCCTAGAGTTCTACGAGATGCAATCTCTAGGAGATTTGGTCTTAAGATCCCAAAGGGTACATTGTTATGGTCACTAATAACTCCTGAATCAATTTCCTAAATGTCAATCATACGATGCATTTTCCTCTTTACAAGGAACTACTACTTATGCGATAGCGGGTTTATGAACGCAGAGGTATTTTTGGCACCATATAGGGGAGTGCGATATCTTTAGATGATTTTTGGCAAGGTAGAAACGCACCACAAATTCCGAATGAGTATTTCAACACAATTCATAGTAGAGCTAGAAATGTGATCGAACGATGCTTCGAGTTATTGAAAAACGTTGGGCGATTCTACGGTCACCTTCTTACTTCCCAATTCTAACCCAAATTTGGATTGTAATGGCATGTTGCATACTGCACAATTTTATTCGCAAGGAGATGCCAGGAGACCCTTTTGAAGAAGAAGCTGGAATCACTATAGGAGAAAATATTGAAATTATCAACGAAGAAATGGATGATGGGGACAACATAAGCACTTTAGATGCATCAGTAGAATGGGGAAGTTGGCGAGATATGTTAGCTAATTCTGCTTTTAATGAGTGGAGAAATAGCATTGTGCCTTGACTTACTTGTTTGTCATATCTATGTATTTGTTTATCAATCTTGTGGTGTTTTTAAACGATCTTGCGTGTTGTTTTCAACGGCATTAACTTTATTTGGTGTATGTTTCTTATCGATTATTGTTTTGGATCCCGGTGCGTTGTTTTCTCTTTTACATTCCTTGGTTAATTGTTACATTTTGTAGGTGAATTCTCTTGCTTGTTACATTTTTGTTTTACTATTCCTATTGCCGATACGTCTAATATTTTCATATGTAAGTTTATTTCAAGACAGGATGGATAGAACAATGGATAGGAACAACAGATTTAATGTGCTAATTAAGGAACGAAGTGGTTGGCGTGGGTGGAACCAACAAGAAGAAGTGGTCCTACTTAATGCAATGGAAGAGATAATCGCAAGTGGATGGAGATAGGAAAACAGCTTCAAGTCCGGATATCTGAAAATATTAGAAGCACGAATTGTAAGTATCTTTCCTGGAACGACATACGTGCTACATCGCACATTACATCTCGATTGCAAAGTTGGAAGAAATGTTATCATAGCCTTTCCACCATGTTGAGTTTGACCGGAATTGGATGGAATGATTCTACGAAGATGATTGATGTGTTCGAAGACCGATGTTGGGCTGACTACGTTAAGGTAGGGGTGTTCATCGGTCGGTTCGGTTTTTTCAAATTTCGGTTCGGTTTTTCGGTTTTCGGGTTTATGCCTTTTTAATTTAGTTTTCGTTTTTTTATAATTCGGTTCGTTTTTTCGGTTAGGAATTTAATATCAACCAAAAATATTATGAGCTGAAAATAGATAAAATAATTTATAGTTATTTATAAACAAAGAATTGTGGGACATGACATGTAGCAAAAAATAATTCAAAGGTACGGAAAAAAAACATGAAAATGGAACAAAATCTAACCAAAATATAAAAACATTGATCTGAAGATACTATAAATTATGCGGGAGAAAATAGTATTTGATTGGTGAGGAAAGCATTCACCTCAAAATGGAAAAAAGTATACCAATGAAATCTAATTTTCGTGTTGTTTACTTATGGGAGAAGAAACAAATGACTTTTTATATTTTTCTAATTTTAATGTAGTATGATAATTTCAGTTCGGTTTTTCAGTTTTTTCGGTTTTACGAATGCTTATCCGATATTCGAACCATTTTAATTTGGTTCGGTTCGGTTTTTTACAATTCGGTTCGTTTTTTTCAGTTTCGGTCTTTTCGGCTCGGTTCGGTCGGTTTTTTCGGTTTTTCAGTTAATTTGAACACCCCTACGTTAAGGTATCTACTTGAAACTAATCTTTCAATTTCTGTTTTATGTATCAATGTCGAATTTTAAATATGCTCTTTTTTTCTTATCAGAAAGATCCATTTGCTAAATCAGTGCGGCACAAATCATGGCCGTACTACAATGATTGGGTCGAAATATTCGGAAAGGACCGTGCCACAGGCGAGTACGCTGAGGACGTCAAAGACGTACTACAGAATAGCAACTGCTTAACTGGCGTTGATATATCATCCATTCCTTCCGAACATGAGAATAATTCATCGAACAACGACTTCGTGCAACACTCAGCATATGACGAAGCAGCAAGTGGGTCAAATGGAGGAGGAACTAGCGTACAACGGGGATGGGGGCGAAAAAGGAAAATGAGGGAAACTGGCCAAGAACTAACGAAGATTATCGGTAAGTATTGCGCTGAAACAAGTCCTGCACTTCAATGCTTCATTTCAATGGTCGAAGTCGAGAACGATGTCATCCCGAAAAAGTACCAAGTCTTCGAACAAATCAATGCAATTGATGGTCTTACCCCGGATAAAAAAACTATTCATTTCGAAATTCCTAGTGAATCACTCAGACGAGCTAAGGTTATTTGACAGCCTACCAAATGATATGAAGTATCACCACGTTATTAACACTCTTGTTGGGCTTATGTGATGTTTATTATTACTTAGCTTGATGATGTTGGTTTTTGCTGGTTTTTGAAAGCTTAAAACGTTCCAATATGAAGTTTATTAGTATGTATTAACACACTTTTGCTGTAAGTTTTTGTTGGTGGAAGGACTTGTTCAACTTATGATGTATTAAGTGACTTTTGCTGTAAGAGTATGTTGGTGGAAAAACTTGTTCAATTTATGAAGTATGAATGCACGTGTAACAACCCGTCTTCCTATATACGTATTTTGACGGATTTATGCAACGTAAGCAGCGGAAAACCCATTTAATAAAAACTTTTTAACACACAATAATACGTATTCGTCCAATGTTGATTTTACGAAACACACTTTTATTCATGGGGCCGAAGCCCCAAAAGTAAAAAGCACATATAAATTGAAACACTCCACATGTCGTGTCCCATGTACTGCGCCGCCCTCAAAAGTCCGTGGAGTCACCGCCATCAGCCGCCTAGACATGACGTATTTCAACGTCCAACTCGTTCGTACCTACACACGTAAACCCGAGCTTTTGCCCAGTAGATAAAAATATGCATGAATGCACGTGCTCTCATATCACAATCCCAACAAATCTCACAAAATGCACGCTCGACTCTTTTCTTGTATCTCATCTCATCCCATCTCATCCTACCACATCAGGATCCTAGGCTAGGACTAAAGGCAACACGCGCGCAATACATCACAATCACAAGGGTCCGTAGCTCGTGTGGCCCTACACCCCGCAAGGGTCAGTAGCTCAGAGGACCACTCCCCACAGCACAATCACCTATAGTGTGTCTTTGTCCTAACCTCACTACTCATACGAGTCGACGACCAACATCGGTCACAATCTACCCCACTCATCGGCACTATACAATGTTACTGTGACTCTAGACGGTCCCCTCTCTTCGTACCACATGTATGCAAATGTCGTGCAAATAAAATGCAATATATCAATTAACTTTCCAATTATCTCTATATCACGTATCGGCCCGAGAAACCATCTTGGCCCAACCCGAAAACCCGAAGTGTGAAATACTATCATGGTCCCAGTCGTAAGACTCTAGGCCCGAACTCTCACCCTCATTCACGAGATTACACTAAAAGACCAAATTTTAATCATTTTCATTTTAAGACCCGTAAATTTGAAATCGCCTTTAAAAGCCCAAATTTTCACATTTAAAAGACCCGAATTTTATTATATTATTCCCAAATTTCACATTTGACCCAAAACTTAAAAATTTCTTTTAAAAGCACCCGTTGACCGAAATTTCTCTTGACTCCCGAGTTTTAAAAGTATTTAGCTTTGGTCCCCGAGTTTGGGAAACCCTTAACCTAAGAGGCCCGAATTTTTGAAAATTATTTTTATAACCCGAATATTTTTTCGAGTTTCAAATCTACCCCAAGAGTTTTAAATTTTCTTTAAAACTCTCCCCTGGTCGAAGTTCACATTTAAGTCCCTGGATTTTTTTAAACATTTTTCAATCTAGTCCCCGAATTTTCGAAAATTATTTTAAGACCCAATATTTTTCCCTATATTCAAAGCTGCCCCAAAAGTTTTAAATTTTTTAAAATATCACCCTCGCCCAATTTTTTTATCTCAGCTCCCGAATTTTAAAAAATTTCAGTTTGGTCCCCGAACTTTGAAGAATTCTAATTTATACTCAAGACCCGAATTTTACCAAATTTCCTCCACCTTAAACTTCCCGTAATTACCTAACCTACCCGAAAATTTACTTCCTAACCAAAATTTACCCTTGGCCAAATTTGGATATAAACACCCTAGAAAACCCTAATTTGCACTAGTACCCGAAACTTCAACAATTTTATTCTACTTTAAAACTCAAAATTTCCTTAATCTCCCTAGCTCACTCGATCTATAGAGGGTTGGCCGAAACAACACATAAGCATATAGCAAGAAAAATCACGCAAGAAAATTATTTTAGCACACAAACACGTATGGATCGAAAGATCACGCAACACGGAGATTGTTTACGCATGTAGGTGATCTTTACCTACAGTAATTACGTAGAGTTCTACGTTACGGGTTGTTTCGTGTGATCCCGACCCTAGAGTTTCGATCCCAAGCTCCTCTTCGTCCGCGAGCTTCTCCCTTTTCTCCTTCTCTTCTTCCTCTCTTTTTCTTTCTTTTCTCTCATTCCCTATCTGTCGCGGCCTCTTCCTCTCTTCCTCTCTATTTTCTTTGATTTAATGGTTGTTAATTTGTCCTCATGCTAACATAGAGATGACATTAGGTGGTTTAGATCTTGCCCTCATGCAAATTAAAGAGGTGGCATTAGGTCTTACCTTGTCCTCATGCTCACATGGAGGTGACAAATCAAGGAGGTGTATTTATTATGTAAGGAATTTTGTTTTATTGTACTAAACTCACATGGAGTTGGTTTATTATTTTTGGCCCTTATTAGTATTATTATGTTTTATTATTATTATTATTGGACCAAACTCCCAACCTTTCATCCATCTCACAAACTTGGGCCATTATTTTCTTTATTTGGCCCACAATTATTTTCGGCCCTTTCAATTTTTTTTCTCGGGTCCAATTATAAATTCTTGGCTCGGTTCGAAAAGAACTCGTTTCTTGTTCGAAAATTGATTTCTCACATTTCGAATATTATCGAAGTAATCCCGTATAAATTTTTGCGTGTATTACATCATGTCATTTTTATTTTTTTTTTATTTTTGCGATTGTGAGTAAAATTCAATGCCCACACAACCCGATAAATCACCTAATCAACTTGGCATTCCAATTGGAGACATAATCTATTTTACATAGCATCATATCCATGATGAAGAAGCCCATAACAGTAGCGCATGGCCATTTACTTACAGCAGCTGCGCTGCTTCTAACAACATTACAAAATGTACAACCTACGAAGTACATATCAACCGCAAAACTTAGGAAAACAAGTTACAAATCACATAGATTAGCCGACCACATGGGAAAATTTCAGAATTCTTCAAACAAACTTAGACGTTCCTATTCTCACGTCACTAACTTGACCGCACAATTCGAACTTGAGCTTTTTCTTTTGGAGGCTTCCCGTATGTGATTCTCGGTGTGAATGGAGATGAAGCCTCATCATTACCAACCTCTTCCGTACGAACATCATCATCACTACTAATGACTATCACTTCCACAGGCATCGGGTTATTGAAGATCCTAGCATTTTTCTCTCATTTACAGACAAAAAGATTAGATACCTCTATCCAATGTTTCCATTTATCCATTGGCGCATGAACAACGTTGAAGACTTTGTCATAATTTGAGGCCTTATCATGGAGAATTTTATTGAATGTGTGATAGCTGTTGTTTCTACGGCTGAAGCGATGATTTGAGAAGGATTTTATTTCGTGAGATGACTTTAGTAACTGTATCTGAAAAATAATGGACACTTCGCGATATGCTTGATTGGTGGTGTTTAGTGGTGGCTCGTAAAGTTATTGCAAAGTGGGAGAGTGTTTTTTCTTTTTGCTTTCTATCATACACCAACGCACCAACACTTTTCTATATTCACTCACCAATTAATTAATACATTAGCCGTGCATGTATATATAGATACATAGTGGTGAATGCAAACAAACTATAAGATCATCCGTATATCAATTATACCGGCTATATATTTGAATTCATAGCTCATGTCTTGGTTTTCTTCCCAAAGAGATTTGTCTTAGATGTGCTTTTGATTTGTCAATATATCATTACGACTTCTCTTCTTTTATTTATTGTTTTTTTATTATTCTTATCTTTTAGTTTGAATCCTACTTTGAGCTTATTCAACAAATTTCCCCCTTAAGCTCAAAGCCTTCGATCTTTCATCCCGAGCATCTGCTTCAAAATCTCAAACGTATTTGTTGGTAACGGCTTCGTGAAAATATCTGCAACTTGATCCGAACTCGCAACGTGTACCATCTTCACCGCTCCATTTTTTACGTGGTCCCGAATAAAATGAAATCTCACATCAATATGCTTGCTTCTCTCATGATGAACTGGATTTTTCGCCAACTCGATCGTTGACTTATTATCTACTCGAATTTCGATTGGCTCATCTTGTTGAAGATTCAACTCGGTCAGTAAGTTCCTCAGCCAAATTGCGTGACAGACACACCACGATGCTGACATATTCCGCTTCGCAGGTTGATAGAGTCACGATCGGTTGCTTTTTCGATAACCAGGTGAATGATGTATTCCCGAGATAAAATACGTAGCCACCAGTGCTTCTTCGATCATCGATATCCTCGCACCAGTCGCTGTCAGAATATCCGACTAACTTGCAGTCGCTCGCCTTCGGATAAATAGTCCGAGCGATTGTGTTCCTCGGATGTATCGTAAAATCCTCTTGATCGCCTTTAGATGTGACTACCTCGGATCTTCCATATAACTCCTAACGACACCAACGCTGTAAGCGATATCGGGTCTCGTGCAGGTCAAGTATCGCAGACTGCCCACGAGACTACGATAATCGGTCGCATTCACTCCTTGTCCTCCCTCAAACTTGGACAGTTTTGTTCCAAGTTCCATCGGTGTTGCTACCGGATTGCTATCCTCCATTTTATTATTCTTCAATATAGCCTTCGCATACGCTTCCCGCGACACAAAAATTCCCGTGCTTCTTTGCTCGACTTCGAGACCGAGAAAATATTTCATCAGTCCCAAGTCCGTCATCTCGAATTCCTTCGTCATCGCTTTCTTGAAGTCGTTGATTATTTTCTCGCTGCTTCCCATGAAAATAAGATCATCGACATAGAGTGCGACGATGATCATTTCGTCTCCTTTTCGTTTAACGTAGAGAGCATGTTCGAACGGACATTGCTCAAACTTGTTCTTTTTGAAATATCCATCGATTCGAGTGTTCCATGCTCGCGGCGCTTGCTTTAGCCCGTAAAGTGCCTTTTTTAACTTCAGCACTTTGCCTTCTTCTCCCGATTTTGAATATCCCGGCGGCTGCTCCACGTAGACTTCCTCCTCGAGTTCCCCGTTTAGAAAAGGGGACTTCACGTCCATCTGCTAGATTGGCCAGTTGAGTTGTGCAGCTTGAGCAAGGAGCAAACGAATTGTCTCCATTCTTGTAACGGGGGCAAAAACTTCGTTAATCTATTCCCGCTTGTTGTCGATAGCCCTTCGCCACCAATCTCGCCTTGTAACGTTCAACTTTTCCTTGAGCATTCATCTTCTTCTTATAAACCTACTTAACTCCAATGGGTTTATGCCCGTTTGGCAACTCCACAAGTTTCCATGTGTCGTTCTTTTCGATCGCCTTTATTTCCTCGTCCACCGCCATTTTCCATCTCTTGTCTCTTATGGCTTCTTCGAAACTAATTTGTTCCGAGTCAGCCAATAAGCAAACAAGGTGAACTTGTTCGGTTGATCTGTACAGGTCTTGCATGCTTCGCGTCCTCGGCTGTCTTGGTTCGTCCTCCTCGTCATTTTCTTGAGACGAAATCGGAACAGGTATTGGTGCAACGATTAGTGGTTCTTCAGGCGTTGTGTTTTCTTCAACGTTCCATCCCCACGAACTTTCTTCGTCTACCCGAACATCGCGACTTACTATCACCTTTTTGTTTTCAGGATCATAGAGCCGGTACGCCTTCGTCTTCTCATCATACCCAATAAACACGAGCTTTTTGCTTTTATCGTCGAGCTTGGTTCTTCTTTGATCCGGCACATGTGCATACGCCACGCTTTCGAATATTTTGAAGTGCGCCACCGTCGGTTTTCGGCCAGTCCATGCTTCCTGTGGTGTTCGATTTTTAGGCTGTGATGTGGACATCGGTTCTGAATATATATGGCACATCGCACCGCTTCAGCCCAGAATTCCTTTGGCATGTCCTTGCTTTTTAACATTGATCGAACCATGTCGAGAATGGTTCGGTTCTTCCTTTCAGCTATGCCGTTCTGTTGTGGTGAATAAGGTGTGGTGAGGAACCTCCTGACGCCTTGTTCTTCGCAAAAATTAGCGAAAGCACCTGACATGTATTCGCCACCTCTGTCTGATCGGAGCGCTTTGATGTTTGAGCTTGTCGCCTTTTCGACCATAGCCTTGAATTTTTTAAACGTCTCGAACGCTTCTGATTTTTCTTTTAGAAAATACACCCACGTCTTTCTTGAGTAGTCGTCGATGAAAGTGATAAAGTATCTCCTTCCACCGAATGATTCTGGTGTGATTGGCCCGCATATGTCTATGTATGAGCTCGAGTGGTTTGCGCGCTCGATATTCTGCCTGCTTCTGGAACGTCGTCCTCGTATGTTTGCCGATTACGCAGCTTTCGCAAAGCTTCTTTTCGCCTTCTATCACCGGCATTCCGTTAACCATGCCTCTTTTGGAGATTTCTTGAATCGCCTTCAGGTTGAGTTTGAACATTCGGTTCCTTTCCATCTCGACCCGTGCGATCATTCTTCCGTCTTTGTTTCTTAGTTGTAATGAGCGGTCCTTCATGAACACTGAACATCCTTTTTCGAGCAACTGCCCCATGCTTAAGATGTTCGTCTTCAAGTCGGGTACGAAATATATGTCCTCGACCGATCCCTGTTTGCCATCATTTTGAGAGAAAAAGATTTTCCCTCGGCCTTTGACCTCTATCTTCGATGCGTCTCCAAAGGACACGTGACCGTCATTGATCTTCTTCAGATCCGTGAAAAGATGTTTATGCCCGCTCATATGATAGCTGGCACCGGTGTCAAGATACCACACCATATCGTTGCCTGGACTTGTATCCTCGAGCGCCATCAAGAGAACGCCTTCGTCTTTTGGCTCTTCTTGTGTGATAGATTCGCATTTCGTCCACCTTCTTGTTTTCTGTCCAGAAGGTTGCTCATTATAAAGATCAGATCGAAAAAAGACAGCAACGAGAATCTCCTAGCCCATTTGAAATCCTTTCTAGAGAATATTCAGAAGGGAAAATTATCTAAAAAACAAATTTTGGTCGAATTTATGGAAGAAATTAAAAAGGACCTTGGGAAAAATTTTGGAATCGATATGACTGATGTGTCTATGGGAACTTCTTCTAAAGACGAAGATTTTGGCCAAGCAGGAGAAGCTCAAGACCCATTTGAAGATGACGATTTACTATCTTTTGAAGATGCCATTGATAATATCACTAAAGGAACTTTAAAAAAGATGAAAGATAAGATCAAGGAACGACGAAGCATCCACAACAATGAATAATACTTTACTTTCATAAAGTATTGGCCGACAGAATAATGAACAAGTTGAAGGCCAGCTGGAATCATAATTCCTTCTCTTTTGTCATTTTTACTTTTTTTTTGTCTTTAAATATGGCTTTCTGCCATAAGTTGTGTACGCGTTGGTTATCGCACTCTTGTAATATTTCACTCTCTCCTCTGTAAAATAAGTCGAAGAAATAAAAGTTTGGTCGGGTTTGCATCTACTTTTGTTTCAAGTAAGTTTTATCTCTCTTATATTTTTATTTGATCAACCTTAATGGAAGGCTGAACTTAAACATTAAACTACACCAAGATGCCTTAGTACCTTAAACATGGTTTTATATTATAATATATATATATATATTAATATGATGTACTTAATATAACCTTCTAAAAAATCGATTAGAAGAATTAAATTTTGAATAAAGGTTGTAATAAAATTGAATTTTGATTAATTCCATGTCGGGTCTTGGCAAAGCCCGTGTTGCCAAAAGGAAGGCGTTTGAGGGCAATGGCTATTACCGATTGAATTAATTGAATGAAAATTTTATTATGTAAAAGTCCTTGTATTCGACGATTTAATTCTAACAATCACAAAAATATTTTAATTTTGATGTATGCTATATCGGTTGAACTGCCTACGAACGAGAGTTCGATAATGGTATGAAGGCCTGACTACCTTAGTTCAAACGAGATTGAACAGTTTACAGTTTGATAATTGGATTGATAGGTTTAGCAACGTCAAATACCATTATCAAGGTTTGTTAGGTGGATATTGCCACGTACCCTTCATCACATCAAATATTTGTTAAAAGATCCAAAAGATGGTATCAGAGCCATGGTGGGGGTATTAAGAAATTAAGGTGTAGTTTAACGTCTTTATCAAATGAATTTGATAAGACGCAAAGACAATACTGTTAAAACAGTATTAAAGAGAATACGATGTTCCTCAAGATTTAGAAAAATAAAATCGTTGGACTATTCCTAAAATAAATTATAAAATAATCTATGAAGTAGGAACTTTTGAGAAATTAGGTTTGAAACAAGTAGTAAAAACTACTGAAGAAACAATTTCTTTGAATAATGAAGAAATGTTTATTAGACTTCTAAGTAGAAATCTTGACTGGAAGCAATCTCTTATGGGAATAATTCAGTCAAGTCTGGCTCATGGCCCAGTTTATTTTAATGTCTATCCAAATCTCCAATTATCATTTACCGATGTCAATATTTTGGATGCTCTGACATTAAATGTCAAAACTCTTGGATATAATTACGCTCCGAGATCGGAAGTAATATGTATCTTTATAGAATTTATTATAAGCCTTTATATACGCTAAATCCACAATGCAAAACCATTGATAAACCAATCAACAAAACTGTTCTCATAGAAACTAATTTTAGTAAATCTGATATGACTACTCGAAGATCTATAAAATAGGAAGAAATACAATTTCCAGAAAACTGGACAATTGAACGAGCTATGCCCTACAACCAAAATAAAAAATAATCCTACTCAAATAATTCAAACATCAGATGGAACTGCTCAACTACAATTTGAACAAAATCATAGACCCATAATTCCTAACTCTAGGATGTCTAGATCAGCTTCTTCTCATTATCATATATCACCATGTGATTATATAAGATCGCCCTCTAGAGCTTCGACCTCTCAAATTAGAGAATCAACCTCTACCGATTACCTGCAAAATAGGGTAGAAGAATTAAGAATTAATTCTGATAATATAGTTCATGGAGTTTTTTTAAAATAAAGACGAGGAAATAACCGAGTCAGAAATGGTGTTTAATGGATTTAAAACAAAAAATTGATTTTAGCCCGGGTTCTCCGACAAGAAAAGAAATTCAACAAGAATTTATTTACCTAAATGGGAATTATTTAGAAAATGGTTTTTTGAAAATTTTAATAAAGAAGATAAAATTATTATTCAAGAAAAATTTTATAACGATTTATCAAAACAAAATGAAAAATTGCCTTTTATTCCTTGGTTTTTGACGAAATATTTTAAAATATGATTTCTGTATTTGAACAAAATTATAAACTCTCAACAGGAAAAAATTTAAATTCAATTTATCCTCCTCAAACCAGTTTCCAAATGGAAAAAGAGAATGAAATTAGATATTATAAAGCTTTTCAAAAACTATTTGAAAATGATACAGTAACTATAAATCATATTAATTGTCTTAACAACAAAATTATACAAATATGTACGTTATTGTTTTAGGAGAACAAATTTCTTTATAAAGAAAAATATAGAAGAAATATCTTCCTCTATTAAAGATATAAAAATTATCTTTTAATAAATAAAGATAAAGATATAAATGAAATTAAAACAGCTAATATAGCTTCTCCCAGTATTCAACCTCCTCCTGAGATCGTTGATTTTAAATTAAAGTCAATTTCTCAAATTGAAGATATGAATGAAAAAAAAAACTTAAGATTTAAAGCTTAATACTTTAAGTGAAGAATTTGAAAATCAATTTGAAAATTCTGATAATATACAAAATACTTTTATGGAAGAAATCAATAAATTAAGAAATTCGTCAAAATTTGATAGTAAACCAATTCAAACTAAATATTATTATCCTAGACCAACTCCTCAAGATGTTCTAATTTGAAGAACATGATCTTACTTTTAATAATTCATATAATGGTCATTGTATTTATGAATGGAATTTAGATGGCTATACTGAAAGGCAAACTTTTGGCATGGTTCATAGGATGATGATGTATAGTACAGTTTGTAAAACTCAAGGTAATACCGAGAAAACTATTGCTCAAATGTTGGTTGCTGGCTTTACTGGTCAGTTAAGGGTTGGTGGGATAATTATTTATCTCAACAAGATCGAGAAGGTATTTTCCTCACCGTTAAAGAAGAAAATAATACAATTACTGAAACAATTCTGAAAATGTTAGGACTCTTCTCCAAAATCTTAGGTGCAAAACCCTTACACATTTAGATGGTATAAGGATACATTCCTTAGTATAGTTATAGAACTCCCTGAGTCAAATAGTACTCACTGGAAATCTAAGTTTATAGACGGTCTACCCTTTCTCTTTGCAGAAAGAGTTAAGAAAACCTTTAGAAATGGAGAATCTAGTATATGCTTTAATTATTACACTTACGGAAGATTAATAGGAACTTGTATAGAAGAAGTTTAGCTTTATGCAATGAAATAAATCTTAACAAACAACTTAAAAGACACTCTCTTGATGAGAAAAAACAATTAGGAGAATTCTGTAATCAATTTGGTCTTGAAAATCCTTCTACAAGCCAACCTCATAAAGAATATAAATCAAAAAAATATTCATCTAAACAATACGAAAAAAGAAAAACTCGCAAAGTAAAACGAAGAGAAAAAAATTTCTCAAAAGATAATAAAAATTATCAATATAAAAGTAAATTTCCTCCAATAGTCTGCAGAAAATGCGAAAAAATTGGTCATAAAGCTAAAACTTGCTGGACTAAAAAGAAAATTAATAATTTAGAAATTGATAATGAATTAAAAGAAACATTATCAAAGATTTTATTAGAATATAATAGCGAGTCAGAATCCTCTTCAGAAAATTAAAATAATTTCATCGAAGAAATTTCTTCAGAAGAATCTGATGAATGTAAAAATTGTCAAATAGGACAACCATGTTCTAAGAAATTAGATACTTCTGAATCAGAACTAGAAGATAATAATTTATATTAAATTTTATCCCAATTCCAAGAAGTTAATGTTTTAGATAATAATCTTTTCGAAATATTAAATGAAACAGAAGATCAAGATTTAAAAAATCTAATCATTAAAAAATAACGAAGAAGAAACTTCAAAAGAAGTTATTCCTAAACAACCTAAGTCTGAACCTTATACTATGTCCGAAGTAATGAGATTACTTCGTAATAAGCATCGATCAAACAAAAATGAATCAGTTGTTAATGTTAAAGATTAAAAAATAGAAATTTTGAATTCAAAAAATTAAATTAAAAGTTTAAAATTAAGTCATATAGATTTAGAAATAAGATTTTCTAAATTAGAAAGGGGAAGGAAATTATTAACGAATTTGAAGATGATAAAGAATTTGCTAGTACTTCTAAAAATATTTTAGAAGACAACTTTCTTGAAACATTAGAAGTTTTTACTTCTCAAGAGCGGTTGGTAAAGATATCACTACTTATCGATGGAAACTTTCAAAAAAATCTTATCGCTTTAATAGATAGCGGGGCAGATCTAAACTGCATTCAAGAAGGAATAATTCCTACCCAATACTTTCATAAAACAACTCATTCTCTTAGCTCTGCAAGCGGAGAAAAACTTCAAATTAATTATAAAATTACTATAAGGAATAAAAATATCATTCATTATACTTTGAAATTCAGAAGGAGCATTTTTGAGGCTAAAAGGCATGACGTTCCATTCGAATTGTCCTATTGGAACAGTAAAGGCAGTTTTATATCTATCCTTTTCATCAATTTGTATTTGCCAAAAACAGGATTTTAAATCAAATTTTGAAAATATAATGGCATTAACTAACCTGTCTAGAAGATCCTTATTATTCGGGATAGGATACCTAATCCATTTTAAAACTCTATTTAAAGGTTTATAATTAATAACTAACCTAGGTGCTCCCATTTCTTTCTTTGCCCCATTATTGACATAAAAGGCTGTGCATGATCAAGGTGATTTCGAAGGTTTTATTAACCGTTTCTGTAAAAGAGAAGATATTTCTTTTTACATAATTTTAATAATTCAGAATTCATCTGACTGGGACGAGCTTTAGTGGGAATATTTTTTTTCACTAAAATCATCTTCATAAGGTAAGGAAACTATATGCTTTTTTCTATTCCAAAAAGCATTAGGAAGATCGTTACATATTTGTAACGTGAATTCATTTTGTAATAATTTAATTTTTTCTTGTAACTTAGAATTTTGAAGTTTATCTTCAATCGTAAGTATATTAATTTCTTGTTTAAGGTAATTTACCTGATTTTCTTTTGCTTTAATAAGAATAGAATCTTTAATTTCATTAAGAATTCTTGAAAAAGGTTCAGTGATGAATTCAAAATAGGCTTCTTTATTTTTGAAGTTACCTTTAAATCCATTTCATTAATATTTTTTATAGGAAATATTTTTCTAAGAAATGGGGTTCCAAGAATTACTTGGTTTGTAATATTCTTGACTAGCAAGAATAAAGTAGGGATACAGACCTTAGTTTTACAAATAAAGGCCTTAGGGATTTTATAATTAATTTGAAGTTTTTCTCCGCTTGCGAGCTAAGAGAATGAGTTTTTATGAAAATATTGGGTATGAATTATTCCTTCTTGACGAGCTATGTCCCTACAACCAAATATAAAAAATAATCCTACTCAAATAATTCAAACATCAGATGGAACTGTTCAAATACATTTTGAACAAAATCAAAGACCTATAATTCCTAAGTCTAGGATGTCTAGATCACCTTCTTCTCATTATCATATATCACCATGTGACTATATAAGATCGCCCTCTAGAGCTTCGACCTCTCATATTAGAGAATCAACATCTAGCGATTACCTGCAAAATAGGGTAGAGGAATTAAGAATTAATTCTGATAATATAGTTCATGGAGTTTTTAAAAATAAAGACGAGGAAATAACCGAGTACGAAATGGATTTTCGTGTTTAATGGATTGAAAACAAAAAATTGATTTTAGCCCGGGTTCCTCGGCAAGAAAAGAAATTCAACAAGAATTTAATTTACCTAAATGGGAATCATTTAGAAAATGGTTTTTTTGAAAATTTTAATAAAGAAGATAAAATTATTATTCAAGAAAAATTTTATAACGATTTATCAAAACAAAATGAAAATTTATCTTTTATTATTTCACCATATCCTAAAGCAGAGGCATCGGTTTCAGTAATCTTTTGCCAATTAGAATAAGCATAAGACAAGGTAAATGAGTAACTTTGTTTTTAATTTTTTTAACTATCAGTATGACTGTTTGTCCACTGACAAGGAATTTTCTTATGTCTATCGTATAAAATAGATGTGTCAATAGCAAGATTTTTATAATAAGGAGAAATATAATTTAAACTTCCTAAAAATATTTGAAGCTGAGTTTTAACTAAAATTTGATCTGGAAATTTTGATGCAAATTCAATACTTCTATTAATTGGATTAATATTTCCTTTTTCAATATTATGACCTAAAAAAATCGTATTTTAGTTTGAAATAATTTTTGGATAGATATAGCCAATTCATTTTGAATAATAATTTTCTTAAAATATCAAGATGTTTAAAAAATGAATTTCAATATCTTTAGAAAATACTAAAATATCATCTATATAAAATTACTACAAGGAATAAAAATATCATTCATTATATTTTCAAATTCAGAAGGAGCAATTTTGAGGCCAAAATGCATGACGTTCCATTCAAATTGTCCTATTGGAACAGTAAAGGCAGTTTTATATATATCCTTTTCATCAATTTGTATTTGCCAAAAACCTGATTTTAATCAAATTTTGCAAATATAATGGCATTAACTAACCTGTCTAGAAGATCCTTTTTATTCGGGATAAGATACCTAATCCATTTTAAAACTCTATTTAAACGTTTATAATTAATAACTAACCTAGGTGCTCCCCTTTCTTTCTTTGCCGCATTATTGACATAAAAGGCTGTGCATGACCAAGGTGATTTCGAAGGTTTTATTAACTCTTTCTGTAAAAGAGAAGCTATTTTTTTTTTACATAATTCTAATAATTCAGAATTCATCTGACAGGGACGAGCTTTAGTGGGAAAATTTTTTTCATTAAAATCATCTTTATAAGGTAAGAAAACTATATGCTTTTTTCTATTTCAAAAAGCATTAGGAAGATCGTTACATATTTGTAACGTGAATTCATTATGTAATAATTTAATTTTTTTCTTGTAACTTAGAATTTTGAAGTTTATCTTCAATCGTAAGTATATTAATTTCTTGTTTAAGGTAGTTTACCTGATTTTCTTTTGCTTTAATAAGAATAGAATCTTTAATTTCATTAAGAATTCTTGAAAAAGGTTCAGTGATGAATTAGAAATAGACTTCTTTATTTTCGAAGTTACCTTTAAATCCATTTTCATTAATATTTTTGATAGAAAATATTTTTCTAAGAAATGGGGTTCCAAGAATTACTTGATTTGTAATATTCTTGACTGGCAAGAATGAAGTAGGGATACAGACCTTATTTTTACAAATAAAGGCCTTAGGGATTTTATAATTAATTTGAAGTTTTTCTCCGCTTGCAGAGCTAAGAGAATGGGTTGTTTTACGAAAATATTGGGTAGGAATTATTCCTTCTTGAATGCAGTTTAGATCTGCCCGCTATCTATTAAAGAGATAAGATTTTTTTGAAGTTTCCATCGATAAGTAGTGATATCTTTACCAACCACTTTTGAGAAGTAATAACTTCTAATGCTGAAAGAAAGTTATCTTCTAAAATATTTTTAGAAGTAGTAGCAAATTCTTTATTATCTTCAAATTCGTTAATATTTTCCTTCCCCTTTCTAATTTAGAAAATCTTCTTTCTAAATCTATATGACTTAATTTTAAACTTTTAATTTCATTTTTTAAATTCGAAATTTCTATTGTTAAATCTTTAACATTAACAACTGATTTATTTTTGTTTGATTGATGCTTATTACGAAGTAATCTCATTACTTCGGACATACTGTAAGGTTCAGATTTAGGTTGTTTAGGAATAACTTCTTTTGAAGTTTCTTCTTCTTTTTGAATTATTTTTTTAATGATTAGATTTTTTAAATCTTGATCTTCTGTTTCATTTAATATTTCGAAAAGATTATTATCTAAAACATTAACTTCTTGGAATTGGGATAAAATTTGATATAAATTATTATCTTCTAGTTCTGATTCAGAACTATCTAATTTTTTAGAACATGGTTGTCCTATTTGACTACATTCATCAGATTCTTCTGAACAAATTTCTTCGATGAAATTATTTTCATTTTCTGAAGAGGATTCTGACTCGCTATTAGATTCTATAAAATCTTTGATAATGTTTCTTTTAATTCATTATCAATTTCTAAATTATTAATTTTCTTTTTAGTCCCGCAAGTTTTAGCTCTATGACCAATTTTTCTGCATTTTCTGCAGACTATTGGAGGAAATTTACTTTTATATTGATAATTTTTATTATCTTTTGAGAAATTTTTTCTCTTCATTTTACTTTGTGAGTTTTTCTTTTTCGTATTGTTTAGATGAATATTTTTTGATTTAATTCTTTATGAGGTTGGCTTGTAGAAGGATTTTCAAGACCAAATTGACTACATAATTCTCCTAATTATTTTTTCTCATCAAGAAAGTGTCTTTTAAGTTGTTCGTTGAGCTTTATTTCATTGCATAAAGCTAAACCTTCTTGTATACAAGTTCCTATTAATCTTCCGTAAGTGTAAGAATTATAGTCTATACTAGATTCTCCATTTCTAAGGGTTTTCTTAACTCTTTCTGCAAAGAGAAAGGGTAGACCATCTATAAATTTAGATTTCCATTGAGTACTATTTGACTCAGGGAGTTCCATAACTCTACTAAGGAATATATCCTTATACCATCTAAATGATGTAAGGGTTTTGCACCTAAGATTTTGGAGAAGAGTCCTAACATTTTCATAATTGTCAGACCATCGGCCTGTAAAATGTTCTACAATGTTTATACATAGTGTATAAACAACATTTTCAGTAATTGTATTATTTTCTTCTTTAACGGTGAGGAAAATACCTTCTAGATCTTGTTGAGATAAATAATTATCCACCAACCATTTAACTGACCAGTAAAGCCAGCAACCAACATTTGAGCAATAGTTTTATCGGTATTACCTTGAGTTTTACAAACTGTACTATACATCATCATCCTATGAACCATGCCAAAAGTTTGTCTTTCAGTATAATCATCTAAATTCTATTCATAAATACAATGACCATTATATGAATTATTAATAGTAAGATCATGTTCTTCAATTAGAACATCTTGAGGAGTTGGTCTAGGATAATAATATTTAGTTTGAATTGGCTTACTAGCAAATTTTGACGAATTTGTTAATTTATTGATTTCTTCCATAAAAGTATTTTGTATATTATCAGAATTTTCAAATTGATTTTCAAATCCTTCACTTAAAGTATTAAGCTTTAAATTCTTAAGTTTTTTTTCAATCATATCTTCAATTTGGGAAATTGATTTTACTTTAAAATCAACGATCTCAGGAGGAGGTTGAATAATGGAAGAAGCTATATTAGCTGTTTTAATTTCATTTATATCTTTTTCTTTATTTATTAAAAGATAGTTTTTTATATCTTTAATTGAGGAAGCTATTTCTTCTATATTTTTCTTTAATAAAGAAATTTGTTTTCCTAAAACAATAACGTACATATTTGTACAACTTTGTTGTTTTAAAAGATAATTAATATGATTTATAGTTACTGTAAGTGTATCATTTTCAAATAGTTTTTGAAAAGCATTATAATATCTAATTTCATTCTCTTTTTCCATTTGGAAACTGGTTTGAGGAGAATAAATTGAATTTAAATTTTTTCCTGTTGAAAGTTTATAATTTCGTTCATGTACAGAAATCATATTTTTAAAATATTTTGTCAAAAACCAAGGAATAAAAGGTAATTTTTCATTTTGTTTTGATAACTCGTTATAAAATTTTTCTTGAATAATAATTTTATCTTCTTTATTAAAATTTTCAAAAAACCATTTTCTAAATGATTCCCATTTAGATAAATTAATTTCTTGTTGAATTTCTTTTCCTGCCGGAGAACCCGGGCTAAAATCAATTTTTTATTTTAAATCCATTAAACACGAAAATCCATTTCTGACTCGGTTATTTCCTCGTCTTTATTTTTAGAAACTCCATGAACTATATTATCAGAATTAATTCTTAATTCTTCTACCCTATTTTGCAGGTAATCGCTAGAGGTTGATTCTCTAAAGAGGTCGAAGCTCTAGAGGGCGATCTTATATAATCACATGGTGATATATGATAATGAGAAGAAGCTGATCTAGACATCCTAAACTTAGGAATTATAGGTCTTTGATTTTGTTCAAATTGTATTTGAACAGTTCCATCTGATGTTTGAATTATTTGAGTAGGATTATTTTTTATTTTTGGTTGTAGGGGCATAGCTTGTTCAATTGTCCAGTTTTCTGAAATTGTATTTCTTCCCATTTTATAGATCTTCGAGTAGTAATATTAGATTACTAAAATTAGTTTCTATGAGAACAGTTTCGTTGATTGGTTTATCAACGATTTTGCATTGTGGATTTAGCATATATAAAGGCTTATAATAAATTCCATAACATATACATATTACTTCCGATCCCGGAGCGTAATTATATCCATGAGTTTTGACATTTAATGTCAGAGCATCCAAAATATTGACATCGGTCAATGATAATTGGAGATTTGGATAGACATTAAAATAAACTGGGCTATGAGGCAGACTTGACTAAATTATTCCCATAAGAGATTGCTTCCAGTCAAGATTTCTACCATCTCTAAGAGCTACTATAAAGCTTTCTGGTAATCCTTCTAAACTCAAAGGCTTAAAAGCTACTTGTACTAACCCGATATGAATAAATTTATGATTTATTCTATATTTTTCGAAGTCTTTATTACTTAGAAGTCTAATAACCATTTCTTCATTATTCAAAGAAATTGTTTCTTCATTAGTTTTTACTACTTGTTTCAAACCTAATTTCTTAAAAGTTCCTAATTCATAGATTATTTTATAATCTATTTTAAGAATAATCCAACGATTTAATTTTTCTAAATCTTGAGGAACATCATATTCCTCTTTAATACTGTTTTTAACAGTATTGTCTTTGCGTCTTATCAAATTCATTTGATAAAGACGTTAAACTACACCTTAATTTCTTAATACCCCCACCAAGGCTTTGATACCATCTTTTGGATCTTTTAACAAAAATTGATAAACTTTACAAAAAGGTGATGAAGGGTACGTGGCAATATTATCATTAAATTAATATTTTAATAAAATATGGAAAATATGAGATAAACAAAACTTAAACAAATATATTTGATAATATTTATTTATAATTTAAATCATATTAATATTGTTTTTTATTTTTTATTTAAATTTAGTTTTTGGTCGGTTAACCGAACCGAATCGGAAAAATTCGGTGAAACGAAAACCAAACCAAAATTTTGGTTCGGTTCGGTTCGGTCTTACCGAATGAACACGCCTAGGGACAGGGAGGGGACATGATACCATATTATATTACTAAAATATAAATAATAATTCAATAATATTTCGATGGAATTTCCGTCGCAATTCGAAAATAAAAATAAAAAATCAGAAGATGGTCTCCTGGTTGCATAAATCAGGTCTCTTTGTCGACGGAGAGCTGATGTATGACTCCTTCTCCAGGAGCCATGTCACTCTAAGTTGCCTGCTAGATATCTACAGCAACTGTGGAAACAATTATTCAGAGTATTTTTTTTTTATCAAATTTGAATTATTATAATATATGTTATATTTAAAATATAACTTAAATGATATTGGATTTATATTGTATTATAAATATATTTTTTAAAAAAATATAGCAGGATTTCTAATCAGGATTAAAATGGTAATATTAGATATGTTTGCAGGGGTAAAGTGGTAAAGTTACAAGACTAAGCACGGTTAACTATCTTTGTATAATTGGAAAGTGAACAAGTTTGTTTTATATAAAGAGTCCCAAAGTGAACACGATTTTAGCTCACCCACTATTATTATCTTTGTTGTTATCGTGGTTAAATTATCTGATGTTATCTTATCTCATTTACTAAGCGCGGCCTTCATATAAATAAAATTCAATGATTGAAGCCTGCAATAAATAATTGGCCCCCTATTATTATCACACAAGCCCGGTTTAATTCGTCACGTGGGTTGGACTTGTATAATTAATTCAAGCACTAAATAGACGAAAAGACTAAAATATCATTATTCCACTTTATCGTAAAACCATCATTATTTCATGTGATTTATATGATATAAATAAATAAACAACACTAATTTATTCATTATTTCATAACGATCAAATTTATATTCATAAGAATAAGTTTTTTTTTTTGTTAACTATGTATTGACGAATTAAAGGATACTTTAGGAATTTTACAAATAGTACTAAAAATTAACTCAATCCCTATCTTGCAAAGTGAACACGTAAGTTGGATAGCCGTTATGATTAATAATCCAAAGATAATTTATCTATTAATTTCCAATCTTTGAAAGTGAACGCGACGTTCAAGTTATGTTTAATATGTGAAATTAAATTATGGAAAATATTGCCTGATACCCCAGTACTTCAGCGTTTTCCAATTGGTGACCGAACTTAATTTTGGCTCCGCTTGGTACCCCTGAATTACTAGGAAACATAACCATGTAACCCTCAATGACCAAAATTGCTATTTGTGGTTATAACCATTAAGTGCTAACAGAGATTTGGAAAATACTAAAATACCGGTGAAGCCCAGTTCCTAGACTGAAGGGGCAACCCAGCCTAGCCCATTGGATTTTCTAAGAATCGATCTCATCAGTAATTACAAGAACTTATGCTAGATCCTCCAACCACTGGGGCAATCTGATAGATATCCTAAGGATTATTACTAAATATATTACTACGAGTGTTGTGGCTGGGGGCAAGTGACCCCCCAAGCCCCAACGTATTTCCGTCACTGGTGCTGCTCGGCTGTTGAATCAGGGTTTTCTTTTTATCTGGGTTTGCGTTGGGGAAGACGAATCGAGTCAAGAAACAGCATCACATGAGAATAAAAGCCAACCGCCACGCAAGATCCGACAACGAGCAAGAGCTGGCGAGGCTGGATCTGGGCTTTGAAATTGGGGTAGAGAACGCCAGAGAGGTGCTCGTGGAGTTTGAGCTCCACCACTGCAGGGGAAGAAATGAGAATAATGTGTTTGTGAGGTAATTTTAGTCTTTTCCAAATCCCAGTTAGCACTTAACGACTAAAACCAACAAAAATAGCAATTTTGGTCATTCAGGGTTACGTTTACGTGTTCTAGTAGTTCAGGGTACCAAACGGAATCGAAATTAAGTTCGGTCATCAACTGGAAAGCGTTGAAGTACGGGATACCGGGCGGAATTTCCCTTAAATTATTTGGGCTCGTTTGATATCAATGTTTAGGGATTACATGGGTATACGTTATTTGTGTATAGCTATACAAGGATTTTGTTGATGTTGTGTTTTAACATGTTTGATATGTGTGTATTAATTATTTGTGTAATGATATAAATTGTGTTTGATAGATGTGTTTGAGATGTGTATATGTGTGTATGGATTAGTGATACACACCCCATAACCACCTTAGAGGTGGGTATGGATATACAACGCCTATAACCAAAAACCTTGTATAGACATGTATAGTCATACAAGGCATATATGGATATACACAGATATCAAACACGACACAACTTATTCATACACATCCTATACACACCCATACACACGTATCAAACGAGCCCTTTAGGTCACCTCGTCAAGCTCTCCGTTCTGAAATACCGACTTTACATCTAGCTGGAAGACTTTCAGCCCGCAATGAATTGCAGTAGCCGATGCAGTCCTGATTGTTTCAATCCTTGCGACCGGCGCAGAAGTCTAATCAATCGATTGTTGCTGCGAGTATCCCTTCGCAACGACGCGTGCTTTGTATTTTTCTACAGAGCCATCTTGATGAAACTTAGATCCATTTCAAGCCGATGACATCTCTTTTCCCCATAACGCCACCAGCTCCCATGTTTTTTTTTGCAATCATATTAATTTCTTCTTTCATGCAATCTATCGAGACTTGTTCCCTTGTTGCTCCCTGAAATTCCGAGGGTTCGCAGAAAATGCGACGTGGCAGGAGCCGTTGGAGCCGTACAATGATGCCAATGATTTTTTTTTTTTCACGGGGCTTTCCTCGTCACTCTCATCACTTGATTGGTTTGGGCCTGAATTATCTTGAAGAGATGGTAGAGAATTTTTAGCTCTATCTTGAGGAGATAGTAGAAAAATTTCAGCTCTATGGAATACTCCTCGAGTTGATAATGGCTCGAATTCATTATCCATGGGAGATGCTTCATTCGGTTTAGACCACTCCCGTGGAGCGCCCTCATCGAAGATAACATCCCATGAAATGAAAAGCTTCTGCGTTTCGGGATTGCAGCCTGAATCCCTTTGATTCATACTGTAGCCAATGAAAGTAAAATCTTTTCCCTTATTGTCGAACTTTTCTCGTCGTTCTGCATGGATATGAGCGTAAGCAATGCAACCGGAAATTCTTGAATTATCAATTACCGGCTTTTGCTCGTTCCACGCTTCAAATAGAGTCTGATCTCGAACAACTTTCGTTGGAGATCTGTTTAATAAATAAATAGCACAATTTATTGCCTCTGTCCACATATTTCGTTTTACCTTTCAGCATGCTCCGCGCCATCTCTACATCTCTAGACGATCCTATTTTTTCGTTCAACGACTCCATTTTGTTGCGGACTTCGACTAACAGTGAGCTGCCTCTGAATGCCATATTCTTCAGAATATTTTAGAAATGGAGAGCTTATGAACTCTCCTCCACAATTTTTCCGGAGCATCTTCATTTTGAGTCCACTTTGAGTTTCGGCCACAGCTTTAAATTGAAGAAATATACTGAAAAGCCTCGGATTTTTGGTGAAGGAAGAATACCCACATCATTCGAGTGACGTCATCAACGAACATGATGAAATTTTTTTTACCATTCAAAGAGATTGTTTGATCGGAACCACAAATGTCTGAATGCACCAGTTCCAATGGCTACTTCGCCCGCCAAACTGTTTTCGGAACGGCAAGCGATGAGTTTTTCCGTAAACACAGCCTTCACAAACACGCCCTTTGTATTTAATTTCGGACACACCCACAACCATTTTCTTATGTTTAAGAATCTGCATTCCTTGAGTGTTTAAATGTCCATACCTCAAATGCCATTCGATGATATTCATGGATTCGGTACTAAAAGCGAGTTGAATTCTAGATCGCATGACAAGCGGAAAACCTTTTCAGAGCTCACAAGACTTCGATACTACTGCACTATTTTTCTTGTCAATTATAGTGCATTTTCCGTCATCAAACGAGACACTAACCATTTTGCATAAGCTGCCCATCACTCAGAAGATTTTGAGCAAGTTTAATCACATAGAGAATGTTGTGAATAGTTTCTTGTTACCTCCCTTGGTATAGACGCCAATGTTGAATAAGTCCAATACCAATTAATAAGATATGAAAAATAATAATAATTAAAACATGAGTCAAACATGTAAAATCAAAAGGCAGATCTAAAGAAATCGAAAAAATCAAACTTGAAGACTTTGTGTGAGAAGAAAACAAATCCTAAGAGATATGCGCATGGTAGAAAGGATTTTGTAGTATTTCGATGTATCTTATACTGCTATATATATCTGTGTAGTCCTTGTGTAATATAGTTGTGAGGGAGAAAATTAGAAAAGGCATATGCGTGCATAGCCGTGTATTAAGCAAAGAGAGAGTGAGTTGGTCACTAAAATATTTTGTCCCTACTTGTTCACTGTTCACGTGTAGTCACAGAGCATCATCACAAACCAGTTTCATATTCCCATCATTTATTATTCTGTAAGGCATTAAAAGCTGTACAGATCGCTTTAATCCTCACTGCAGACTCACGATCTTGCACTCTACAACAACAAATTGGTATCAGAGCCATGTCGCTTAGTAACATGCCCGTCCCGCGCCTCACAAAATTCAACTATGATAATTGGAGTATTTGGATGAAAGCATTGCTCGGCTCGCAAGGCGTATGGAACATCGTTAAAGATGGGTACACCGAACCCGATAAAACGGACGACTACACGCCGGCCCAGCTGAAGGCGTTGGAAGATTCTCGACAATTAAATAGCGCTGCGCTCAGCATCATATACAACGGCCTAGACGATGCCGACTTCGAAAAAATCAATGACGTAAAGAAAGCGAAGGAAGCATGGGAAAAACTGGAGATAGCGTACAAAGACGCCGACCGAGTAAAACAAGTACGGCTGCAAACTCTTCGTGGTGAATTCGAAATGACGAGAATGAAGAACGGCGAAGGCGTGTCCGATTATATAACGAGAGTACAAACCATCTCAAACCAGTTGAAAAGAAATGGCGAGGCACTAGCGGAATCCCGAGTCGTCGAGAAAATTCTCCGCTCTCTGACAGAGTACGAGAACGTGGTATGTGCAATCGAGGAATCCAAAAATCTCGAAGAAATGACGGTCGATGAACTCTCCGGTTCGGTCGAAGCTCACGAGCAACGGAAGAAAAAGAAGAAGCAGGAATCGCTGGATGAGGCTCTACAGACGAAATTATCGTTGAAAGATGACAAGGCGCTATATACGCATCACGGCCGAGGTCGAGGACGAGGTCAACGAGGACGAGGTTTCGGCCAAAATTTAGGCCGAGGACGAGGATACAATCCGGAACAACGGCAAACGAGCAGTCAAAATTGGAGAGGACGAGGTCGAGCTCAATGGCGAGGTGGTCGCTCGAATCGACCGAGCGTTGAGTGCTACAATTGCGGCAAGTTCGGGCACTTCGCAAAAGACTGTTGGGCCAAAAAAAAGGTGGAAGAAAATGCGAACGTAGTCGCACAAGAGGACCCAAAAGACGAAGGCGTTCTCCTAATGGCGCTCGAGGATACGAGTCCAGGCAACGATATGGTGTGGTATCTCGACACTGGTGCCAGCAATCATATGAGCGGGCATAAACATCTCTTTACGGATCTAAAGAAGATCGAGGATGGCCATGTGTCCTTTGGAGACGCATCGAAAATTGAAGTCAAAGGCCGAGGGAAAATATGCTTCTCTCAAAACGACGGCAGACAAGGATCGGTCGAGGACGTCTACTTCGTACCCGACTTGAAGACGAACATCTTAAGCATGGGGCAGTTGCTTGAAAAAGGATGTTCGGTGTTCATGAAGGACCGCTCATTGCAACTAAGAAACAAAGACGGAAGAATGATCGCTCGGGTCGAGATGGAAAGGAACCGAATGTTCAAACTCAACCTGAAGGCGATTCAAGAAAAATGTTTACGAGTTGACGTGGAGGACAAAGACCATTTGTGGCATATGCGATTTGGTCATTTGCACTACGGTGGCCTAAAGGAGCTCTCAAAAAGAAGCATGGTCCGTCGAATGCCGGTGATAGAAGGTGAAAAGAAGCTTTGTGAAAGCTGCGTAATTGGGAAACATACGAGGACGACGTTCCAGAAGCAGGCAGAATATCGAGCACGCAAACCGCTCGAGCTCATACATACAGACATATGCGTGCCGATCACACCAGAATCATTCGGCGGAAGGAAATACTTTATCACTTTCATCGACGACTACTCAAGAAAGACGTGGGTGTATTTTCTAAAGGAAAAATCAGAAGCGTTCGAGACGTTTAAAAAATTCAAGGCTATGGTCGAAAAGGCGACAAGCTCAAACATCAAGGCGCTCCGATCAGACAGAGGTGGCGAATACATGTCAGGTGCTTTCGCTAATTTTTGCGAAGAACAAGGCGTTAGGAGGTTCCTCACCGCGCCTTATTCACCACAACAGAACGGCGTAGCTGAAAGGAAGAATCGAACCATCCTCGACATGGTTCGATCAATGTTAAAGAGCAAAGACATGCCAAAGGAATTCTGGGCCGAAGCGGTACGATGTGCCGTATATATTCAGAACCGATGTCCACATCACAGCCTCGAGAATCAAACACCACAGGAAGCATGGACCGGCCGAAAACCGACGGTGGCGCATTTCAAAATATTTGGAAGCGTGGCGTATGCACATGTGCCCGATCAAAGAAGAGCCAAGCTCGACGATAAAAACAAAAAGCTCGTGTTTATTGGGTATGACGAGAAAACGAAGGCGTATCGGCTCTATGACCCTGAAAATAAAAAGGTGATAGTAAGTCGCGATGTTCGGGTTGATGAAGAAAGTTCGTGGGGCTGGAACGTTGAAGAAAACACAACGCCTGAAGAACCACCGATCGTTGCACCAATACCTGTTCCGATTTCGTCTCAAGAAAATGACGAGGAGGACGAACCAAGACAGCCGAGGATGCGAAGCATGCAGGACCTGTACAGATCAACCGAACAGGTTCACCTAGTCTGCTTACTGGCCGACTCGGAACAAATTAGTTTCGAAGAAGCCATAAGAGACAAGAGATGAAAAATGGCAATGGACGAGGAAATAAAGGCGATCGAAAAGAACGACACATGGAAACTTGTGGAGTTGCCAAACGGGTATAAACCCATTGGAGTAAAATGGGTTTATAAAAAGAAGATGAATGCTCAAGGAAAAATTGAGCGTTACAAGGCGAGATTGGTGGCGAAAGGCTATCGACAACAAGCAGGAATAGATTACGACGAAGTTTTTGCTCCTGTTGCAAGAATGGAGACAATTCGTCTGCTCCTGGCTCAAGCTGCACAACTCAACTGGCCAATCTACCAGATGGACGTGAAGTCCGCTACGGGGAACTCGAGGAAGAAGTCTACGTGGAGCAGCCCCCGGGATATACGAAACCAGGAAAAGAACGCAAAGTGTTGAAATTAGAAAAGGCGCTTTACGGGCTAAAGCAAGCGCCGCGAGCATGGAACACCCGGATTGACGGATATTTCAAAAAGAATAAGTTCGAGCAATGTCCGTTCGAGCACGCCCTCTACGTCAAACGAGAAGGAACGGAAATGATCATCGTTGCTCTCTATGTGGATGACCTTATTTTCATGGGAAGCAGCGAGAAAATAATCAATGACTTCAAGAAGGCAATGACGAAGGAATTCGAGATGACGGACTTGGGACTGATGAAATATTTTCTCGGTCTCGAAGTCGAGCAAAGAAGCACGGGAATTTTTGTGTCGCAAGAAGCGTATGCGAAGGCTATATTGAAGAAAAATAAAATGGAGGAAAGCAATCCGGTAGCGACACCGATGGAACTTGGATTAAAATTGTCCATGTTTGAGGGAGGACAAGGAGTGAATGCGACCGATTATCGAAGTCTCGTGGGCAGTCTGCGATACTTGACCTGCACGAGACCCGATATCGCTTATAGCGTTGGAATCGTTAGCCGGTATATGGAAGATCCGAGGCAGTCGCATCTAAAAGCGATTAAGAGAATTCTACGATATATCCGAGGAACGCAATCGCTCGGACTATTTTATCGAAAGGCGAGCGACTGCAAATTAGTCAGATATTCTGACAGTGATTGGTGCGGAGATATCGATGATCGAAGGAGCACTGGCGGCTACGTATTTTATCTCGGGAATACGGCATTCACCTGGCTATCGAAAAAGCAACCGATCGTGACTTTATCAACCTGCGAAGCGGAATATGTGGCAGCATCGTGGTGCGTCTGTCACGCTATCTGGCTGAGAAATTTGTTGCTCGAGTTGAACCTTCAACAAGTCGAGCCAACCGAAATTCGAGTAGATAATAAATCGGCGATTGAGTTGGCGAAAATCCGGTTCATCACGAAAGAAGCAAGCATATTGATGCTCGGTTCCATTTTATTAGGGAGCACGTAAAAAATGGAGCGGTGAAGATGGTACACGTCGCGAGTTCGGATCAAGTTGCTGATATTTTCACGAAGCCATTACCAACAAGCACGTTTGAGAGTTTGAAGCAAATGCTCGGGATAAAAGATCGAAATGTATTGAACTTACGGGAGGAGTTTGTTGAATAAGTCCAATACGAATTAATAAGATATGAAAAATAATAATAATTAAAAAATGAGTCAAACATGTAAAATCAAAAGGCAGATCTAAAGAAATCGAAAAAATCAAACTTGAAGACTTTGTGTGAGAAGAAAACAAATCCTAAGAGATATGCGCATGGTAGAAAGGATTTTGTAGTATTTCGATGTATCTTATACTGCTATATATATCTGTGTAGTCCTTGTGTAATATAGTTGTGAGGGAGAAAATTAGAAAAGGCATATGCGTGCATAGCCGTGTATTAAGCAAAGAGAGAGTGAGTTGGTCACTAAAATATTTTGTCCCTACTTGTTCACTGTTCACGTGTAGTCACAGAGCATCATCACAAACCAGTTTCATATTCCCATCATTTATTATTCTGTAAGGCATTAAAAGCTGTACAGATCGCTTTAATCCTCACTGCAGACTCACGATCTTGCACTCTACAACAACAGCCAACAGCTCTTTTTCCCTCTGCACTTTGGGTGTTTCCATCCCCAAGCTTTACTTGAGAGCCAAAGGCAGTGTCCAGCTGCTCAAAAAAGTCGCGGTTACCGGTCATATGGTTGTTGCAACCACTGTCCAAATACCAGACATCCGTGGGTCAGGTTCGGCATTAACGTTCGTGTAGAATACTTTTCCGCCTCCTTCATCCTTGGTAAAATTCGATTTTGTGATCCTGTTAGGAATATTTTATTGTGTTCAATTAGAATAGATTATCTTAATCTTGTGATTTATTTTAATCTAGGACCTAATTGTAAATATACCCGACTTGTGGGTATATTAGATATATTGGGCCCAATAAGCCCATTAGGGCATTGTATAAATACCCTAAACACATTAGTGTTTAGGGTTGCTGATTCATAATAGAGTTGACGACTTTTTTGAAGAACTCGTGCGCGCTCTCTCCGTTCCAACTCTACAATCCGTCTCGTGCTAATTTATTGCTTCCGTATTTCATCGTATCAGGTAATACTAATCCATTGAATCAGTACAAGGTTGGATAAAATCGGCCTAACAAGTGGTATCAGAGCCAAAATCGTGGATCAAGCTCATCAAAATTTACAGATATCCTACTCTGTTTGATTTTCGAAATTATCAATTCCTTCTCGTCCAAATTTCCAGATTTTTCTCGGCTTCTGAAGAACGTATAGGTGCATATCTCCCTTCTCGTAATTCTTGATTGAAATTTTCAGTTTTTTTTTCAGTCGAAGATACGATCAGCGACGAACAGAATTTTTTTTGAAGAACAGACACTTCTCGATATCTTTCGGTCGACATCTCTGAGATCTTCCAATTGTTATCTCGACATCCAATTTTAATTCATTTCGAACCTCTCGAGATCGATCAGCCTCAGTGGAAACCTTACAAGTTCTCGACATCCATCTCGAGATCTTTCGCAAACTGTCAAGTTTGAGTAAATCTCGACATTTTTATCAATCTCTATCGAAATCTGATTTTAATTTCAATTTTAAGCTCGACATTTCTAAGCATCTCGACTTTTTTTAAGTCTCTGGAATTTTTTTTCTCGACATTTTTATAAGAATCTCGACAACTGCTAAAATCTAACCCGACATTTATCTATCGAAATATCACAGGAATCTCGATATCACACTTTGAAAAATCAGACTACTTCATTCTAAGAATCTCGACATCATTATCTCGAAATCCGTGTCCTATTCCTCGATTTCAAGTGTCGAAATCCTTATCCGTGTCGACATTTGAAAATATCTCTCGAAATCTTTAATAGAAATTACATGCTTTCTCGACATTTCACTCAAATGTCTCTCGAGATCCTTCTTACCTGAAATCCTGTGATCTTCGAAATTCTTCTCGACATCCTCTTCTGAAGTTTAAAGATCTCGATATCTCCCATCTCGAAATTCAATAACCCCAAATTTCTAAACCAATCATCACGCATCAGCACTCACATAATTGCTTTTTCCTTTTATATATAAACTTATATATACACGTAACCCTTTGCAAACTCCAAAGTCATCATACACGTGTCCTTCACTATTGCCATCATCATCAAATAGTCATCACACGATTATCTTAATAATTTAATCTAATAGTCATACACGTGTCCTTCACTATATATATATATATATATTAGTATTAATAATTAAATAAATAATAAATAAATTAAATTCTGTGATTATTTTATCTTTCATATATCTTTCTAACATTGTTTTATTTTTCTTTAGTTAGAAATCTAAGATTTAGCTGATCAACACGATTAAGATCCATATCCAACCAAAATAATTCTACAACTGAACTTTCAATATCCATTTTCAATATGTCATATATGCCGTATCAGTGGGAACAGAAAGTGAACAAACAAGCTAAAGAAATTGAGGAATTAAAAGCTCGCTTAGAGAATAATCATAAATGTCTCCTTGCCAGCTTGAGTGAAAAAGCGCATCTCAATTGCAAGCTTGAAGCAATGCAAATGAGAGTCGATGATCGTGACAAAGAAATAGAAAGACTGAAAGTGAAAATTAGTGAGTCAACTACTAGTTTGAAAAAGAGCGAAGACGAGATACTCACTAAGACTTGTCAATATAACTTCATATATAGCGAGCGTAACGAGTTATACTCCAAAACTAGAAGTTTAGAGGACATTCTAACAAAAAGAGGGCAAGCAGATCAAAATTCCTCTAAGAACCTAGCGTCAAACGGGGAAAATATTTTACCTTCTAACAAATCTACTTCTTGTTGGGAAATTCCAGAGGTTGTCGATAAAATTTCTAAATTGAACGCAACTTTGGAATCAGAAAGAGTAGGTTTTCAAGCAGAAAAACAAAAACAGTCGGGTGCCGTATTCATGGCAGAACAGGAATCATGGCTCAAGGATACCTCTGAAAGTGAAGACGAAAACCTGGATCTCATGGCAAACGTCGAAGCTGACTCTGAAGATGAAGCACATACCACTGCACCTACTCTTCCAACTGACTCATCTTGTGAGACTGAGATTGCCGCTCAAGTGGAAAAAGACGTACTCCTGACAATTATATCTTCACTCGAAAAACAAGTCAATAACTCCATAGATCTCTCCCCACAACTGCATCTAGCTAAGCCTAAGATAGAAGCATCACTCCACAAGAAAATAAAAGGGAAGGAGATAGCCAAAAGAGAAGATTTATTATTTGAAAAATTTGCATCCCCCTCAAATCATTACTATTCCTACGATGATGCACTTGACTTGAATTCCCGTTTTCGTTTTGCAAGCGCAACCCCAATCAAGAACGACACAAGGTTTTTCTGTAAAGGCAAGACGGACTTTCTAGCCGAAATTTCACACCTCCAGGACATCAATAAATTACAAGCAAAGGAACACCAGAATCAATATGAAATATTCAAGTTCGAAAAAGAAAAACTTCTGAATGAAATTTCCCTCCTAAGAAATCTCAACGATCATTCATCTGAAGTTGGTTCATCTTCGACTTATGATTTAACTCCTAATGATGTGTCCAATTTAGCTACAGGCAAGAAACTAACCAAGAAGACGAAGACGATGGACAGGGTCAGGAAATCAAAATCTAAACCCTCTCCCACCAAGGCCTTCTACTCTACAAACTATGCTTCTGATGAACATAATTTTATTTCTTCGAAGACAACTAAGTATTATGAAGTTTCCCGTCTAAATAAATCTAATATTTATAAGTTGCATAACTCCTCTACTCGACAGCCATCATCTCATGCAAGCCACGTCTCGAACACTCCCGTATTCAATCGATTGATGAATAAAAACTCAACAGGATATAATCTTAATGTTAAACAAATTTGGGTGCCTAAGCAAAAACATCACTCCACATCCCCACAACACTCAAAACAAGGATTGAAGCTATGGATTCCTAAGTCACAAATCAAATTGAATAGGACTTTAAAAGTTGACTTAGGATCAATATCTGAACCTTATATGCTTAACCCGTTTTCTGCTAATAAGGGAGGACCCATCCAAAAATGGGTACCAAAGTCCCGGTAATGCTTTGCAGATATCCCAGCATGAGTAGGTACTATGAGAGCTGCTCCACACTCATGACTGGTATGCGACGAGGGCAGCTAAACATTCCAGCGTGTATGACATCTCGGGTTGCTCCACAGACACGACTGGTTAGCGATGTGAGCAACCAAACGTAGGTAAATTCTATATATGCATTCCATAGTTAAACTTTTGGCATGCGTATCGAACTGAAAAGACTATATACCTACTTTGAAACTAAAGGGTACATTATAGTTATGCATGCTTCAAAAAGACTTTAAATTCTAAATTTTTGCATGCATACATGAGCTGAAATGCATTAAATACCATGTTATAGGTACATTTCATTATGCATGGATCTTAAAAATTTTCGAGCTTAAATTTTCTGTATGCATATGATCTGAAGCGCATAATACCTATTATAACTTTAGAGCGACAAAAAATGTACATTCTAATGCATTCTTAAAGAACAATAACTCTTTAGTTTGCATCTGATTTAAAAATAAATTAATACGTTCACGCTTATTTAATTGGGATAGAATTTACATGTTTAATGTGCATGCATTGAGGGGGAGCTACTCTTTTTTAAAGAGAAGCAACTCTTATATTTGTCTTAAGGGGAGAAATAACTAAATTTTTAGGGGGAGCGAACTTAATGTGTGAACTTAGGGAAAGGGATTCTCGAACGATAATTTTAATCCGAATATGCATCTTTTGAGGGGGAGTAACTCGGTTTTAAGAAGCATGCTTTGAGTAGGAGGATTTTAAATATATATATATATTATATATATATATATATATATCTATATATAATATATAAATAATATAATATATAGTTACTATTATATTATTATTAAGATAATACATATATATATATATAAAACAAAAAATCACAAAAAAAAAAACGTGCAAAAAAAAAAAAGAAAAGGCAAAAAAAAAAAAGAAAAGAAAAAGAAAGGCCTCATACTCTCATAATCTTACTTCAAAAGAGTTCCCCTGTCTTCCAAAGATATATTTGAAGGACGAATCTCAAGCCTACAAGAGTTCAAGAATTCCAAAAGGCGTGACAACCGTACACTATCACGAAGATGATCTCAACCGACCTGCTCCAACTCGCTGATCAAGCAGCACTCACCAAATTGACGGATGCATGGATTCTAAGTTCCCATGGTTCAGTCAGACCAAACTGAACCTAACCCCGGAACGTAGCCGAGTGTTAGTGGCGATTCAAGTTCATAGAGCTACCCCTATTTGGAAATTCTTGACACCGAAGAGCGGAAGATACAAAATTCCCTTAGTCACAAATTACTCGGACCAACCCCCATAGGTACAGGTGCTAATTTTATTAGCCCCGGGTAGAAGTCGTCGCATTAGGTCCAACGGCGCATGCACAACCAAGCCTTACCCACTCATCGATCTCCCAACAGACCGATGTTTCACTAAATCATGGGGAGCCGCGTAATCTATCACTGCTTCACTTGGAAGCAGGAGATATTGAACTAAGTGGTAGTCAGCCCCACACCACTGAATTTTATTGAACACATCGAGTCTAGTGTGTCCTCACCATCCAAATATTTTTATATCTTTTTAGGACACATACACTTTTTTCTTATCTGGACTTTGTGACCAGATCAGAACTTTCGTAGACATGTCCTACTACGACATGCTTCGATGATCGGAAGGAAGTCCTACCGTTGCAACGTCAAAACAACAACGGTTTCAGGCCATCGTCTATGAGCTATGTTCCTAGATTGATGTTAACGGGACGCCTATGTGGCCCCGGTTTATAAAGCCCTGTCCTCACAGGCCACGTCTCAGTTAACCCTGAGTCGTGTCGACGGACTGCCTTTGTGGCTCCGTCAGGTTATTACCCAACCTGAGCACCCACCATTTCCACCGCGCGTACCACTGTGAAGATAGGCTCTCTTGTAATTGATGAAAAAAATCCGAAGGAGCCCAGACACATTTTCGGAAAATACACACTACGTACACCTTCTTCTTGTTCCGACGACGCGATCTTTTTTGACAAAGACGATGCCCCATTTTGCCCTATCGCATGACGATCTCCCAGCTCGATCTTCATGAGGGGGAGGAGTACTAAAGCAAAATGGGAGCAACACCACGACGAAAGTGCAATATAGATCAGAAAATGCCAAATCTCAAGCGTCGCCAAGAATCAAGCGAAGACCACAGAGTCCAACGATTAAAGTTGTCGCCTCATGTACGACTCTCCGATTTTAAAAGAAACTCCCCAATCACAACACAAGGTTGAACGAACGTAGGGGGAGTCTGCAATCGAACGGAGAGATCGGACTCAAATGACAAGATACGATCAACAACTTCAGCATGGACTTCAAGAATCAAAGCTGCCGACTCGTGTACAGCTCTTCGAGTTTAAAGAAAACTCCCAATCCCAACACAAGGTTGAACAAATGTAGGGGAGTCGCGATTATCGAAGGGAGAGCTGGAACACAAGAAGAGAAGATCAGAACACGGTGAGCTTGGATCTCCTAAAGAAGATGTCACAAGACAAGATAAAGGAGGAGGTGAATGAAGAAGCACATGCATGCAAATGCATTCACGTACACAACTCTGATACGTGTTCTTTGAGGACTCAGGACGAGTACAAGAAGAAGATAACCAGCGCTGAATTGCAAATTGAACACAAAGGGGGAGATTGTTAGGAATATTTTATTGTGTTCAATTAGAATAGATTATCTTAATCTTGTGATTTATTTTAATCTAGGACCTAATTGTAAATATACCCGACTTGTGGGTATATTAGATATATTGGGCCCAATAAGCCCATTAGGGCATTGTATAAATATCTAAACACATTAGTGTTTAGGGTTGCTGATTCATAATAGAGTTGACGACTTTTTTGAAGAACTCGTGCGCGCTCTCTCCGTTCCAACTCTACAATCCGTCTCGTGGTATTACTAATTTATTGCTTCCGTATTTCATCGTATCAGGTAATACTAATCCATTGAATCAGTACAAGGTTGGATAAAATCGGCCTAACAGATCCGTTCTTCTGATGCCGACAATCTCTTTGTGAATGATAAGGAGTTCGATACTATTCGCACTTGATCGACAATCTTTCGAGTTGTGGTTGAAAGGCCACTAGATGATTTTTTGATTATCCTACTATTTTTAGAATATTTCCCACATTATAATCGTTGTTATTCTGGTGATTTTGGCCTGGACAGTTCTTTCTGAAAATTCCCTTTCTTTTGCTGACCCGTGATTTGTCAGAAATGGTAAAGCTCGATTGAAATGCTTGCTCCACAAACTGAATCAAAATGAAAGGTTAATCATCTGCCTCATGATGGCTGCAACACAAATGATCATATTTGGTGGCATACTTCTGATAATTTTCTCAATTACCCGCTTGTCTCGGATGTTGTCTCCTAGGCTTTCGATGCGGTTTACAATATTAGCGACCTCTGTAAAGAGTTCTGTCACATTTGTAGCCTCTTTCATCAACAGCGTATCAAAATCTCTCCACAGCGATTGCAACTTTATGAAGATTACCCGGTCATTTCCTTGGAATTCTTTCTGCAGAACACCCCAAGCATCTTTTGCCTTCTTCTTGTTGAAAATACGAGGGTATATAGATTGGCTCACGCTGATTAATGTAGCGAAGGGCGGTGCAATCTATCCCGAGATTATCATTGTATTCCTTCGTTTGAGATTCACTCCACTCCGTAGAAATCGCTTCTTCAGGCGGCTCGCCGTAAGGTTCTTTGACCACATCCCATAGATCATGGGAGACGAAGAAATCTTGCATTTAACTGCTCCAAAAATATTATGCTCTCCTTCAATATAGGTACTTCACTAATCACTTGGAGAGTATTTGAACATGGTGAGTTTTGAACTACGAAATCATCCCCGTCCCCGTTCCCGCGGGGATCCCTCCCCCCCATTTTTCTTAAAATTTAATTTATATTATTTTAATATTATTTAAACTATATTTTAATATTATTTATATTATTTAAACAATAATTTAATCTTATTTTAATATTATCCAAAGCATATTTAATATTATTTATCTTATAATAATATTAATTGAATATTTTTATAATCAGGACGGGCGGGGAACGGGGCGGGGATATCCACGGGGAAAAAGTTCCCAACGCCCCGCCCCGCGGGGGTAGAATAGCGGGGATTCCCCGACCCTTTGGGGCGGATCCCTGCGGGAACGGGGAATCCCCACCCCATTGACAACCCTACTCTCAAACTTATTGATATAAATACTTGTTAAGAAAAACAAGATGTAAACTTGACCAAGTAGCTTTATAGGGAAAAAAACCATTTTTGGTCCCCGATGTTTACCCTATGGGCGCTTTTGGTCCCCGATGTTTCGACTTGCCACATTTAGTCCCCGATGTTTCTTGATTTGAACCAATTTGGTCCCTCCGTCAATTTAGACGGAATTGCAAAATTAGCGACGGAATTTGCAACGGAATTTCCGTCGCTAAAGGAAAAATTAAAAAAAAATGATATTAAACATAAAAATGAGAAAAATTCCAAAAAAAAAGAAAATTCAAAAAATAGGTAAAAAATTGAAAAAAAGAGAATATTACTAATAGATTAAATAAAAGATAAATAATAATAAAAAAATAATAAAGATAATTTTTAGTTCCTTAGTTTTTGTTCCTTTTTATTTAATTTTTAATAAATAAATCTATTATTACTTTTACTTTTTAAAATCTTAAATTTATATTATCATTTTTTAGTTTATTGTTTTATTTTTATTATTATTTATTTTTCATTATTATTTATATTTTTATTTAATTTATTAGTACTATTCTCTTTTTTTTTGAATTGTTTACTTTTTTTGAATTTATTTTCTTTTTTTTGGAATTTTTTCTTATTTTATGTTTAATTATCATTTTTTAGTTTATTATTTTATTTTTATTATTATTTATATTTTATTTAATTTATTAATAATATTCTCTTTTTTCAATTTTTTTACCTATTTTTTGAATTTTTCTTTTTTTTTTGAATTTTTTCTCATTTTATGTTTAATTATCATTTTTTTAATTTTTTCCTTTAGCGATGGAAATTCCGTCGCAAATCCCTTCGCTAATTTTGCAATTCCGTCTAAATTGACGGAGGGACCAAATTGCTTCAAATCAAGAAACATCGAGGACTAAATGTGGCAAGTCGAAACATCGGGGACCAAAAGCGCCCATAGAGTAAACATCGGGGACCAAAAATGGTTTTGTCCCTAGTTTTATATAAAATGCAACTAATCTTATGGAGCTTTTTTTCGGGCTTTGTACTGAATGGGGCAATGATCCAATTGGAAAGGTCATTGTGATGATTGAGAGATGGGTAAACTTTCGACCATTATAATAGCATGCAAATCACAGTAGGAAGCAAGTTATCCTAAGCAAGCTCTTTCAGATTTATGTGAATAAGGTTAATATTCATATGTTTAGGGTCTGTTTGGTAGGGAGGATGAATTTAGATGGTATTAGCTTTAGTTGGGTATAGAATGTATGAATTTTATGGTGTTTGGTTAAATTTAAATAATGATCTCGGATGGATTCGATAGATGATTTTAGATGGTTTTAAGTTTAACTAAATTCAATTATAATTTTACCCGTATTGTGAATTGAATATTTAATAAATAAAGGATAATTTTGTCATAAATGCCCATGATTAGCTAAAGGTAGTGGAAGAGGTAGCTTTAGCCAAAGTCAGAGATATGAATCGAATTAAAGACATCATCATCTTTGGAGGAAAATGGTTTTATCATTAAACCAGCGCCTCAGATGGCAATCGAACTTGTTAATTGGGAAAATGCGTAAATCTAGCGAAGAACCTCATCACTAGTTTTTCCTCGTCAGGCCTTTGGCTAAATTGAACATTTATCTCAACTTCCTCTTTTGTAATAGTTAGTGGATTGGCCTTTCTAGTTCTTAATTTCATATCTTTTTTGGTTTTTTAGGGTTCTCGTTCGGTAAAAACAGAACCGAATTTTCGGTTATCGAAAATTTTGGTTCAAGAAACTTCAAATCGACTATTCAATCCGGTTAACTTAGGTTAACCAACTGAAAACGAATTTAAAGAAATGAATAACGATTTTGATATTATATACGGTTTAATAAAAATAAAAATAAATAGATTGAACCGAACTCTTTACGAGTATTCAAAATGAGATAACAAATACCAAGTCGAATATTCGGTATGAATTGGACTTTTCCGTTCAAACCGTTTGGATTGATTAACCAAACTACAAACAACCATAACCTTCTTTTATCCCTTTTAACGGTTTTTTTCCTGTTATTGCAGGGAGTTTGGCAAAGGCACATGTCCGCCATTACGGAAAAAAATAGAGAGTACGCCTCTATTCCAATGTTACGCTATTTTATTGTAAAATACAAAAATAGAGAGTACGTCTGTATTCTAAGGAGACTTTATATTTTAAGCTATTAGAGCATCTCTAATGGGTAATTTATTTTCGTGTAAAACATGAAAATAAAGTACGTATCTACTCCAATTTAACTCTATAAACACTATATTGTGTTGATGACCAGAAATACTATAGTTGTACATACAATTTTCAACACTAAAATAGTGTTGTAGTTTCTACTTATTTATATTTTATTTAATAAAATATATTTTACTTATATTTAAAATATTGATATTCTTATAATAATGAAAGTAAAAATAATGTTAATTTTCTTTTTTTACTGATACTTTCCTTTTAATTAATCAAATTATTAAATAATAATTTTATAATAAATTAAATATTATTAATTATAATATATTGACATTGTAATATAAAGTTTGATAAGTCAATTATGATAGTAATAAATAGGAATTTGATTTTTAGTGTTGAAATAAAGTTAATGGATTGGAGTAAAAATTAGTGTAAAAGTACTGTATGAATTGTATTATTGTGTAAAACCAACTGTATTTTTATGTTGCAGATTGGAGATGCTCTAGTGTTGCTTGATAGTGATGCTTTATTTTTAGAGGAGTATTTTCAACACTAAAATAGTGTTCTATTTATTTTATTTTTATTTTTATTTTAAAACTTATTGTGATTATATTTCCATTACCAACATGACAATAGTTCGCTTCGTTGAGAATCACGTGTGAGGACTAAAAGAGTCCCTCATCGAAACTTGCAAAATAATTAAATGGGTATATAAGCTTGATGGGCAATTCCTCTTAACACCAATTGGTTTTAAGAAGGAACCCCATAAAGCTTATACCGGTACTCCTTCTCCTTGTGGTGCATGTGCGTAGCCTCGATGATGGGTAAATTACCGTAGGCCCGACCTGAATTTCTACACGCTTGACATCCACTCGTGTCCAAAGCCATGGAGTCTACTATATCAATATTTTCCACTCGGTGACCAAGTCTAAGTATAAAACTAGCAATTTCATTAGAAGAATTCCCTTTTGTTAATGTTGACTAGCTCAATGTTGACAATCATGTTGAGACCACATTACAGTCGACATTGTTGGCTGAGAATTGGTCAACCTTCAATTTTATCTTTCATGCCCAAAACTTATTTAAATTAATTACGGGGTATTTTATTAGCATTGTCCAGGTCTTGGATAAGGATGTGAAGGGTGGGTGTGAAAACAGCGTGGATAAGCAGGAGCGAAATTTGGAGTAGTGCATACTAAAAATAGGAAGAGTAGAACACAAGACAAGACTAAGTCTTTTGGGACTGTTTAACTTAACTTCCAACGGCCATATTACACAGAGTGGACGTTGATGACAGAGTGGACGTTGAGGAAGTCTTTCAGAAGTCGATGTACTTATATGGGACTTCATTTTAACCGTTAAGACACGCGGAACACGCACAAGTCATAGAGAGAAAAGCGTACGTTTAGTCTGAGCGACTACGAGAGTTTTTTATATTATTTTAGCCTAGTGTTCAGTTTGCAAGAGTCTCCGGACTTTGTAGGTTTGTATGATCGTTTCGATACGTAGTTTTCTAGGCTTGAGATTTACTATCGTTTGATAGTTGTTTTTGTAATCCATCGTAATAGTGGAATTTTGCCATGAGGCACGCAGCAAGTTTTAACTTGCTGCACAAAATTTATATCTCGTGTCGTCAGTTTTTCGTCACTAAGTTACTAGTTTAATCCGCTGTGCGTTATGTGTGAGATTGAGTGTTGTTCCAACATTTCTGTCAGCATTTACATCACCAGTTTCATACTTAGTAATTTTTACATCCATTTCACGACGGGACCGAGCGGCTTCACCTTTGCGCAGCTTGAGGTCGCTCCATGCTATTTTGCTTCTCATGTCCTCTTTAACTTGCCGTGTTATCTGGTCCGCCACCACTTCCTCCGTGAGTGCTGCAGTTTGCATCTTCCCTATATGACTTGTCTTGTCCTATCAAGTTGATCAGTTATTTTTATTTTCAACCATTCCTTAAACCCAAAGAGCACCTTTTGACTAAATTCAGATCCTTAGCGTGCAGTTTTTTTTATGGAATATTAACCACAGAATGAAAACTCCGACATCTTTGATCTACCAACTTAACTATACTTGTGGGTAGGACAAACGCAGTATCCGTGTAATGATAAAGGGACCGAATTTATTGGACAGCACCTCCGTCCTCCCCGCATGCATACGACAAATTACGCGTGGTCCAACAGTTAATTCGTTTCACTATTTTCTCTACCAAACGAAGACAGTCCGCTTTGCTCCACTTAGATATGAAATGAATGAGATATGATGATATACAGTGGGTCCGAGGACTTAGACTTTCAGGTTGTTCTGAACCGAAGACTTAAAACTTTTTCATCGTTGACTTGAACGACCAAAACGCGCTTTAGAATCCTGAACAATTGATTCATATTGAAACTGAACATCCGTCCTTCGTATGCCAGCCTTCTTCTTTCTTCTCAATTTTCAATCCAAATTAATTACCTTCCGACTGATATTTTTCCTTCACAGAGAAAAAAAGATGGCAGTAGCTGCTTATGCCTCTGTGCTCTCTCTCTTGCGTGTTTTAGACAACATTCAACGCCCTTCTCGCCTTCGTTTTTTTACAGACACTCCAGCGATTGATGATCTAAGAGAGAAGCTTCATTCCCTGCAAGAGTTTTTCGAAAATCATTCCTCAACAACGATAGATGAAGATATAGAACGCAGAATAAGGAAGATCCCCCGAGTCACATATGATGCTGAAATCTTAATTGGTAA